>JAJJWW010005128.1:0-41513 GCA_023531295.1 Papaver armeniacum | reverse complement strand
ACACACACGCTGGTAGCCTAACTTGCAAACCGTGCAACCTACCACCAAGGCATTCCGCACATGCCATCGGCACATGCCAAGCACACACGCTGGTAGCCCAACTTGCAAACCGTGCAACCTACCACCAAGGCATTCCGCACATGCCATTGACACATGCCACACGCGCCACTAGCAGCGCCACTTGCACTCAAGGTGCAACCAACACTCGAGACATCAACACAAACTGGGGGATGCTTCTTTAGGGTTTTGGTTTGGCGGTCACAGCAAGCAGCGTACACTACGCTCACATTAAGAAAGCGTGAAAAGGAATAAAGCGGTCAAATAAAAGAGGAAATAATGGTGAAAAACGTTTTCACCCATTAAACCATACGGTTACCACCTCCTCCCATTATTTCACCCTTTACTCTCTTCCTTCATGAGGCCAGTGGTCGTTTCAATCTCGACTTGTATAAATAGGTCTTACCTATTTCCACCAGACAACAAGTCTCGGTCAGGAGAAAAATACTACACTTACACTCTCAGAAAGGCAACTTTGCAAGCTCTCCCAAAAAGCTTTCATCTCTTGCAAGCTTCCTAAGCTTTCACTTTCTGATACAAGTCGAGACGCTACTCTCCCAGAATTATTCTGGCCTCAACACCTTTCTTTGCTTCCCTCCCCAAATCAACCCTTCTCCTCCACTTTGTGACCGAAGCAAGTCCTGGAACGGCCATTTCTTGGTTTAGGCCGGACTTGTACAGATCGATCTCTCGAATCTATAAAGTGCTCACGTGCAGCACATTTGTTTAGGGTTTGAATCGATTTCTCACTCACCCACCGAAATTACCGAAATCGGCAGAAACGATTTTCACCCATAAACAATTGGCGACCACAGCGGGAGGATTGATCTATCGGCTAGAATATCAACTCCAACTCCTGATTTCGTTTCCCGAACATCAAATCCCAACATGGTGGAACTCAGATCTGGAGCGGCTGCAGAACATCAACGCAGAACGCATTCCCCGATGTTGGCGTCTCCCCATAACATAGTTACTTCACCAGCAACATCGAATGCACTCCTTCAAGTGTAACACCGCCTATCACCAGGGCCATAGCCGCTGCCTCCTCTAGCGTCTCTGCACAACCCTCTAATCACGGCAACGAGAATATCACTTCAGGTGTCACGCCCCAAATCACGGGGCTAGGGCCGCCACCGCGACCCCGAATGCTTCTTCCAAAGATGGCGCCTCCGACAACTAAGGCTCCAATTACCCCGCCGACGGGACGAGAGACCGGAGGGACTAGAGGAAGTCGCCCTTACGTCACCATCGCCGATTTGATGGAACGACAGGAGACGCTCGCCAGAGCCCGAGAAGACATGGTTTCAACACAAAAGGAGGTGCTCACCTTTCTCAAAACCACGACAGAGCGACTACCCCGTGAGTCGCATCCTCCAAGACGCATAGAAACATCTCCAACAACCCCGACGCTGGCACCTCGGCGGGGCACGCCTCCACGGATGAAGAAACTCGCACTAGAGTCCGTTGGAGAGAAATCAACCACCAAATTTCATCACGAGAGAGGATTTGGAACAACTCCTACGTGACCGAATCAAGCATGATGAGTTCGATGTACATCATCACCAACCCGCTACCCGTCCGAAATACGAGAATCCCTCTCCCAAGGGGGGTACTCTTCCCTCAATTTACCCCTCAGATGATGGTACCGGAATGCACGCGAACATGTTTCTCGTTTCACTGGAATCCTTGGGTGAACATGAATATAATCACGTTCTTCGTTTAAGGGAATTTTCAAAATCACTTACCGGAAGGGCGTATACATGGTACAACAAAGATCCCACCGAACAGCAATCATAACTGGAGTAGCATGGTCACCGCGTTTTACAGGAAGTATTTCTTCGTGTCTGAACAAGTTACCTTTTCGTACCTCGGGAGAATGTACCCGGTGGGATAACGAATATCCGAATGATTTCGTCAAAAGGTTCAGGGTTCAAGCACTCGACTGCCACGACCCAAACGTGACCGAGCAACAATTGGTAAATGCGTGCATCAATGGTATGGTCCCGATCTACCGCGCCCGCTAGAAAACTTGCGTTTCCAAACATTCTCCGAACTCCATGAGGCCGCGCGGATGATCTGCAACAACAAAGCACCAAGATTACTTTGGAAAGGACTAGGCCAACTCGAATCGAAGACGCACGCGAAACTCGCGGGAGTAGGCGCCTCATCGACAAAAAATTTAATGCCGGCTCATCCTCCGTGAACATAGTGAACGAAGAGAAAAAGGAAAGCCGCAACTACGAGCCACCACCAGAAACGTGAAGCGCCCCGCGCGCAACGGGAGCCCTCGCAATGGAAGATCTCCACTAAAACTCTTGTGCAACATCGTGGGACCGAAGGAAATGTCCTTGATTTCCCATTCCCCATCGAGGAGGTGATTGACCTCCTAGAAGCATTGGGTTCAAGATGATGTCATCGACCGCCACCGCCTAGACGTCCACCAACCGAGGCCGAGATGGCAAATCCCAAATATTGCCATTACCACGGGTTCGTTCACCACCCGACTAGCGATTGCAACAGTTAAAGCATATTTTCAAGGAAAGGATAGAAGCGGGAGAACTCCGGCTAGGAGACGAAAGAGTGCATCGAGACCCACTCCCAATAAGAAACTGCGGTTCCTTTGGGGACTCCGTGCACGAGACTGTGCAATCCATGATGTGACATATATGCGAAATTCTCTATCTCTCCAAGGTTCGGCGCAAGATATTTTCGCAGCTCTCAATCGTGTTGTATCCGGCAAACGTGTTTTCTCCCCTCGGAATCCATGCCAAGGGCCCAAGCTTCCCAAACAAGCGAAGTGGAGAACTGGGGACTGCTGACCACGTCCGTTTAAGAGGTACTGAACTTGACGACACGCTCATCGACACGACCTCTGACCACAACATCATCACTTTCAAGACACTAAAGGCAGCCGGATTTACAAAGCAAGACGCTACCTATTTCCCGTGGGTGATTAAGAGCTTGAGAGGAGAGGCTTTGAACGTGCATGGCTACATCAACCTAGAGATCGAGATAGGAGACGCTATAACGCACAGTAAGTTCCACATCATCAAAGAACTAGATCATGACATGATTTTGGGACGCTTATGGGCACTCGATAACAAGGCAAAACTGGGCGTACACCCTCTGCCGACATCTCTGCCCGAAGGGATTCCCAGCAAATCGTCCCACGGGTTATCACATCAACGAGCTATTGAAGGAACCCAAGCGTCCGAAGAGGACCCGTTGGCGCTAGCCCATGATTTTCAAATGCAAGTAAGTCTGACCGAGCAACCTTTTGTGCAACCGACCTTTTCTTTCCCCATTCTCATGGGGACTCCTAACAACAACAAACGAAACGAACATTTGTCAAAAATGTGAATGGGGAGTTGGACCATTCGAACACTTTGCAAGAAGCTTGGAAGCTTCTGGCGAAACCAACGAAGCAAAGGCTCAAATGGTTACACGACGTCTGAACCCGTTTTCAATCGGAGATATAGTGATTAAGGAAAGCTCGTTTCAAGTTGGGAGGATGACAGTAAAGATGGATTTGCCCGAGGAAGGTGAAGGCGAGCTATACCTGTTGCGGATACCCTTTTGGGAGGATATTGCAAGCTCATCAATACCGACACACACCAAGGCGTGATAGTTCACTCGCGATGGCTCAAGGAATCCAATCCTAAAATCTTTGTATTTCCCAATCACTCCCCTTTTCAGTACTTCCTTTGAATCTTTCCTCTTAATAGCTGTACTTCCCCAGGATGAATACACCGTTTGTATTTTTTCCCTGGAGATCTACCCTTTTGACAAAAATAAAATAAAATAAAATAAATATATCTCTTCCCGAGCGAATCATTCAGATATCATAGAAATACATCCGAAGAACCCAGAAAACCATTGCAGAGCCATCATACCACAACCCCTTTCAAAAATATATATATATGAAGCAAAAGGTTTACTGATGAAGAAGAAGGGAAAGATGTGTTTACAAAAAAAAAAAAGAAGGGAAAAACATCGGGGAACTAAACAGCTAACAGAAAAAAACAAAAGGAGGAACTAGCCCTCGAAGGACGGAGCGCAAGTCTCTTCGGGCAAAGCTATCTTCAAGCATTTCCCCCAAAGAATCCTTCGGGCAACAAAGGTTCCACTCGGCCCGGCTTTAGCAAAATGGCAACCTTAACATCCCATCCCGAAACAGCCACAGCAGCAGCAGTGTCCTCCCGACAACTATTCCAGCATACGCCACCATGACGCCTCCGGTATCGTCAATAACACCTTTGGCATCAACTTCAAAGGTTGTATCGCTCCTATCATACGCTCTTTCGAAAGTTTTCTCATTGACGCTTCGAAGAAAGTTTGTTGATTCATCCACATCAAAATCGAGAACCATGGCGTTCTCCTCCGCGTCCACTGAACCCAAGGGGGTCCGAACATGCACCTGTTCTTCGTGGGGATAGATGGGAGGGAGGTCCTTAATAATTTCATTAGCTTCATGGAACAAAGATTCAACCCCGACCAATACCTCCTCAAGAGAAGAAGATCGATCTCCGCCGATTCTGAAGTCCTTTCCCAAAGGTTAAAGGCATGGCCGTCTCTGGAAGATCCCATCATGCACTGCAAGAAATGGAAAGATGATCAAATTCCATCCTGTCTACACGCATACAAAAAGAGGATGGCAAAAAAAAAAGGGAAGAAGAAGAAAACGCACCGGCAAAGCAAAGGAAAAGGGGAATCAACAAGAAGAACCCTTTTCTCATACGAGGAGACGATGCTATTATTTTTTGGATATGAATGCGGAACCTTAAAAAGGGAAAGGAAACAATGAGAGACATAACGCTTCCAGATTTTAGCATGAATAATGCCCTAATTGAAGTCGCACGTGAAGGAAAGCAAGATAATGAAACTTTGCTATCGGAAGAAACTCCCTCCTTGTTTACATCGGTCTCACCGGCTAGCACACTCGGTTAGCCAACTGCGCCATTTCCCAAGTCACGCCCGCAAGCATGGTTTCCAAGATTGGACCGGCCCCACCAATTGCGACTTCCCAATGCCGCCCAAGTCACGCCTGCAAGCATGGTTTCCAAGATTGGACCGGCCCCACCAATTGCGATTTCCCAATGCCGCCCAAGTCACGCCCGCAAGCATGGTTTCCAAGATTGGACCGGCCCCACCAATTGCGCCGACCTCCCAATGCCGCCCAAGTCACGCCTGCAAGCACGAACGACTTCTACACTTCGCGCCGGTCCCACCAGCTAGCACACTCAGTTTCCCAACTCACGCCAACTTCCCAACGTCGCCCAAGCTGTACCGGCCCACCAATTGTGCCAGCCTCCCGATTTGTGCAAAACTACCAGAGGCAAGGATTCCAAATCCTATTTATAAAAGGTCACACAAGCCTCTTTCAATTTTCTTTACGGGTTGTTGTTAACGGTTTGTCACCATCTTATGCTTACCTCGCAACAAAGCCCCTGTTCCGAGCTAAGCAGGGGACTTAATGTTGATGGTGGTTTTTAGACAAGGGGTAAAATCGTAAAACCCCATGACCTAGTGTTACACGCAACACATTAAATAAGAGAATTTAACTCAGGTGTAAATAATTAATAGGGGTATTTTTTTCAAAATCCCAGATTAGGGTTTTCAACACAGAACCCTAATTCCAAAACTAAGCCGCATACTGCGCACCATGGCAACAATGCCAAACGAAGCCGCATACTGCGCACCATGGCAACAATGCCAAAACAAGCCGCATACTGCGCACCATGGCAACAATGCCAAACCAAGCCGCACTCTGCGCACCATGGCAACCATGCCAAAACAAGCCGCATACTGCGCACCATGGCAACCATGCCAAAACAAGCCGCATACTGCGCACCATGGCAACCATGCCAAAACAAGCCGCACTCTGCGCACCATGGCAACCATGCCAAACCAAGCCGCATCCCACGCACCATGGCAACCATGCCAAACCAAGCCGCATACTGCGCACCATGGCACCCATGCCAAACCAAGCCGCACTCTGCGCACCATGGCAACCATGCCAAACCAAGCCGCACCCTGCGCACCATGGCAACAACGCCATACTTCCAAGCCGCTATGCCTTTGGCCCACGCGCAACATAGCGCCCTAGGTTTGCAAGACTTGCAACTAGGTCAACATGGCCGCACGTGCCATTGGCACATGCCAACACGTGCCGCAAGCCATATATCTAAGCCGCTATGCCTTTGGCCCACGCCAAACATAGCGCCCTAGGCTTGCAAGACTTGCAACTAGGTCAACATGGCCTTTGGCACATGCCAACACGTCCAAACCATATTTCTAAGCCGCTATGCCTTTGGCCCATGCCAAACATAGCGCCCTAGGCTTTGCAAGACTTGCAACTAGGTCAACATGGCCGCACGTGCCATTGGCACATGCCAACACGTGTCGCAAGCCATATTTCTGAGCCGCTATGCCTTTGGCCCACGCCCAACATAGCGCCCTAGGTTTGCAAGACTTGCAACTAGGTCAACATGGCCGCATGTGCCATTGGCACATGCCAACACATTCCGCAAGCCATATTTCCAAGCCGCACCCTGCGCACCATGGCAACAACGCCAAATTCCAAGCCGCTATGCCTTGGGCCCATGCCCAACATAGCGCCCTAGGTTTGCAAGACTTGCAACTAGGTCAACATGGCTGCACGTGTCATTGGCACATGCCAACACGTGCCGCAAGCCATATTTCTAAGCCTCTATGCCTTTGGCCCATGCCAAACATAGCGCCCTAGGCTTGCAAGACTTGCAACTAGGTCAACATGGCCGCATGTGCCATTGGCACATGCCAACACGTGTCGCAAGCCATACTTCCAAGCCGCTATGCCTTTGGCCCACGCCAAACATAGCGCCCTAGGCTTGCAAAACATGCAACTAGGTCAACATGGCCGTACGCGCCAATGGCACATGCCAACATGCTCGCTAGCTAGTTTCCCTAGCGAAATCACGGCCCTAACGTCCACGCATGCCATTGGCACATGCCAACATGCTCGCTAGCTGTCACGGCCCTAACGGCCATGCAAGCCATTGGCTCATGCCAACATGCTCGCTAGCTAGTTTCCCTAGCGAAATCACGGCCCTAACGGCCATGCATGCCATTGGCACATGCCAACATGCTCTCTAGCTAGTTTCCCTAGCAAAATCACGGCCCTAACGGCCACGCATGCCATTGGCACATGCCAAGCACACACGCTGGTAGCCTAACTTGCAAACCGTGCAACCTACCACCAAGGCATTCCGCACATGCCATTGGCACAAGCCAAACACACACGCTGGTAGCCTAACTTGCAAACCGTGCAACCTACCACCAAGGCATTCCGCACATGCCAAGCACACACGTTGGTAGCCCAACTTGCAAACCGTGCAACCTACCACCAAGGCATTCCGCACATGCCATTGGCACATGCCACACGCGCCACTAGCAGCGCCACTTGCACTCAAGGTGCAACCAACACTCGAGACATCAACACAAACCGGGGATGCTTCTTTAGGGTTTTAGTTTGGCGGTCACAAGATGCAGCGGCGTACACTACGCTCACATTAAGAAAGCGTGAAAAGGAATAAAGCGGTCAAATAAAAGAGGAAATAATGGTGAAAAACGTTTTCACCCATTAAACCATGCGGTTACCACCTCCTCCCATTATTTCACCCTTTACTCTCTTCCTTCATGAGGCCGGGTACGTTTCAATCTCGACTTGTATAAATAGGTCTTACCTATTTCCACCAGACAACAAGTCTCGGTCAGGAGAAATATACTACACTTACACTCTCAGAAAGGCAACTTTGCAAGCTCTCCCAAAAAAGCTTCCATCTCTTGCAAGCTTCCTAAGCTTTCACTTTCTGATACAAGTCGAGATACTCCTCTCCTCAACACCTTTCTTTGCTTCCCTCCCCAAATCAACCCTTCTCCTCCACTTTGTGACCGAAGCAAGTCTGGAACGGCCATTTCTTGGTTTAGGCCGGACTTGTACAGATCGATCTCTTGAATCTATAAAGTGCTCACGTGCAGCATATTTGTTTAGGGTTTGAATCAATTTCTCACTCACCTACCGAAATTACCGAAATCGACAGAAACGATTTTCACCCATAAACACCAGGTAAATTGTTTCTCATCTCTCCGAAAATCGCCACCACCCTTGTTGCTATCCAAAAAAATAAAAAAATAATAATAATAATTAGTTAAGAAAAATTGAAGGAGAAAAACAAACAAAAAAGTGGCGATTTGTATTAATTCCTTGAAAAATGAAATGAAGAGGCAGATTACTTACCATCGAGAGGACAAATCATTATGCTGAGTATGTTCATGGACATCCGAAGCCACGACTGCTGGTGGTTCAGGTGGTTTTAGAAGCAGCGGACGACATAGAGGGAGAGAGAGGCAGTAAGAAATAAGTATGAGACTAATAAAACCCTAGCTCACTCAGATGTATAATTGGGAAAAAAAGTATATTGTTACACTTCGGTTACACCGATTCTATTTTCAAGTGTGGGCCGTGGGGAGATGAGATCCACATATTATTCCACATTGCCTTGATTGCCGATAAAGGGCGTGCTAAGCCATTACTTAGAAAACGATCGGCATGCAAACTAGAAAAATGTGGAAGAACAAAGTTTTGGTGTTGTTATAATTTTATATGTCTCACCTTATTTTGGTAATCCACGGCCTCAGCTCTAGCCTTCTTATAGACTCAACTAGCAACTTCTTTGAAACAAGTTTATATAGGGAACAAGTTTATTTGTCTCTAGCTTGGGTCCTCAGCTCTGGCTTGATCTAAAGCATCCATAACTGACTGAATTAAGATGACCAAGGCTATCAAACTTGAGGAATGCTAGCAACTGTTTTAATTGAAGGCGGCATCCTTTGGTCCACAAGTTAATAAACTAAGAGCACCATGAATTAGGAATGGGAAAATAAAAAACTTATGTCCCCCATGGATTGGAGGCACTTCTTTTATTTGAACTTAATAAAAGCTCATACTGTTACCATGGTCCAGAAGGAATTTATGTCATCACTGCTATATTATAGAAGCAGCAAGAACGGTGTTGTTCTTAGATCTAGGTGCATCTGCAGTACCAACTCCTTGAACTTCGGTTTCTTGAAGACAAAGTTAAATCTTAACACTACACCAAATAATTAAATCACCATTTTCACAGTTATGATATTTTGATAGATTTAGTGCATCCCTCATTTCTGGCAAGTAACTGTGTATCAGCGGACAAACTCCAGAATGATCTAACTTCTTTTTTTTTTTGATCGGTTCTAGAATGATCTAACTTCAAAATGATTCTTTAGAATGATTTAATGAATGTTCTTGAATGATTCATTAGACAAAGGTTGATATCCACTCTGCACTTCAATGCTTGAATCTAGAAATCAGCAGATGGGCATCGCCTAAGTTTCCCTAATTTTGTATGACATTTTCAGTTGGATAGATTTCAATGCTCAACAAGTAGAAAAGTGATACAGAGACGAAAAGGTAAAATTACTTTAAATGGCCATAGAAGTTTGCATTACACAATCACATCGTATTACAACATGTACCCTAGAAAGAAACACAGTACACCGACTACATATGGAGAACATAAATTCTAGTATGAACTAAAGAGATCCAATTCACAACATAAAAATACTCTTAAATTATAAACCATCAGTCTCAGCGCCTTGGTCAACCCCGGACAAGAATTGTTCAACAAATAATACCCCTTCTTCCTCATAAGAGCAGAATAAATCAATATATTTCTCCTTTAAATGCTAATGAAAAAGCTTACGGAGAAAGTGTATGATAAACGTTTGAGAGGAGATATCATCTTGCTAAGTATCTTCATTTTGTCGTTGATGATGATCAACAATATCATAAGCCATGATCTGAGTTTTGAGGTTGTTGTCATTTTTAGACGGCTTGAAAAGAGAAGAAGAGATAGAGAGTGAGGCCGCATGAGTAGGAGGAGCAAGTGGCCGTGTTTAAATGAGTATAAGGAGGATCTTTGGTCAAATTCTCGTAAACCCTAACTCCTATCCAAATTATCAATTACTAGTGTCTTCCCCGTGCGTTGCACGCTCAAAATGTATGTTTAAATAGTGTTTTGGGTAAAAATATTGGTATAGCAATGCTTGTAAAAGCTTCCTCCAAATTGGTTTCTATACACTTCCATAATAGCAAATCTTGAATAAAATTACATCAAGCTTCTTCTCCTTTTAAAATTACATTTAATGCTTTTATCAAAAGGTGACCTTCTAATAACTACAATTGTCATAAATCCTTCCAGCCTGTGCATCTTTGGTCAAATTCTTATGTACTCTGGGTAAGTTGAACAAAAGTTTAGGTGTTATTGTGAAAAGGAAAAGGATTTTATACAGAGAGGTTTATGTAATAATTGCAAGAAATTATATATACAATATGTCTTTAAGAATTTAACTCCAATTAGGGTTTCCAAATTATCAATTATTGCTAAAGAGATCACTTACTTACCGAAATTTTTGAATACTTCCATGTACACCATATCCTTCTGGCAATCCTTTGCTTTATCAACTAAATTTTTTAATTCACTTTGGCTTGTCGTTCTCGGCAAACCCATGACTTCCCTCTTCACAGATAAAGGGAAGATGTGTCTCTGTTGGTTGTATTATTCTTGAAATGGCAAGCACTCCTACCAACACCACTTCTCTTTGGTTGATAATAGAAACTCGCACTCTTCACATATCTTGGCAACAATTACCGTTGAAAGCCCATCACTTGGATTTATATTTCTCCTAAGTATTATTGGTACATGAAGCTTCAATTGTTCACATGATTCGATACTCCTCATATTTATAACAATTCTCAAAATCATGATAACACGTGATATATTTGACTACAGTGATCTTGCAATCTTTTCCCGGACATCCCGAAAGTCCAATATATAGATTAATTTGATGATCACTTCTATGTCCATTTCATTGTCATTCTTTTTCTGTATCTTAAGTGTAGCACAACATATGTTAAAGCTTCATTCGGTATTTCTTGATATTTAGTTCTCTATTGGCACCAAACTATGGCACCACAAAGTTTGTATGTATGATCCAGTGCAAAATTCTTTCGACGCCTAATCCTGTGAAAATGTCCCAAACAGACGTATTAGAGGAATAATGAGCAACAAATACTATTTGTAAGTATATTTGGTTATTCGTCAATATACGATAATGTTTCACATAGGTTACATTATATTTACGTTAGTATATCCAAATGAATTTGTCCTATAATGTCCAATCAAAGTTTCGTGAGAGTAATATATACTTGATGCATGCAAGTGTTAGTGAAACTCAATATAATTGATCTAACTTATAGAATGCTCAATATCTATACTTTCTACGATATCTCCTCTTCATTTGAGTTAGCATCACAATTGTCGTCATCGAATTTGGATTAATTCTAACATAGTGTTTCTTCTTCCAAAATACCACCGTGTTGTTCTCCTAGTATCTAGATGTTGTTTAAGAAGCCTCTTGTTCTCTTCGCATGCACTTGTCCATACCTATCATTTAAAAATACATAATAGTTGATCATTTGAGATTTTTTTTATGAACCAAAATGCAAGAAAAGATAAACAGAGAACAACACATAAATAAATAATAATAATAAAAAAAAAAAGACTGCCTTAATAAGTCAATCATAAGTTTTTCACACACTAATCATGCATTCCAATGAAAGAACATATTGTAATCAAACTGGCCTGATTTTGGCATGAAAGCATCCTACACAAGTTTGTGATACAAGTTAAATTAACCCTTGATATTGGTATGAACAAGATTTTGAATAACCAACTTCAATATCCAAGCAATCCACAAAACATGACAAGAAATAACTCCAAGACGGTGATTGATGAGAAATATTTGAGAGGAAAAATCATAATGTTGTCTGTTTTTTGGGATCGTGTATATAGATTCCAGTAATTCATTCTGTATAAACCAGAGATGATCAAAATAAAAGAGTTTTGGAGGATTAGAGATCAAAATAAGTAATTTCTGTAAAATAAAACTATTTTTGCATTTATCTTCCTTATCAGTTTAGACTAGATATTATAAGGCAGGGATGCTTGATTAATCATGAGGAGGGTCTGCCTCATCAGTTTTACCATATGCTTGCGCTGATCTTGTCAGTGCTTAGCACCACAAACTGTAAGCAAATGATCATACAGACTGCTTAGCAAGCAAAATGGATGACTAATATACATCTGATCTATAAATCAGGGAATATCAAGTACTGCAGATCAATTTTTTTTGTTTTTCTGGTAGGAATTAATACAATTACAAGCATATTTCAGAAGCCAATAAAACATACTACAAATTAGGTTTGTGATACAAGTTAAATTAACCCTTGAAATTGGTAAGAACAAGATTTTGAATAACCAACTTCAATATCCAAGCAATCCACAAAACATGACAAGAAATAACTCCAAGACGGTGATTGATGAGAAATATTTGAGAGGAAAAATCATAATGTTGTCTGTTTTTTGTGATCGTGTATATAGATTCTGAGGATCATCCAACCAGAGATGATCAAAATAAAAGAGTTTTGGAGGATTAGAGATCGGAAAAAAGAGAGACGAAGATGGCTGCGTTTGGTGTAAAATAGTTTGAGAGTAGGGGTTTTATGTGTAGTTGGATTATTTATAAAGGACATCCTAAACCCTAAAGGGTGCCCTTATCAAGGGTAAGAACACCCAATATAGCACAAGAGTCCCAAGAAATTAACCATTGGATATAATCCAAAGTGACAGCCCATGTAATTGAAGAAAAAAGTAATGACTAAGTTTCTTCTTTTGCTATATAACTCATATACTTAGCATTAACCTAGCTAACTGGTCACCTAATTTCTAAAATTTGGCTAGAACTTTGATAACAAAAGTCGGGATCTTGGTTTGGTATTCTGATATCAAATGTCCAAAAATAAGTTACAAATGATAGGTTTTGGTAAGAACGAAAAAAAAAAAGTACAATGAAATTCGATGAGAACTTCTTCTAGAAACAACTTTCGAGATTGATTTTTCTTGGTGAGTGATAGTCCGGTGGCACAGTAATAAAAGGACTTGGAAGGTTGCTTTGAATAAGTGAGTCTAACATTGGAAAAATTGAATCGTTGCATGGATTCGTGGCACCGCAATGAATTATAATGGGTGTACTATAACAGATGTTGCTTGTTGTTGTTGATCATCACATCCAGCAATGTAGATATCAAGTTACCATGGAGTGTTTAGGTCATGAGATATATCGGATTTTTGGTCACACGTCAATTCTCTTTGCTAGCGGAATATGTATTAAGTTACAAGACATACTCTAGGCTTTCTAGAGTTTTTGGGATAGTGAACATACATTATAGTGGCGAAATAATGTACGTAGCCTTAATGTGAACTTGCTCGTGCCATAACTTTTCGAAAATGATAGAGTTATCGAACTCACTCAAAGTGGTACTAGCTAGATCTGTGAGATGTTGTAGTTTGTTCTAGATGTTGGCCTTTAAAGTGACGCCATAAACTTTCTTAGTGATATAAGAGTCGAACAATTTAAACTCCGTGACAAAAATTATGTTAAGCAACTCCAGAACGTTCGTAACCTTGCTTTCCCTAAGCTCTTTGTTCCGTTAAATTTAAAACAGATCAAAGACTACAATTTAACCGTAATCTGAGCGGGCAAAAAATGGAAGACAATGAATATACTGAAATATGTAGTAGAATGAATTTCCTTGGCAACATCGCAGCCTAAATTAACTATTTAAATTTTACATTCCTTTTGTAGTTCTTAATATGATGGAATCATTCATAAATCTACCATTATCCATTTAGGCAGTACAACTACCAGCAATGTAAAACACAGGAACAACCTTTACATACTTTTAGAGCCAAAACTATAAGTTGATTTTGACAATGAGGATTTGTCTCATGATGACTATTCATAAACTTCATTCACTCTATACTTCAGGAAAGTCCAACAAAACCCTGTAGTTAATTATTCAACAAGCTTCATTATAAGTTACCAAATACTTAGCTGGAAACTATTTATGAAGTTCAGTTGCAAGAAAATGATCACACAGATAGCTTATGAGCAAGTAAAATGGATGTATGTATAATTCATCTTATCCAAGGACTGTAGGGAAAGGAGAAATCATGTAATACATGTAAAACCATAATTCAGTTAGAATTAACGTTAGAATTACAAAATAACCCTTTAAATTGGTAAGAACAAGTTTCGGAATAACCAACTTCAACTTCATTGTTTGACGCCTGTCTTACCATACTTTATCGGATGTATAGTAAATGCAAAATCAGCTATTAATACCAATGGATACTGAAAAAGCAAAAAGAAACAACACCAAGACGGTGAGTCATGGGAAATATTTGAGAGGTGAAATCATCATGCTGGTGGTTTTCTTTGATGGTGTACATAGATTTAGAGGATCCTCCCAAAGAATCCATTTCGTAACCAAAGAAAAATTAAAATGAAAGGAGTTTTGGAGGATTAGAGATCTGAAACGAGAGAGACGAAGACGATTGCCTTTATGTTGTAGTTACTAGTTAGATGTAGCTAGTTTATGTATAGGTACATGCTAAACCCTAATCGTGCCCTTATCAAGGGTAAGAACCCCAATGTAGCAGAAGAGGCCCAAAGAACTAATCCAATGAATTTAATCCATAGTGACAGCCCAAGTAATTCTCGGATCTAAGGTTGTTGTTTATGGGGCGGCGTAGTAAGAAAGTAAGAGTGAGATCAATAAAACCCTAACTCACTCGAATTCTTAAATAATAGGGGTGGTAAAGATGTATTGTTACACTTCGGTTACACAGCTTTGTATTTACCTGTCTTTGGGAGAACTATTCTGGCACAAATTCTAGATATTCTTCTCGAAAGACATGAATGTAGAAGTTATTAAACCAAGAGCAACATAAATTTGAGAATAGATAAAAATGGAAGTATATCTATTATAAACCTAGTGATTCGGCATAATAATTTGTTGATCAGTTCAGAATCCAAGGTTTATCAGACGTGTTCAAGAAAAATCATTACAGAGCTAGTTAATCCCCCTTCCTGAAACAGAATGCCTAGCACCAATGCTGCTTCTGTGATATTGTGTCTTGCATTCTCAGAAGAATGGCTTGTATATCTATTAACACAACACTATACCTGCTTAAATGAATGATGTGGGCATGCATAAGGAAATTGGCGGCCGGGTAGTTCAGATTTAAGTGGAGTAGATAGAGAACCATACTTTTCAATAATGATTCTCAAATGACACCTATCTTCATGCAAACCCCAATGCCATAATCAAGCACTACAAACGTGTAAACTGAGTCAGATTTCTCAGGTTCAATACTTAAAGATGTATTGTATGAAAATTTGTAGCTTAATTGTATAAGGAAATTTTTTAGACATCTCATCAAAAGGAAATTTGTCAAGACTCAGGATCTTTAGTGCTTGATTAGGTTCAACATATGAAATTTTTTAGCTTAGTTGTACAAGTGCTTATAAACACTAGAAATAATAGTCTTAAGAAGAAAACATTGAATGGAGCTGACATTTACTCTAGAAATAAGCACACTTAACGCATAAATTTTAGTAATTAACTTATTGATGAGATGAATTGATAATTAGGAATTCACATTAGAGTATCACTTACAAAAATCAAATAAACCATTACTTTCAGCGCCAGTAACTTCATACTCCCTCCGTTCCAATTTACTTGCTTTTTTAGGGTTTCTATTGTGTTCCAAATTAGATGATAGTTTTAATATTTTTCCCCAATTCTCACTAATTTACCCCTGCTTTGGAATCACACTAGAGAATTAATACTCATCGTAATCAACACAAAACATTACTTTAATTTTTAAATATACCCCATGGAGGATATATACTCAATCTTGGAATATTTGGTAGTACATCCCAAGTAAATTCTTACGGGATTGATAATTTTCCTAGAATCTAGAAACACAAAACTAGGATATTTAACTTTTAAGTAGGAATTAATATGGGTATTATTGGAAAGATTTTACTCTCTCTGATATTTCTTAATCTCCGTGAAAAATTCTACAACGTCAAATAAATCGGAACGGAGGGAGTACATTGAAATTCATCAAAACCAAAGAAATTACAACCATTTATCAGTAACTTCATTAGAAACCCATTTATTCCTCGTTAGATAACAAATCAATCATAGAAGTTATGAACTAAGATCCATGAACGAAACTGCGTCACCACATTAGCTTTTTTGTTGAGGCCGATCCTTCGAATTTCCTACACCGTCTTTCTTCTATTTTGTTCTATCACCTGGATTTCCCACAGCGACAGCAAAATTAAAGCTTCGGAAAAAGAAACGGGAAAATCGAAACTTGGATGAGAGGAGAAATCATTGTGCTGAGCGTCTAATTGTTGTTGTTGATCATCCAGATCTGAAGCCATAACTTGGTGTGGTTGTTTCTGAGGCGGCGTAAAGAAGAAAAGGAGAACAACAGATCTAGAGAGATAGAGACAGTAGTAAGCAAGAAGGAGAATACAACCAACCCTAACACACGTTTAAATAGCTGGCTAAGTAGATTTTTATATAACACTCTGTTTACATCCCTAGGTGATATAAACTTGGAGCTGGTGCATATACATTTTGAAATTATTTTTGTTCCAATGACAAATTTAGGGGTAACTGTCCGGTTTTGTGTCATGAGACATATTATGGTTCATGAAGTAGATTTTAGCTTGCTATGCTGATGTTGGATCACAAAGTAGGTAACGAGTCATGGTGGAATGTTTAGGTCATTGAGATAGAATTCGAGTCATATGCAGATTTTTGGTCACACGTAAATAGGTATTTAGTTACTGAGACATGCTCCAGTATTTCATAAGTTTTGGGGATAGGTTTCCAAGAGACTTAGCAAGCTTTGGAAAAGGAAGACACCGGGTACTTAATTGTGAGCCAGGATTCTTTTTTTTTTTTTTTGCTAAGTTCTCAAACTTAACTACGGGTTCCAGTCATTCCAATGACGGATTTTTTTTTTAATAGGGCTTCCTTTTAGCTTGAAAACATCATACACAATTTTCCTGAACGAGTGGTGGCCGTATGTCGTTGCTTGCTTGCCAAAGAACATGAAGTTAGACATTTAGGTGGGAGAATAATCCCCCATGAGTGAAATAATCACAAAATTTCGATCATTTTATTTTTTGAGAAAGACAAAAGTCAGTCATGAAACAACATTGATGAGCATTAACTTCTGTGAAGAAAACAAATAAAGCTCAAAGACGCAATACAAATTGTATTTTGTATGTAAATAGAAACATCATATCTAACTCGGATAATATGCTGGGAGGTACAAGATGAGGAATACAGTGGATGATATCTTGGATTGATGATAACTTCCTTGAGGAGAAGAGTTCTCCCAGGATAGAATATATATTAAAATCATAATAATATCTCTTGTGTTTACCACCAAAGTAAATGGAGATAATCTCCCAAAGGTAAATAAGGTGAGGATAATATAAAGTCTATTACACCCCCTTAGTCTGAGCGGGAGAGGAACAAACGCTAAGACTAGAACGAAAACGAACAAATAACTGTCGAGGAAGCCCCTTGGTAAAGATGTCAGCATACTGGTTTTCAGAGGGGACGTGTAAGACTTGAATGGCACCAATACGAACTCGTTCACGAACAAAATGTATATCAATCTCAACATGTTTGGTGCGTTGATGTTGAACAGGATCTCCCGACATATATATCTCACTTACATTGTCACAGTAAACAATAGTAGCACGTCGTAGAGGTAGATGGAGCTCTAGGAGAAGGTTGCGAAGCCATGTTGTTTCAGCAGCTGCATTTGCTACTCCCCGGTATTCAGCTTCAGCACTGGATCGAGAGACTGTTGCTTGACGCTTGGAGGACCAGGAGATAAGATTGTCACCAAGAAAGACACAAAAACCAGATGTCGATCGTCGAGAATCGGGACAACCCGCCCAGTCAGCATCAGAGTATGCTGTTAAGCCAGATATAGAGGAGACCGAGAGAAACAATCCGTGGTTGATGGTGCCCTGAAGATAGCGAAGGATTCGCTTGAGGGCATGCATGTGAGGTTCACGAGGGTCATGCATAAATAGACATACCTGCTGAACCGCGTATGAAATATCTGGACGGGTAAAGGTGAGGTATTGAAGAGCACCTGCAAGGCTTCTGTATAGAGTGGGATCCGAAAATATGGGACCAGAAGTGGCACTGAGCTTCGAATCGATATCGACTGGAGTAGCCACTGGATTACATTTAGTAACAGTGATGCCCAGAAAATGATGTAGTGGTCCAAGGTCAGACATAGCAAACTCTCTCTTCATCAAATCAATGAAGTGGCACAGGAGAGCATCAGTAGAGGTAGTCAAAATAATGTCATCAACATATTAAAGTAAGTATGCCGTTTCGGATCCTGATTGATAAACAAAAAGTGACGGATCACAAACACTACCACGGAAACCACAACTTGTGATAAACTTGGCAAATCTCTGAAACCACGCCCGAGGAGCCTGCTTGAGGCCATAAAGGGATCTACGTAGTCGACATACGTAATCAGGGTGAGCAGGATCAACAAATCCCGGAGGCTGATGCATATAGACTGTCTCGGTTAGATCACCATGAAGAAAAGCATTCTTGACATCTAACTGATGTATGGGCCAAGAACGTGAAGTAGCAATAGTAAGAACAAGATTTAATAGTAACTGGTTTAACAACCGGACTAAACGTTTCAAAACAGTCAACCCCAACCTGTTGCGATTTACCATTGGCAACAAGACGAGCCTTGTATCGCTGTAAGGATCCATCAGCATGATATTTATGACGAAAAAGCCACATGGAACGAATAACATGAGCATCACGTGGTCGTGGTACAAGTTCCCAAGTATTAGTTTTCATCATAGCATTGTACTCATCTTTCATGGCGGCATTCCAGTTTATGTGCCTAAGAGCATACAAGTGAGAACGAGGTACAGGAGAGATATGGCGTAATGTTTGTACATGAAGATTAAGACGATGGAGTGGACAAAATATGCCACGGGAGGCACGAGTGACAGGGCGTGAAGGTGCTGTGGGTATGGAAGGTGTTGTAGGGGCAGTGGGTGTAGGATCATGAGTTGAAGGGGATGTTGTATGACTAGGAGGAGTAGAAGTAGTAACGACAGATCTAGAAGTAGTAGTGGGGACAAGAAGAAGGGCGGAAGGTGTTGTAGTAGTAGTGGGGACTGGGATAAGGATAGAAGGTGTTATAGTAGTAGTGGGGACTGGGATCGGGATGGAAGGTGATGTAGTAGTAGTAGGGATTGTAGTAGGCCAGGAGGAAATAGTGGGGATAGGAAGAAGTACGAAAGGTGATGTAGTAGTAGTGGGGACTGGGATAGGGAAGGAAGGTGCTGTAGTAGTAGTAGTATGAACAGGAGATGCTTTAGGTGGGATAAAGGTAGTGGACAAGGTATTTGAGCGACGGTGAGGTGGAGTGTATATATGTGGAGTTGTTGGGGGAGGGTTGACAGTAGGTGGAGTAGAAGTGTAAGAGGTGTTACCAAGATATGATGAGTTAATTGGTGAGGAAAAAGAATCACCATCAGACGTGGGAGGTGGAGGTTCTGTAAATGGAAAAACGCGTTCGTCAAAAGTTACATGACGGGAAATAATGATCTTATTTGTGGCAAGATCAAGGCAGCGGTATCCACGGTGGTTGGGAGGAAAGCCAAGAAAAACACATCTAGTAGAACGGGGGGCAAGTTTGTGAGGAGTTGTGGAGGAAAGATTTGGATAGCAAAGACAACCAAAAGTACGAAGATGGTCATAAGTTGGTTGGCATTGATAGAGAATAAACACAGGAGAAGAAAAATTTAGGATTTTTGTGGGAAGAATATTATGAAGATAAACAGCCATAAGGAGAGAATAAACCCAAAATTTTGGTGGAATGGAAGCGTGAGAATAAGGGTGCGGGTGATATCATTGACACGGCGGATCATGCGTTCGGCCTTTCCATTTTGAGAGGAAGTTTGGGGGCAAGAGAAGCGAAAAACTAGACCATTAGTACGAGCAAAATTGTGAAAAGAAGAGTTTTCAAATTCACGTCCCATATCGCATTGAAAACTTTTAATTTTACGCTCAAATTGTGTTTGAACAAGAGATCGAAATTCCAAAAATTTGTCATAGACTTGGGATTTAAATTTTAGAGGATAAACCCAAAGATAATTGGTGAAATCATCCAGCAAGACAAGATAATATCGAAAACCGGTATCAACATGTAGTGGAGAGGTCCATAAATCACTGTGAATGATATCAAATAGAGCAAAAGTATTGGAATTTGATTCATAAAAGGGTAATCGAAGATGTTTACTAACTTGACATGAATGACAAAGTTTAGAATGTTGATTCTTATTACAATGAATAAAATTATTTGTATGAAGAACATCTAAAACAGCCTTGCCGGGGTGACCAAGGCGGCTATGCCAAATATCTGGCGAACAGACAGCAAGAGAGATGTGGGAAGGCTGGGACGATATTTGTGGTGGCACGGCAGACTTGGTGATAGGGTAGAGCTCCCCGGAACTATTGCACCTAAGGATAATCCTCCTCGAACTCAGATCTTTCACAGAAAAACCAGATGGATCAAACTCAACAGACACACGATTATCAGTGGTGAACTTACGAACAAAAACTAAGTTTTTGATAATATCGGGAACAACAAGAGTATTTTTGAGTTCAAGGGTGCGAGAAGGGAGGTTTATGAGCTTGGTACCACTAGCAGTAACTAGAATGCTATTGCCATTGCCAACTAAGATAGACCGTACAGTACTAGAACTGGAAATATTATGTAAAGTACCTGAATCAGTAGTGAGATGCGAGGTAGCGCCAGTATCCATGTAGAAGGCATCATAGGGTTGTTGAAGATGCATAGAACTATATGCCTCAGCAATATCTGTGAGCTGCAGTAGTTCCGTCGCCATTGATTTTAATGGTTTAGAGAAAATAGGATCGTAGGGGGCTGATACCATCTTGGATTGATGATAACTTCCTTGAGGAGAAGAGTTCTCCCAAGATAGAATATATATTAAAATCATAATAATATCTCTTGTGTTTACCACCAAAGTAAATGGAGATAATCTCCCAAAGGTAAATAAGGTAAGAGGATAATATAAAGTCTATTAGATATATAGTATTGCTCATGTATACAACTTTTTCATTAATAGGAATAAAAGGAAGATTATTCTAGTAGATATTTTGTTTCCATTAGGCCAAATTCATTGTTTCAACTACATTTTTCCTACATCCATCAAGGCACAAATTACCTTTGGCATGGTGCCAATAAGCGTTAGTTTGGAGAATTCTTTGCGGTATGTCAGATACGGGATTAGTGCTCCAAATCAGGATGGAAGCAGCGATTCCAAATTGAATTGATGTTGATTATGAAATTAGTGCAAATAGTGTGACTGCAAAGACAAACATTGAAACTGCTCATTCAGATCTTGGGACTTTTTTGATACCCAGGTGTTGATGGTGGTTTTTAGACAAGGGGTAAAATCGTAAAACCCCATGACCTAGTGTTACCCGCAACACATTAAATAAGAGCATTTAACTCAGGTGTAAATAATTAATAGGGGTATTTTTTCAAAATACCGTTAGGTTTTCAACACGTAACCCTAATTCCAAAACTAAGCAACAATGCAAACCAAGCCGCATATCGCACCATGGCAACAATGCCAAACCAAGCCGCATATCTGCGCACCATGGCAACAATGCCAAAACAAGCCGCATATCTTTGGCAACAATGCGCACCATGGCAACCATGCCAAACCAAACCAAGCATCTGCGCACCATGGCAACCATGCCAAAACAAGCCGCATCTTCGCGCACCATGGCAACAATGCCAAAACAAGCCGCATCTTTATCGCGCACCATGGCAACCATGCCAAAACAAGACGCATCTCTCACAGCGCACCATGGCAACCATGCCAAAACAAGCCGCATATCTGCGCACCATGGCAACCATGCCAAACCAAGCCGCACTCTGCGCACCATGGCAACCATGCCAAAACAAGCCGCATACTGCGCACCATGGCAACCATGCCAAACCAAGCCGCATACTGCGCACCATGGCAACCGTGCCAAGCCAAGCCGCACTCTGCGCACCATGGCAACCATGCCAAACCAAGCCGCACCCTGCGCACCATGGCAACAACGCCAAATTCCAAGCCGCTATGCCTTGGGCCCACGCCCAACATAGCGCCCTAGGTTTGCAAGACTTGCAACTAGGTCAACATGGCCGCACGTGCCATTGGCACATGCCAACACGTGCCGCAAGCCATATTTCCGAGCCGCTATGCCTTTGGCCCACGCCAAACATAGCGCCCTAGGCTTGCAAGACTTGCAACTAGGTCAACATGGCCGCATGTGCCATTGGCACATGCCAACACATGCCACAAGCCATATTTCCAAGCCGCACCCTGCGCACCATGGCAACAAAGCCAAATTCCAAGCCGCTATGCCTTGGGCCCATGCCCAACATAGCGCCTTAGGTTTGCAAGACTTGCAACTAGGTCAACATGGCCGCACGTGCCATTGGCACATGCCAACACGTGCCGCAAGCCATATTTCTAAGCCGCTATGCCTTTGGCCCACGCCAAACATAGCGCCCTAGGCTTGCAAGACTTGCAACTAGGTCAACATGGCCGCACGTGCCATTGGCACATGCCAACACGTGTCGCAAGCCATACTTCCAAGCCGCTATGCCTTTGGCCCACGCCAAACATAGCGCCCTAGGCTTGCAAAACATGCAACTAGGTCAACATGGCCGCACGTGCCATTGGCACATGCCAACACGTGTCGCAAGCCATACTTCCAAGCCGCTATGCCTTTGGCCCACGCCAAACATAGCGCCCTAGGCTTGCAAAACATGCAACTAGGTCAACATGGCCGTACGCGCCAATGGCACATGCCAACATGCTCGCTAGCTAGTTTCCCTAGCGAAATCACGGCCCTAACGGCCATGCATGCCATTGGCACATGCCAACATGCTCGCTAGCTAGTTTCCCTAGCGAAATCACGGCCCTAACGGCCACGCATGCCATTGGCACATGCCAACATGCTCGCTAGCTAGTTTCCCTATCAAGGTCACGACCCTAATGGCCACGCATGCCATTGGCACATGCCAAGCACACACGCTGGTAGCCTAACTTGCAAACCGTGCAACCTACCACCAAGGCATTCCGCACATGCCATTGGCACATGCCAAACACACACGCTGGTAGCCTAACTTGCAAACCGTGCAACCTACCACCAAGGCATTCCGCACATGCCATCGGCACATGCCAAGCACACACGCTGGTAGCCCAAGTTGCAAACCGTGCAAACTACCACCAAGGCATTCCGCGCATGCCATTGGCACATGCCACATGCGCCACTAGCAGTGCCACTTGCGCTCAAGATGCAACCAACACTCGAGACATCAACACAAACTGGGGGATGCTTCTTTAGGGTTTTGGTTTGGCGGTCACAAAGATGCGCCGTACACTACGCTCACATTAAGAAAGCATGAAAAGGAATAAATTGGTCAAATAAAAGAGGAAATAATGGTGAAAAACGTTTTCGCCCATTAAACCATGCGGTTACTACCTCCTCCCATTATTTCACCCTTTACTCTCTTCCTTCATGAGGCCAGGGTACGTTTCAATATCGACTTGTATAAATAGGTCTTACCTATTTCCACCGGACAACAAGTCTCGGTCGGAGAAATATACTACACCGACACTCTCAAAAAGGCAACTTTGCAAGCTCTCTCAAAAGCTTCCATCTCTTGCAAGCTTCCTAAGCTTTCACTTTCTGATACAAGTCGAGATACTACTCTCCTCAACACCTTTCTTTGCTTCCCTTCCCAAATCAACCCTTTTCCTCCACTTTGTGACCGAAGCAAGTCTGGAACGGCCATTTCTTGGTTTAGGCCGGACTTGTACAGATCGATCTCTCGAACCTATAAAGTGCTCACGTGCAGCACATTTGTTTAGGGTTTGAATCAGTTTCTCACTCACTCACCGAAATTACCGAAATCAACAGAAACGATTTTCACCCATAATCACCAGGGTGCAAAAGTTTGTAAGTCTATCTTCAGGCTTCCTAACTAAACCAAGAAAAGAGTTTCTCCTAGTCAGGTATTGCCTGGATATCACCACTGAAGGCTCGCCTAAGTATTATGGCTTAAATCTTCCCAAAGTATTATTGTTCCTGTCTGGTATAAAATTCTTGAGCCGTTAAATCTAAAGCATATCAACGACTACAATTTAACCCTAATCAAAAGCTAGATCTCAAAACCTTATAAGTAGAATAGTTTCCCTCATTTATTCACCGCCTACAACTAGCT
Source organism: Papaver armeniacum (assembly GCA_023531295.1). Lineage (NCBI taxonomy): Eukaryota > Viridiplantae > Streptophyta > Magnoliopsida > Ranunculales > Papaveraceae > Papaver > Papaver armeniacum. The sequence goes on along the minus strand of JAJJWW010005128.1, from coordinate 17,070 downwards.
GCTGCCCAAAGAGAAACAGAGTCCAAAATCTAACCCTAAAACTCAACAGCCGCAAATTCTCTTTTTCCTGATCCATCAATGGGAGTAGAAACACCAAATACATGGCCATCAACAACAAACTCCCCACACAATGATTTTTCCTCTAAAAAAACTATTATATTCTCACCCTCCGTATCTACCATTTTTTTAGATTCTTTTCTATGAGGTCATTGATGATAGAGTCTCCTTTTTATTAAAAGAATTTCAAACAAATTGAATCGGCCTCTTTTACATGCTATGATTTCTTGGGTTTTGAGAGTTTATTTTTGTATTAGTTAATCCATTATAGCCAGTTAGTGTTTTCATCTTTATTAAAGATCCTTTCTTTTTGTATGTCAAGACTCAAGATCTTTATCATCTTTAGCTATTGAATAATACTTGAGACTAATTTATGTATGTGATTTGTATCTATGGCTTATTTTTTTTAGTTTATTATGGTCTCTTGAATAGTTTGATTTATAGGTACTGCGCCATATGTGTACGATAAAAAAATATTGTAACTAAGACCGTAGAAATCTCACTTATAAAAATGACGATTCGTATCTTGAGACTAAGTCTTATGGGGTGCTGGTCAAGCACCTAGAGTAGAAGTAAGGACTACCTCCTAAGTCTTATGGGAGTGCTAATCTAGCAGCTAGATTAGCAGTCCACGTCAGCCCAGCGCTGAACAATTCAGCGCTTTAAATCTCATCTGTCAGATCAAAAATAAATCTCTCAGCGCTGAACCATTCCGCGAAAAGGTAGTTTTTCAAGCGTTGAATCATTCAGCGTAACTATCTAGCATGCGAGCCCATAAGACTTAGTCTGATGACTGTTCGTTAACCAGAGAATGTAGCAACTGCTAGAAGTGTATCAACAAATACAATTTAACCTTAAAACAAAAAAAAATATCATAATTTTGTGTGACCTTACAGGTATTCCCTTAATCCATAAACTTTCTTAGTAATGTACCCTAAAATTTTCCCACGAGTCAAACAATACAAATCACAGCCGTCTATAATCAAATTTCGGTCAGCTATTAGTCATAAGATTGGTGTTAAATCTAAAGCATATCAATGACTACAATTTAACCCTAATTTAGAGCTACATATCTAAACCTTACAAGTAGAATAGTTGCTATTCTCCACCTATCATCCAACTGCGGAAATAAAAAAATTCCAAAACTCAACCTTGAAAAATCAACAACAGCAAACTCTCTTGTTCATGATCCATCAATGGAAGCAGAAACATCAAATAAAACAACTTCCCCCACACAATGATTTTCCCTCTCAAAAAATTATCATGTTTTCACCAACAATTTCTACCACTTTTTTAGATTTTTTTCTATGGGATCTTGTTCTTGGTAAACAAATTGTTGGTTTGGTAGCTCTGGATTTTTTATGATTATGGGTGACACCGTGACAGTCTTTTTCATTAAAAAAAATTCAAACTGCTGAATGGATAAACTTCAATTGAGCGAGGGAGACAACCTCTTTTTACCATAAAATGTTCCTGCATATCTGGGTTCTGAAGATTTAGTTTTTGTATTCGTTCATCTATTTTTATAACTTTAATAAAGATCCCTTGTCAGTTTGTATGTTATTTGCATCTAAGGTTTGTTTTTTCTAATAAATCTATGGGTTTGTTTTCTTTGAGTTGTATTCTTCTCTATTGAATAATTTGATTTACTATTTATGGACCCTAAGAATGTTAACTGTGACCCAGAAGACTCTATGATATTGAAATTGAAGAACTTTCTTCTCTATTACTAGTTCTTCAGAATTCTTTTATAGATGAATTGGAAGAGGATGTGATGATTTGGAAGAATCATAAGTCAGGGTTATTCACCGTGGCATCTTCTTATGAGCTTGAAGTTGGTGATACAGATGTGGTCTCTTTCCCAAAAGAGAAAATTTGGTCTACTAAATGGCCTCATAAGGTGGGGTTCTTTTTATGGCAGGCCGCTCTAGGTCGTCTCCCTACTTTAGAGAACTTGCAGAAGAGGGGTAGTGCTCTGACTACTAGTTCCGGCAACCCACAACCAAATATTTGCAAGCTTTGTGATCTTTTTGCGGAAGATGCGAATCATTTGATTTTGACTTGTCCATTTGCAGTTGAGGTTTGGCATTACTTTCTTTCCAGCGCTAATTTTATGGGGTCTCTGCAGCCGACTGTGTTAGAAGTTTTGAAAAATTGGAAGAGCTGTCATCTCTCTTCTCAAGATAAGGAACTCTGGGATAGATTACCCGCTAGCATCACTTGGAGTTTATGGAAGGAGCGTAATGCTCGTACTTTTGAAGGGAATCAAAAACCAAGCGAAGCTATCATTACCGAGATAAAAATTCAGACTATTCACTGGGCTTCCGTTCATCCGTCTATGCAGGGTGTTGCAATTAATGATATGATTGTTAACTGGAGTCATAAATTTTTTGATCCTCATTATTTTTCCATGTTTTTTTCTCTTTTCTTTCGTGTTTTTGGGGGATCACTAGTTTAGTTCCATTGTTTTGATCTCTTTCAGTAAATGGAAATCTGGGTTGTATTTCTTGGTCTCTATCAATACAATTTTGTCATTATCGTGCAAAAAAAAGAGAGAATGTTAACTGCGACCCTAGAAATCTCACTTATAGAAAGATGAATGTTTCAAGATCATAGGCTGAGTTAGCTTAAATCTAAAACCTTGTTACTTTGTTTCGTATACATAGACTGAGTTCTAACATTTGCAGTGAGCATGAACAAACTTGGAGAGGCAACTCCAACACAACCCTGCAGTTTGTCATTCAATAGCTTTTTTTATAAATGATCAAATACTTAGCTTGAAACTATTTATGAAATGCAAATAAACGTTACAACGTTCAACATGAGCTGAGTGGTTAAACAAAGTTTTGTCATTAACATCACAGCCATACAGATAAGACTACTAGCTATTCAGGGCGTTGGAACCTATTGAACTATCTAGCATTTGTTGCATGACCTTAATTATTTTCCAGTTTACATGGCTGTTCGCTTTCTCCATATCTATTTTACAAATAATCCCTGGTTTGTTCTCTTTTATTCGCGAGTCTATACATTCAGATGCGATCAAAATGCCATCCAAAATTTTCCGCTCATGAAGAAATGCCCCATGTTCTTGAGATATCACCTTGGGAAGGAATGTCTTAAGAAAGTTTGGTCGTCGTTTTTTCCTCTAATGGTACATATAGATCTAATTTTTAGCAATCATATGGATACGAAACTCACCATTAGTAACAAAATTTAAGACTCCATATCCTTTTCGTTTTTGTGACACAGACTCAACCTCTTCTTGTTTTTGGCCTCGATTCAAGGTACCTGCACTTGAAAAGTCATTTTAAGTCTAGGTCATGAATAGGAACAAGAATATTAAACTTACATCTCATCCATAACAAGCTGAAATAGGGGCCAATGCCTATACCAAACACATGATACCAGTTAGAAAAAAAAAATTATAAATAGAAACAAATGATCCTAGATAAATGGAACTTATAACAAGATGAAATAATTGCTTCGGATATTTGTTGGGCAATTTGGTCAATTTCATCCTACTTTCCAGGCATTTCAGCAAAATCACCTCCAGACATGAGAATTATCTAGAATTTCAGGGTGTGGAGAAGCAAGACACACACCATCTGAATCGGGAAGCAAGGTCTTGAAAACAGTATTCATAATGTATGAAACAACTAATATGATCTGTAATACTTATACTCTTAGTGGTATCGGGTGACGGAGAAGTTGAATGTATTGAACTAAAAATATCTTTTATGGTTTCCTGTATAATGGTGTTTATGGGTGAAAATCGTTTCTGCTGATTTCGGTAATTTCGGTGAGTGAGTGAGAAACTGATTCAAACCCTAAACAAATGTGATGCACGTGAGCACTTTATAGGTTCGAGAGATCGATCTGTACAAGTCCGGCCTAAACCAAGAAATGGCCGTTCCAGACTTGCTTCGGTCACAAAGTGGAGGAGAAGGGTTGATTTGGGGAGGAAAGCAAAGAAAGGTGTTGAGGAGAGTAGTATCTCGACTTGTATCAGAAAGTGAAAGCTTAGGAAGCTTGCAAGAGATGGAAGCTTTTGAGAGAGCTTGCAAAGTTGCCTTTCTGAGAGTATAAGTGTAGTATATTTCTCCTGACCGAGACCTGTTGTCTGGTGGAAATAGGTAAGACCTATTTATACAAGTCGAGATTGAAACGTACCCTGGCCTCATGAAGGAAGAGAGTAAAGGGTGAAATAATGGGAGGAGGTGGTAACCGTATGGGTTAATGGGTGAAAACGTTTTTCACCATTATTTCCTCTTTTATTTGACCGCTTTATTCCTTTTCACGCTTTCTTAATGTGAGCGTAGTGTACGCTGCATGCTTCTTGTGACCGCCAAACCAAAACCCTAAAGAAGCATCCCCCAGTTTGTGTTGATGTCTTGAGTGTTGGTTGCACCTTGAGTGCAAGTGGCGCGTGTGTGCCAATGGCATGTGCGGAATGCCTTGGTGGTAGGTTGCACGGTTTGCAAGTTGGGCTACCAGCGTGTGTGCTTGGCATGTGCCGATGGCATGTGCGGAATGCCTTGGTGGTAGGTTGCACGGTTTTCAAGTTAGGCTACCACCGTGTGTGTTTGGCATGTGCCAATGGCATGTGCGGAATGCCTTGGTGGTAGGTTGCACGGTTTACAAGTTAGGCTACCAGCGTGTGTGCTTGGCATGTGCCAATGGCATGCGTGGCCGTTAGGGCCGTGATTTTGCTAGGGAAACTAGCTAGCGAGCATGTTGGCATGTGCCAATGGCATGCATGGCCGTTAGGGCCGTGATTTCGCTAGGGAAACTAGCTAGCGAGCATGTTGGCATGTGCCAATGGAATGCGTGGCCGTTAGGGCCGTGATTTTGCTAGGGAAACTAGCTAGCGAGCATGTTGGCATGTGCCAATGGCCTGTATGGCCGTTAGGGCCGTGACCTTGATAGGGAAACTAGCTAGCGAGCATGTTGGCATGTGCCAATGGCATGCGTGGCCGTTAGGGCCGTGATTTCGCTAGGGAAACTAGCTAGCGAGCATGTTGGCATGTGCCATTGGCGCGTACGGCCATGTTGACCTAGTTGCATGTTTTGCAAGCCTAGGGCGCTATGTTTGGCGTGGGCCAAAGGCATAGCGGCTTGGAAGTATGGCTTGCGACACGTGTTGGCATGTGCCAATGGCACGTGCGGCCATGTTGACCTAGTTGCAAGTCTTGCAAGCCTAGGGCGCTATGTTTGGCGTGGGCCAAAGGCATAACGGCTTAGAAATATGGCTTGCGGCACGTGTTGGCATGTGCCAATGGCACGTGCGGCCATGTTGACATAGTTGCAAGTCTTGCAAACCTAGGGCGCTATGTTGGGCGTGGGCCCAAGGCATAGCGGCTTGGAATTTGGCGTTGTTGCCATGGTGCGCAGGGTGCGGCTTGGAAATATGGCTTGCGGCATGTGTTGGCATGTGCCAATGGCACATGCGGCCATGTTGACCTAGTTGCAAGTCTTGCAAACCTAGGGCGCTATGTTGGGCGTGGGCCAAAGGCATAGCGGCTCAGAAATATGGCTTGCGACACGTGTTGGCATGTGCCAATGGCACGTGCGGCCATGTTGACCTAGTTGCAAGTCTTGCAAGCCTAGGGCGCTATGTTTGGCGTGGGCCAAAGGCATAGCGGCTTAGAAATATGGCTTGCGGCACGTGTTGGCATGTGCCAATGGCACGTGCGGCCATGTTGACCTAGTTGCAAGTCTTGCAAGCCTAGGGCGCTATGTTTGGCGTGGGCCAAAGGCATAGCGGCTTAGAAATATGGCTTGCGGCGCGTGTTGGCATGTGCCAATGGCACGTGCGGCCATGTTGACCTAGTTGCAAGTCTTGCAAACCTAGGGCGCTATGTTGGGCGTGGGCCAAAGGCATAGCGGCTTGGAAGTATGGCGTTGTTGCCATGGTGCGCAGGGTGCGGCTTGGTTTGGCATGGTTGCCATGGTGCGCAGAGTGCGGCTTGGTTTGGCATGGTTGCCATGGTGCGCAGTATGCGGCTTGGTTTGGCATGGTTGCCATGGTGCGCAGTATGCGGCTTGGTTTGGCATGGTTGCCATGGTGCGCAAAGATGCGGCTTGTTTTGGCATGGTTGCCATGGTGCGCAGTGTGCGGCTTGGTTTGGCATGGTTGCCATGGTGCGCAGTATGCGGCTTGTTTTGGCATGGTTGCCATGGTGCGCAGAGTGCGGCTTGGTTTGGCATGGTTGCCATGGTGCGCAGTATGCGGCTTGTTTTGGCATGGTTGCCATGGTGCGCAGAGTGCGGCTTGGTTTGGCATTGTTGCCATGGTGCGCAGTATGCGGCTTGGTTTGGCATTGTTGCCATGGTGCGCGCAGATGATGCTTTAGTTTTGGAATTAGGGTTACGTGTTGAAAACCCTAATCTGGTATTTTGAAAAATACCCCTATTAATTATTTACACCTGAGTTAAATGCTCTTATTTAATGTGTTGCATGTAACACTAGGTCATGGGGTTTTACGATTTTACCCCTTGTCTAAAAACCACCATCAACATTAAGTCCCCTGCTTAGCTTGGAACAAGGGCTTTGTTGCGAGGTAAGCATAAGATGGTGACAAACTGTTAACAACAACCCGTAAAGAAAATTGAAAGAGGCTTGTCTGACCTTTTATAAATAGGATTTGGAATCCTTGCCTCCGGTAGTTTTGCACAAATCGGGAGGCTGGCACAATTGGTGGGCCCGGTGCAGCTTGGGCGACGTTGGGAAGTTGGCGTGAGTTGGGAAACCGAGTGTGCTAGCTGGTGGGACCGGCGCGAAGTGTAGAAGTCGTTCGTGCTTGCAGGCGTGACTTGGGCGGCATTGGGAGGTCGGCGCAATTGGTGGGGCCGGTCCAATCTTGGAAACCATGCTTGCGGGCGTGACTTGGGCGGCATTGGGAAGTCGCAATTGGTGGGGCTGGTCCAATCTTGGAAACCATGCTTGCAGGCGTGACTTGGGCGGCATTGGGAAGTCGCAATTGGTGGGGCCGGTCTAATCTTGGAAACCATGCTTGCGGGCGTGACTTGGGAAATGGCGTGTGTTGGCTAACTGAGTGTGCTAGCTGGTGAGACCGATGTAAACAAGGAGGGAGTTTCTTCCGATAACAAAGTTTCCTTATCTTGCTTTCCTTCACGTGCGGCTTCAATTAGGGCATTATTCATGGTAAAATCTGGAAGCGTTATGTCTCTCATTGCTTCCTTTCCCTTTTTAAGGTTCCGCATTCATATCCAAAAAATAATAGCATCGTCTCCTCGTTTGAGAAAAGGGTTCTTCTTGTTGATTCCCCTTTTCCTTTGCTTTGCCGGTGCGTTTTCTTCTTCTTCCCATTTTTTTTTGCCATCCTCTTTTTGTATGCGTGTAGACAGGATGGAATTTGATCATCTTTCCATTTCTTGCAGTGTATGATGGGATCTTCCAGAGACGGCCGTGCCTTTAACCTTTTGGGAAAGGACTTCAGAATCGGCGGAGATCGATCTTCTTCTCTTGAGGAGGTAACGGTCGGGGTTGAATCTTTATTCCATGAAGCTAATGAAATTATTAAGGACCTCCCTCCCATCTATCCCCACGAAGAACAGGTGCATGTTCGGACCCCCTTGGGTTCAGTGGACGCGGAGGAGAACGCCATGGTTCTCGATTTTGATGTGGATGAATCAACAAACTTTCTTCGAAGCGTCAATGAAAAAACTTTCGAAAGAGCGTATGATAGGAGCGACACAACCTTTGAAGTTGATGCCAAAGGTGTTATTGACGATACCGGAGGCGTCATGGTGGCGTATGCTGGAATAATTGTCGGGGAGGACACTGCTGCTGCTGTGGCTGCTTCGGGATGGGATGTTAAGGTTGCCGCTGCTAAAGCCGCTGAGTGGAACCTTTGTTGCCCGAAGGATTGCTGGGGGAAATGCTTGAAGATAGCTTTGCCCGAAGAGACTTGCGCTCCGTCCTTCGAGGGCTAGTTCCTCCTTTTGTTTTTTCTGTTAGCTGTTTAGTTCCCTGATGTTTTTCCCTTCTTTTTTTTTTTTTGTAAACACATCTTTCCCTTCTTCTTCATCAGTAAACCTTTTGCTTCATATATATATATTTTTGAAAGGGGTTGTGGTATGATGGCTCTGCAATGGTTTTCTGGGTTCTTCTGATGTATTTCTCTGATATCTGAAGGATTCGCTCGGGAAGAGATATATTTATTTATTTTTTATTTTTTTTGACAAAAGGGTAGATCTCCAGGGAAAAAATACAAACGGTGTATTCATCATGGGGAAGTACAGCTATTAAGAGGAAAGATTCAAAGGAAGTACTGAAAAGGGGAGTGATTGGGAAATACAAAGATTTTAGGGATTGGGTTCCTTGAGCCATCGCGAGTGAACTATCACGCCTTCGGTGTGTCGGTATTGATGAGCTTGCAATATCCTCCCAAAAGGGTATCCGCAACTGGGTATAGCTCGCCTTCACCTTCCTCGGGCAAATCCATCTTTACTTGTCATCCTCCCAACTTGAAACGAGCTTTCCTTAATCACTATATCTCCGATTGAAAACGGGTTAAGACGTCGTGTAACCATTTGAGCCTTGGCTTCGTTGGTTTCGCCAGAAGCTTCCAAGCTTCTTGCAAAGTGTTCGAATGGTCCAACTCCCCATTCACATTTTTTGACAGCGTTCGTGTCGGTTGTTGCGCCGAGTCCCCATGACAGAATGGGGAAAGAAAAGGTCGGTTGCAGAAAAGGTTGCTCGGTCAGACTTACTTGCATTTGAAAATCATGGGCTAGCGCCAACGGGTCCTCTTCGGACGCTTGGGTTCCTTCAATAGCTCGTTGATGTGATAACCCGTGGGACGATTTCTTTGGGAATCCCTTCGGGCAGGGATGTCGGCAGAGGGTGTACGCCCAGTTTTGCCTTGTTGTCGAGTGCCCATAAGCGTCCCAAAATCATGTCATGATCTAGTTCTTTGACGATGTGGAACTTACTGTGCGTTATAGCGTCTCCTATCTCGATCTCTAGGTTGATGTAGCCATGCGCATTCAAAGCCTCTCCTCTCAAGCTCTTAATCACAGACGGGAAATAGGTAGCGTCTTGCTTTGTAAATCCTACGCTGCCTTTAGTGTCTTGAAAGTGATGATGTTGTGGTCGAGGTCGTGTCGATGAGCGTGTCGTCAAGTTCATTACCTCTTAAATGGGACGTGGTCAGCAGTCCCCGAGTTCTCCACTTCGCTTGTTTGGGAAGCTTGGGCCCTTGGCGTGGATTCCGAGAGGAGAAAAAGACGTTTGCTTGGATACAACACGATTGAGAGCTGCGAAAATATCTTGGCGCCGAACCTTGGAGAGATAGAGAATTTCGCATATATGTCGCATCATGGATTGCACCTGGTCTCGTGCACGGAGTCCCCAAAGGAACCGCAGTTTCTTATTGGGAGTGGGTCTCGATGCACTCTTTCGTCTCCTAGCTGGAGTTCTCCTGCTTCTATCCTTTCCTTGAAAATATGCTTTAATCTGTTGCAATCGCTAGTCGGGTGGTGAACGAACCTGTGGTAATGGCAGTATTTGGGATTTGCCATCTCAGCCTCAGTTGGTGGACGTCTAGGCGGTGGAAGTCTGATGACATCATCTTGAACCCAGGCTTCTAGGAGGTCAATCACCTCCTCGATGGGGAATGGGAAATCAAGGACATTTCCTTCGGTCCCACGATGCTGCACAAGAGTGTTAGTGGCGATCTTCCGTTGCGAGGGCTCCCGTTGCTGCCCGGCGCTTCACGTTTCGGCTGGTGGCTCGTAGTTGCGGCTTTCCTTTTTCCTCTTTCGTTCACTATGTTCACGGAGGATGAGCCGGTATTAAATTGTTTGGTTGATGAGGCGCCTACTCCCGCGAGTTTCGCGTGCGTCTTGATTCGAGTTGGCCTAGTCCTTTCCAAAGTAATGTTGGTGCCGTTGTTGCAGATCGTCTGGCGGCCTCATGGAGTTCGGAGAATGTTTGGAAACGCAAGTTTTCTAGCAGGGCGCGGTAGATCGGGACCATACCATTGATGCACGCGTTTACCAATTGTTGCTCGGTCACGTTTGGGTCGTGGCAGTCGAGTGCTTGAACCCTGAACCTTTTGACGAAATCATTCGGATGTACCATGTATACGCCCTTCCGGTAAGTGATTTTGAAAATTCCCTTAAACGAAGAACGTGATTATATTCATGTTCACCCAAGGATTCCAGGAAACGAGAAACATGTTCCCGTGCATTCCCGGTACCATCATACAGGGTAAATTGAGGGGAAGAGTGCCCCCTTTGGAGAGGGATTCTCTATATTTCGGACGGGTAAGGGGGTTGGTGATGATGTACATCGAACTCATCATGCTTGATTCGGTCACGTAGGAGTTGTTCCAAATCCTCTCTCGTGACGAAATTTGGTGGTTGATTTCTCTCCAACGGGACTCTAGTGCGAGTTTCTTCATCCGTGGAGGCGTGACCTGCCGAGGTGCCAGCGTCAGGGTTGTTGGAGATGTTTCTAGGCTTCTCTGGAGGATGCGACTCACGGGGTAGTCGCTGTGTCAGGGTTTTGAGAAAGGTGAGCACCTCCTTTTGTGTTGAAACCATGTCTGTCTGGGCTCAAGAGCGTCTCCTGTCGTTCCATCAAATCGGCGATGGTGACGTAAGGGCGACTTCCTCTAGTCCCTCCGGTCTCTCGTCCCTTCGGCGGGGTAATTGGAGCCTTAGTTTTCGGAGGCGCCATCTTTGGAAGAAGCATTCGGGGTCGCGGTGGCGGCCCTAGCCCCGGTGATGGGGGCGTGACACCTGAAGTGATATTCTCGTTGCCGTGATTAGAGGGTTGTGCAGAGACGCTAGAGGAGGCAGCGGCTCTGGCCCTGGTGATAGGCGGTGTTACACTTGAAGGAGTGCATTCGATGTTGCTGTTGTCAGCTGGTGAAGTAACTATGTTATGGGGGGAGACGCCAACATCAGGAATGCGTTCTGCGTTGATGTTCTCTGCAGCCGCTCCAGATTTGAGTTCCACCATGTTGGGATTTGACGTTCGGGAAACGAAATCAGGAGTTGGAGTTGATATTGTAGCCGATAGATCAATCCTCCCGCTGTGGTCGCCAATTGTTTATGGGTGAAAATCGTTTCTGCTGATTTCGGTAATTTCGGTGAGTGAGTGAGAAACTGATTCAAACCCTAAACAAATGTGTTGCACGTGAGCACTTTATAGGTTCGAGAGATCGATCTGTACAAGTCTGGCCTAAACCAAGAAATGGCCGTTCCAGACTTGCTTCGGTCACAAAGTGGAGGAGAAGGGTTGTAACACCCCGTGTTTTTAGCATGGCGCATGCTAAAAGATGCGCCATTTGCTTGTGATGAAGCTTCATCCAAAGCTTCCGCAGCGTGAAAAAGGTGGATTGGCTTAAGGCCAATACCGCGTCAAAATGGCGCATTATGTTTGGCAATTGGCCAAGGGCCAATGTTGCATCATCATGATGCGTTAGGCCAGTTGGGTAGGTGGGCTCGATCTTACAGCGAAATCATTGTGCAATAAACAGATGCGCAATCGTTGTGTGTAATCATTGTGCAAACGTAGGCAGAACAAGTGGTGCACAATCATTGTGCGTGCAGACGGAACGAGTGGTGCACAATCATTGTGCAGCAGAGCCGGAACGAGTGGTGCACAATCATTGTGCAACGAACGGAGACTCGGCAATCATTGCCGGTCCTTGAAAATATATGGCAATGAAGCCATTAATAGTGAAGCAAGCATGTCAATATGCTCCCCTTTTCATACTTGTAGAAATTCCATTAAAACATATATAGGGAGGGGTAGTTGGTTGAAGGTGCATATGCGGACTATGTACCAAGTAAGCTTCATAGCTTAGTTTAAGAGCATAAATGATGCCTAAGGCTCATTTATAGTTGCGTAGCCTTTCGAAGAGGGTATTTGATGCGTTGGCATCATTATGCCCATATTGCGGACCCGATGATGCATAATCATTATGCATCTTGGCGGAATGGCCTATACGGACCAGGCCATTACCGTTTTTGCTAGGCCACAGCCTTGCAAACGATTTGGTTTAAGTTTCTGTCCCTTCATGGATGAACTACGGTCTGTGCTTGATCCCTTTAGAGTAGGGAAGGGTACGTAGGCAGCCGCAATGAGTTGCAGCATTGCCGGTCCAGCACGTTGGCCCCTCATATCATCTAAGCTCGGTAGCTTCGACGCAAGAGATGATTGTGGCCAGACTTGATGAGGCTTAGTTGCATGCCAGCAAGTGGATGCTCATACTTCCTATCAAATTATAAAGAGATGGTAAGCGAGGTAACGTGGGAAAATGGCAAGGGCTTGGTGAGGCCTACGCTAAAGTCTAAGGCTTATGCCTGGACAATGACGGATGCTCGGCTAGCTAGAATTCAAGTGATGAATTCCCTATGTAAAGGCAAAGCCAGAGATGCATGAAAAATGCATTGGCATTGGCCTTATGGCCGTAAACCCTTTGGGGACAAGGGTAAGTTGGAACGGTGTGGAAGCTAAGTTAGCTGCGTCATGCTCCACGAGCATGCTTGCAAGGGCAATTGGACGTGCATTTGCCTAGCTTTAAAGGCGTTGAGGAGAGTAGTATCTCGACTTGTATCAGAAAGTGAAAGCTTAGGAAGCTTGCAAGAGATGGAAGCTTTTAAGAGAGCTTGGAAAGTTGCCTTTCTGAGAGTGTAAGTGTAGTATATTTCTCCTGACCGAGACCTGTTGTCTAGTGGAAATAGGTAAGACCTATTTATACAAGTCGAGATTGAAACGTACACTGGCCTCATGAAGGAAGAGAGTAAAGGGTGAAATAATGGGAGGAGGTGGTAACTCAGATGGTTTAATGGGTGAAAACGTTTTTCACCATTATTTCCTCTTTTATTTGACCGCTTTATTCCTTTTCACGCTTTCTTAATGTGAGCGTAGTGTACGCGATGTTTGTGACCGCCAAACCAAAACCCTAAAGAAGCATCCCCGCCTTGTGTTGATGTCTCGAGTGTTGGTTGCACCTTGAGTGCAAGTGGCGCTGCTAGTGGCGCGTGTGGCATGTGCCAATGGCATGTGCGGAATGCCTTGGTGGTAGGTTGCACGTTTGCAAGTTGGGCTACCAAATGTGTGCTTGGCATGTGCCGATGGCATGTGCGGAATGCCTTGGTGGTAGGTTGCACGGTTTGCAAGTTAGGCTACCAAATGTGTTTGGCATGTGCCAATGGCATGTGCGGAATGCCTTGGTGGTAGGTTGCACGGTTTGCAAGTTAGGCTACCAACGTGTGTGCTTGGCATGTGCCAATGGCATGCGTGGGCCGTTAGGCCGTGATTTTTCTAGGGAAACTAGATAGCGAGCATGTTGGCATGTGCCAATGGCATGCATGGCCGTTAGGGCCGTGATTTCGCTAGGGGAAACTAGCTAGCGAGCATGTTGGCATGTGCCAATGGCATGCGTGGCCGTTAGGGCCGTGATTTTGCTAGGGAAACTAGCTAGCGATCATGTTGGCATGTGCCAATGGCCTGCATGGCCGTTAGGGCCGTGACCTTGATAGGGAAACTAGCTAGCGAGCATGTTGGCATGTGCCAATGACATGCGTGGCCGTTAGGGCCGTGATTTCGCTAGGGAAACTAGCTACCGAGCATGTTGGCATGTGCCATTGGCGCGTACGGCCATGTTGACCTAGTTGCATGTTTTGCAAGCCTAAGGTGCTATGTTTGGCGTGGGCCAAAGGCATAGCGGCTTGGAAGTATGGCTTGCGACACGTGTTGGCATGTGCCAATGGCACGTGCGGCCATGTTGACCTAGTTGCAAGTCTTGCAAGCCTAGGGCGCTATGTTTGGCGTGGGCCAAAGGCATAAGCGGCTTAGAAATATGGCTTGCGGCACGTGTTGGCATGTGCTAATGGCACGTGCGGCCATGTTGACCTAGTTGCAAGTCTTGCAAACCTAGGGCGCTATGTTGGGCGTGGGCCCAAGGCATAGCGTCTTGGAATTTGGCGTTGTTGCCATGGTGCGGAGGGTGCGGCTTGGAAATATGGCTTGCGGCATGTGTTGGCATGTGCCAATGGCACATGCGGCCATGTTGACCTAGTTGCAAGTCTTTGCAACCTAGGGCGCTATGTTGGGCGTGGGCCAAAGGCATAGCGGCTTAGAATATGGCTTGCGGCACGTGTTGGCATGTGCCAATGGCACGTGCGGCCATGTTGACCTAGTTGCAAGTCTTGCAAGCCTAGGGCGCTATGTTTGGCGTGGGCCAAAGGCATAGCTGCTTTAGAAATATGGCTTGCGACACGTGTTGGCATGTGCCAATGGCACGTGCGGCCATGTTGACCTAGTTGCAAGTTTTGCAAGCCTAGGGCGCTATGTTTGGCGTGGGGCCAAAGGCATAGCGGCTTAGAAATATGGCTTGCAAGACGTGTTGGCATGTGCCAATGGCACGTGCGGCCATGTTGACCTAGTTGCAAGTCTTGCAAACCTAGGGCGCTATGTTGGGCGTGGGCCAAAGGCATAGCGGCTTAGAAATATGGCTTGCGGCGCGTGTTGGCATGTGCCAATGGCACGTGCGGCCATGTTGACCTAGTTGCAAGACTTGCAACTAGGTGCGCTATGTTGGCGTGGGCCAAAGGCATAGCGGCTTGGAAGTATGGCGTTGTTGCCATGGTGCGCGGGGTGCGGCTTGGTTTGGCATGGTTGCCATGGTGCGCGAGTGCGGCTTGGTTTGGCATGGTTGCCATGGTGCTTGCAAAGATGCGGCTTGGTTTGGCAGGGCTGCCATGGTGCGCAGTATGCGGCTTGGTTTGGCATGTTTTCCATGGTGCGTAGTATGCGGCTTGTTTTGGCATGGTTGCCATTGTGCGCAGAGTGCGGCTTGGTTTGGCATGGTTGCCATGGTGCGCAGTATGCGGCTTGTTTTGGCATTGTTGCCATGGTGCGCAGGGTGCGGCTTGGTTTGGCATTGTTGCCATGGTGCGCAGTATGCGGCTTGGTTTGGCATTGTTGCCATGGTGCGCAGTATGCGGCTTAGTTTTGGAATAAGGGTTACGGTTGAAAACCCTAATCGGTTTTGAAAAAATACCCCTATTAATTATTTAAACCTGAGTTAAATGCTCTTATTTAATGTGTTGCGGGTAACACTAGGTCATGGGGTTTTACGATTTTACCCCTTGTCTAAAAACCACCATCAACAAATGGCCTTTGTGATCTCTACATCTTTGTTCTGCGATTAAAAGATCAAAATACAATTATTGCAATCTTCATGTAATCACTAAAACTCATATGTGCCATACAATTATTATAAGATAATTCATATGTGCCATCAATGCCATATGCCTTAATTGTATGTAAAACAAGAAGAAAGTGATAAGCACGAACCTCACAGAGAAATAGGAAAAATAACTTGTTTCACCGAAGACCACCCATTCATGTGAGATTGTTGGTGTACATGCATCCTTTTGGGGCAGGAAACCATAGTTGATATCTACAAAGGGACACAGCCAAAACAAAACCTATCCTTAGTTGAAGATGGAAAAGTGAAATCCTACCGATTAAAACTAGGTTACAATCAATAAGAGAACAGTTTGCTGTTAGCCTTCATATCTAGATGGAAAAGTGAAATCCTACTGATTGTCTTCGCAAAGAAAAGTCAAACATGGACCAATGCCTATACAAAACACATATACTAGTTAGAAAAAATAAATTATCATAATAAGAAACAAATGATCCTAGATAAATAAAATGAACTTACCTTGTAAATTCCTTCGATATCTGTGTGACGACTGGGTCAAGTGAACACTCATGATCGAGATTTCACCAAAACCAACGCCATCCTTGTTGCTATCCAAAAGAAAAACGAAAATTTTTGTTTTCGAGAAGAAAATTGGATGAGGAAAAAAAGAAGCGATTTGTTGTATTAATTCTTGGAGGAATACTACTTACGATTGAGAGGATAAATCATTATGCCTTACGATTGAGAGGATAAATCATTATGCTGAGTATCTTCTAGATCTTCTTGCTGTTGATCATGTTGATCATGGACATCTAAAGCCATGACTGCTCGTGGTGCTAGTAGTTTTTGAGGCGGCTTACAACAGACATGAAGAGATAGGGTAAGAAAGAGTGAGAGCAATAAAACCCTAATTCACTCTCTCTTAAATAGTAGGGTTAAATGGGATAAAACATATATTGTTACACTTTGGTTACACGGATTGTATTTACATTTGTGGGAGAGCATTTCTTGCCCAATTTTTGGAATGATCGTGCACATGAAGGCCGTGTTAAGTCTAAAGATGAACTTGTGCTGGCAGTAAAGTCTAATGACAATAGCTTGGGACCTCCCTCTCGCATCTGGTACATCGGGGCTTGATCTAAAGAATCCATCGATTCTTGCAACCAACGGAATTTAGATAATATGATCTCGGGCTATAAGACTTGGGGAAAGCCTTCAGCACCCTTTGATCCGGAAGTTAATAAACCAAGAGCAACACGAGATCAAAGAATAAAGATGTAGAAAATACAAAATTTTGGTTTTCCACCTCATTTTGCCGGGACGTGCTTAACGAGTGCTAGACATGAATCCATTTGGACACTTAAAGGTAACCTTGAGTTGAAATCCATGACCAAGTTCTCATTTTTAGCTTTATTAACTAATTATAACATAATGTAAGACTAATTTTAAGTTTTGCATCTATGGTTTGTTTTTCATATTCTTTTCTCTGAATAATTTGATTGGGTATGAGAAATACAATATTACTAACAAAAATCAGTGCGCAGAACTCTGTCAACAAGAATGCCAAACACCAATGCTATCTCTTGTTTTGGACCTAATACAATATTCATTTAAACTTGCTAACTGATGTGGATGGATGTAAACGCATAAAACCTAGCCACACCATTGTCTTGGAATACTCTCGATGCATTGACCCCGGAAGAATTGTCTCATTTTGGAACATTGATCACGTTTTTACTAGTTTTGAACATGGAATTAGCCTCTTGGACATGCCTCGATGCGGTCATACTGTTACTAATTTGTAACAATATCA
>JAJJWW010005127.1:0-58015 GCA_023531295.1 Papaver armeniacum | reverse complement strand
GGTGGTTAGGGTGAGACTCTTCCCACTCCTGATTTCTAATGTTACTTGACTTTGGGCGAGTCGATGATCCGTTGAAGCCAAATATGTTATAAGTAGAGGGCATGAGATCTCGTCTCTGAGACCCATCTGTTTGAATGTTTCTGTAGAACAAGATCTCGTTGAACTTCCTCCATCGATCAAGATTCTGGACATTGCCCATGCAGTGCTTGGGGTTTCCTTCCTCGCCTTGTGCTCGGGGAGTGCAATGGCCATCGTCACCACTAGTGGGTCGTTGTGGTTCATCCTCCCTCAAGTGACTCTGATGTGCTGAAAAGCTAATGGGTAATTTCATCCATTCCTCAATTTGGGGGTTCCTTGGCTACACTGGAAAACCTCATCACCTTCAAAATTTCGCTTGTGGATCTGTCCTGTAATTTTCCTTCGATGTAGGGTCAGTGACGTTTGAAAGCGATGTTGTATTGCACTTAAGTACTGTGCCTTGGGGGATCTCCATGATGTATGGGTGCCTGGTGGTAGGTGGAATCGCTTGGTCGTGCGATGTATTCTGGAGCTTCCGTCGATCATATCTTGCAGCATTTTCTTCGAGTCCCTACACAAGTCTGTCGTGTGGCTGTGGATTTGGTGGAACTCGCAGAAGTCAGTTCTATTTTTAGTTCGCTCTGGCTGCTGACCTATGTTCCATGGGTAAGTGATTTTATGTTTTTCGTCGATCTTTTTTTGAGGATCTTGGATATGGGGTGTTGACTTCGTATAGACTGGGTCTATGAACTTTTCCTTCTTTTGTTGGGCCTGATCTCTCCCTTTCCATCCTCCAGTCCGATGCTTGTCAAACTGGTTGATCCATTGTTGGATCGCCCCGCTCCTGGGCTGGCGCCTAAGGGTTCCATGGTCTACCACATTTTCTCCTCTACTAGTTCCTTTCGCCATCTTGTCTTAAGTACCATCTTGGAGTTCTTCCAGGCCACATAATCCTCTTGGATTCCTCTTAGTTTACCCAAGTTCTTTGGCATGGTTTCATACATGCGGACAAAGAGGGTCTATCTTTCTAAGACTATTTTTAAAGCCTAAAATCGCATAGTCCTCGGGGAGCTTTCCGATCTTAGCACATAATTTCTCACATCGTGTCACTAGGGAACAGAAGTGACTCGTTTGGCCCCTCGAGACATTTGGAAAAGCGCGTCGACTTCCTCGGTGGGACCCTACTTTTTAGATGTAAGTTTCTAACAACAGCTCGGGATAGGTGGACAAACGATTTAACGGGAGCTTTTGGGCAGGTTTTTGAACCACATTAGGGCTTCATCTCTTAGACTGGCAGGGAAAAATTTACACAATACCACATCATAATGGTCCCATTGGGTTAGTGTCATACGGTAAGTTCTAAGATGCTCAATTGTGTTTCCTGTCCCGGTGAGGCAGGGATGTGAACATCGGTAGGGAGCATTTCCTTGGAAATGGTAATATTATCATATTTTCAAATAAGGATTGTCCTAGTTCTTGCATGACCTCTAGCCACCTTCTTGCTCTCCTTCTTTCTTATGGATTTTTTGTACATTAAACCAAGCCGGTTGAGTCGGGTCTGGAGTTGGTCATCATTTCGCCTTGTCTCGGCCTTCTTTTTTCTTCCCGAGCTCTCTTGGGCGAGAAAGATGGTTCCTGTTTGCGATACCTTGATCGCCTGAGTCATCAATCGATTGTTCGGTGTTCGATACAATCTGAATGAGTTGACCTTGAGGTCTCCATAACTTGGGGTTTGGGGCTGCGAGGTTCTCAGCCTCGTAGTTAATTTTAACCGTTGATTCGATTTTTGTCTCGCCCGTGCTCGGGATCGATGTCGATGATCCCTCGGATGGGCTATCCTCGAGGTCGAGCACGCCTCTTGCTTCCCTTAGAAAGCAATCCACTGACATTCCTCGTTAGAAGGTGTCGGGGATGTTAATTCGTTCGTCATCTTGTAAGTGTTCAAAGGGATTCTCCTCCTTGGGATCTCTTCAACGGTAGTGAGTGGCACCTTCTTTTTGCTTTACGTTTCATCTTGCGTTTCTCCGCTCAAGCCTCTGTTACGCCTTTCTAGTTTCTCCATTCTCTCATCCACGAGCTTCTTGGGATTTGGGGATGGTTGCGATGGAACATTGGCATCGCCGAGGTCCTCAGCGTTATCCTTCTTGGCCTCGTTTCACCGTTTGCCTTGGAAACGGTTCCAACCCTCTGGTTGAGTTAGATGAACATCATCATGCCTCTCGAAGGGGTTTACCACGCCTTGGAGCTAAATTATGATTAGTCCTTCCGATACTGTTCATCGGGCTTCTCTTCTCACGGGGATCCACCATTTAGAATGGACTCTCCGGGGTCCATATCGTCTAGACCCCAGCTAGCTCCACCATTTCTCCTTGGCTCACGCAAGCGAGATCTTCGCATCACCATTACCTTCCACCTGCAATAGATGCAATAAGACTTAATTTGTCTTTTCTTGGGAAGTGGGACCCTAAATTTGCTGCGGTCATGCAATTACTAAGTCATAGTTCCAGGCGGGACATTTAGTACGGGAAGACTTTGCGAAGTAAATTTTGGAGACATGTGAAGATGTCAAAACATTTCCTCTTTGCACGAGGTGTTAATGATGAAGAAAAGGTCTTTTATCGGTTCCCTTTTAGAAAAATACCTCCTCCAACACGTTTTACCTTTATAGGGAAAAAACCAAATTATGACGATTGAGTATATCTTCCCATTCTAGGAAACATCTCTCATCATCTTTTAACTTTTGATTTTGAAACGAACTTTGAGTTTGATGATTGATTATGTACTCATTAATCCTTCCCTTGACTTATATTTAGGTTCTTAAGAAGGAGATCTTGGATTTTTTTGAGTTTGATGAAGAACATCATGAAAAATTCGTCTTTTCAACTCTCATAAGGTGATACCTTCCTTATGTAGTTCTTGACTAATTATCTCTTCCCGACTCACTCATGGAGGAGATCGTTTGAGCCGAGTGTTTAAGACTTCATGTTTACTCGATATATAAATCTCACAACTCCTTGAGGAAGGCATAAAAATCTTTGAAATAACAAGAAATCTTAAAGAAAATTAGTGAAAAATGTAGATCTGTTAATTTTGAGGTTCTTAGACTTCTCGGATCGTGAAGATCATGTTTGAGTCGAGCTCTACTCATTAATCTCAACATAAACCTACTTCATGGTATGAAAAAACATCTTTCTTATGGAGATTTTGAAAACAATATAGAGATGTTATTAGGGAGGTAGATTAGATCTTCATACCTCCCTTTTATAGTGCCAAAATGTAGTTGCATCTTTTACGATGACTACATCCAAGTGAAATAAAGACTAAAATCTACTAAAATATACAAGATTCAATATGAACAAGATGTAAAGAGAATGAAATGTAAAGATTGACACAAGCATATAACGTGGTTCATCCATGAAGACCTACGTCCACGGGAAAGAAGATGTTTTCTTATTGATTATAAGGTCTTACCCTTGAAAGAGCTACAAATCTCTCCTAGATTTCTTACTTTCTCTCTATCTAGATATCTCTCGGAATTCTCTGTAGAAAGACCATCTAATATTAAATAAGTTGTCCATCTCTTTATACATGAAGTGGTATTTATAGGAGAAATAAACTCGTGGTGGCTTGATCGTTCGAGTTGGATGGTATCATTCATCGCCCTCATTGCTTCGGGCTGGCTCTATACTACTCCTCGTGATGGCTTGTGCGGTTCTCCCTCCGAGTTGTCTCGCTCTTCTTTATATCGCGCTGCCCTTTGTGGATAACCTCGTGCTCTATCACCTCTGGGTCGTAGTATAGATCGTCTAAGTCTTCCGTCACGATGTAGATCTACTCATGTCTTGTTCTTATCCTTCATTAAATGCGGTCTTACTTTTAGGCTTGGCCAGTATGCACGGATAGACTACTCCTTACACGCGTCACTCATGTGACGTACGTGCGAGACTTCGATTGGACAAATTATCCTTTTTAGAGGATGATTCGATGCTCTATCTCATTATCTCATCATGTATTCATCCTTAAAGATCTTAGACACGTGGCTATCGAGTATTTTACCCACACAATGATTTCCATGGAGTTCTTGAGCTCAACTACACTTTCCATCCTAGTCCGAGACCTTAGCTATAGTAGACTAGAAATCAAGACTTATAGTTTTGATCACTAACATTGAGAAACATGCTTGAGATAACAATGCATGCGAGGTCGACCGAAGTATTCTCTAACAAATCGATTACAAATATATAACTAGAATCTGCAATAACAAGTACATGACTAATAAAAAAATTAAATTCTTTAACACGGATGTGGTCTCCCGAAAACATTATGGCAAATAAAGAGCTTTAACACAATCTAGACGACCAAAAAAGAACCAAGCCGGGATTTCGACCAAAGCGAAATGCGACCGAGAAAATGGATCTCGGAATGGATCCGGTGAGTGACTTAGAATAACTATAATATAAGTGTTAATTTCAACTCATTGCTTTTGTTGTTGCTTTTAAGTTTTTGACTTAGAATGAATCATTTGAGACCCAATATCTCTGATTTTGAGGGAGTGAGGTTTAGATCTAAAGAAAAAAAGAGGAGTGAAGTCACTTCACTATTTAATTTTTAAAAGTGATCTAGGATGATATGAATGAAGTCACTTTTTCACTATGGTGTGCTAAGATAATCTTTTATAAGGTGAAGTCACTTCATTTTGCTAGCATAACTGTCGGTGAAGTGACTTAGGTATGGATGCTTACCACATAGTGGATTGTTGCTATGATCATTGTTGCTGCGGGAGTGAGTTTGTGTAGTTATTAGGAATTGTTGTAGAGTAGTATTTGAGATTCATTAGCGTTCCCACAAATAGGTGCACACCCTCTGCTTGTTAGCAATAAGAAATATGGATTTGATGTGACCTTGAAATGTTGCAACCTAGGGTTTATCAACTTTTACGAGTATAAGAACCGGTGGAGGAACTTCATCAAATTCAGGAGGAACTTCATCAAATTTTGATTATATTGAATAGTTGCCAGGGTTGTGTTGTACTTGAAAAAGATAGATTGAAGGAACTTCATCAAATTCTAAAAGAAGTCATTTCGAGATATGAAAGTTGACGAGTAGTCAAAATTGAATTGGTTATGGTCATTGTTGCGGTAGTTCTTACATTATTCATTTGGTCACACTACACTTCTCACCCATAATGACCACTTCCTTTATCTGTTTATGCATACAAATAAAAATGTGAAAACTAAACAACTATCTTGATGAATCTAGTTACATAAATGTATAAAACAACATCGTAAATTAAGGAAAACATATAACAATTTTGAAAATTATTAAATTATGATCATCGACCTGCTTTTCATTCATATAGATACTTAAAGGATCTATAATATCTAGTGGAAGTATAGGTAAGAAGGGTTATTCTTGATCTAAACCACACCATTTGAAGTGCGGTTCTGGCCGCTAAACCCTTTTGTAGTTGTAGTTGTAGAAGTAGTAGAACAAGTAGCAGATAAAGCGGGAAAATGAAATAACCAGATAGTAACCTTGAGAATGTTTGATAACATAATCCTTTTGTGAACACATCTCACAACCGCTCCTCGAAATAACATGAACAACTGCGAGAGTTCCATCTTCAACTAACTCCCTATTGTATGATAGTCTACTTCCACATGTTTGGTCTGGCATGGAAAACGGGATTAGAAGCCAAGAAAATGGAATTTTGATTGTCACACTTAATTTGCGAGAGGATATGAAATAGAAATATGCGATTCGACATAATGTAAGTGAGCCACTGTAACTCTGCAGCAGGTGAAGTAAGGTATTTATATTCTTCCTCGGTGAACTTCAAAAACTATAGGTTGTTTCTTTGAAGACCAAGAAACAATAAGAATTTCCCATGAAAACCACATAACCAGAGGTTGACCTTCTTGTATCGGGCAACTGACCCAATTTAAGTCGGTGTAGGCTAACAAGGAATGAATATCCCCTTTAACAAACAAATTCTAGCACCTATAGTTCCTTTAAGATATCTTAAAATCCTCTTAACTAGAAGCATATGTTGATCTTTGGTGCATGTATAAATTGTGAAACATAATTTACACCAAAGTAAATGTCGGGCCTTGTGTGCGTTAAATATTGAAGACTCCTCACAATTGCTACGTATTCTAAAGGATCAACTAATAACACTCCATTATGAATTAAACATCTTTTACACTTAGCAACAGGTGTATCACAAGGTTTGCACTCAAGCATCTTAGCCTTACTTAACAATTTTAAAGTATACTTTTGCTGTGTTAGAACAATCTAATTATCAGTTCTTGTAGCTTCAATCCCAAAGAAATAGTGAAGATTTCCTAGATCCTTCATAGCAAACTCCTTACTTAATGCCACAATTAATTTTTGGATAAGAAAATCTAAGCTACTAGTTAACAAAATGTCATCAACATAGAGTAAAAGAACCAGCATATCAAACTCAGTTGTATATGTAAACATAGAATGATCCTTCATAGATTTTGTAAAACCACATTGAAGTAAAAAAGCACTGAATCTCTGGAACCAAGCCCTTGGTGCTTCTTTCCAGGACCATATAAGGACTTCTTAAGATGACATACATGATTAGGAAACTTAGGATTTATGAAGCTGGAGGTTGCTTCATGTAAACATCTTGAGAAAGATATCCATGAAAAAAAGCATTGGATACATCTAAGCATTTCTTGTCCAACCATTGGTACTGACTAAAGTAAGTACTACTCGGGATCATTGTAGTCTTAACAATCGGTGAAAAGGTTTCTCCAAAATCAACTCCATCCACATTGATTATAACCTAGAGAAACTAATCTTGATTTAAGCCTATCTATAGTTCCATCGGCCTTAAGCTTCACCTTGTAGACCCACTTACAACCTAGAATGTTCATGTGTGGTTCGAGCTTAACATAAATCCTGTATCATTGATCTAAGAGCACCAATTTCATCCTTCATTGAGGCTGACCAATTGCACGCTCTTAGAAGCTTCCTTAAAAGATTTTGGCTCGAAGAAATAGGATCCAATAAACATGTTAAAGAATGAGGAATAGGATTTTTAATGAATGATTAAGAACAAAATCGGGAAATTGTTTTTGTTTGAAATACCACTCATAGACCTAATAACAACATGAGTATGAGAAGTATTAGGAAGTAGAGCGAATTTGAGGATTAAGAATCAGTTGAAGAGTATTATTATCACTATTAGAATCAAGAGATAAAAAAATGAAATGAAGATGCAGGAAGATCAAAATAACATGTCGAGGTATCAAAACACACTATAGCCCTTGTGCATTGGACTATAACCAATGAAGACACATTTAACTGATTTTTTGGAGACAACTTATCTGGTACGTAATGACCAAGATAAGAAAACACATGTTGAACCAAACACTCTTAAAATAGTATAATCAGGGTTGAACTTTAAAGAACCTCATAATGGGATTTCATTCTAAAATAGGGGTAGGAGTTCATTTATAAGAAATTTAGCGGTAAGAAAAGCATCAAACAAAGAAACTTAGGACAAGATGAGTGGAAAGCAGTGTTACCTATTTATGTTATATGAAGATGTTTTCTTTATGCAAGCCCATTTTGTTCTAGGGTATTTGGACAAGATAATATAAGTTGAATACCTTTGGAGTCAAAGAAGCTGTTTGAAAACACCTTTGGCAAGCTCACGAGGGCATTATCAATTTGAAAATAAAGAATCTTTTTAGAAAATAAATCCTCGATAAGATTTTTGAAATGTGTAAAACATTTATAAAGCATCTCATTCTCAATTTCATAGTATAAATCCAAAGAAATCTACTAGTTTACGTCTATAAAAACTATATAACACATATAACTTAGAAAAGAAGTTATGGGAGATGATCCCCAAACATCATAATGAATGAGAGACAACGGATTTTATTCATGAGTGTCGAAAAGATGAAATGGAAGTCTTTTGCATTTTAAAATTTCACATGGATGACAAAGAGAATCGAGAAATTTGAGATTTGAGTAATAGACTTGTTTCAACTCAAATGATGCATAATTTTCTTTGATGGATGACTTAATCGATTATGCCAAACGGATGAAGAAGCATGCATAAGAGAAAGGATGTAAAATGAGTATTTGAGCTAAAGAGAAATTGTGAATGGGATATAAGTTATTAATCATTATACACTGAGCCAAAACCATGTGAGAACTTAAATCTCTAATCTCATAACTCCACGGATCAAAAACAAAATAACAACGATTCTCTCTAGTAAATCGAGCTACCGAGTAAGTTAGAGCTATTTCTCAGTGCTAATAAGATGTTATCTAACTTAAAATCAGCGGTAGAAGTATGAAGTGTAGAACTACATGTTTGAGAAATAGCCGAGACTTCAGTTACTAACAACCACTTTATCGATCCATTATAAAGTTTGAAGTATTATGAAGAATAGCTTGATCTCCAGTCATATGTCGAGAAGCACCCGAGTCTGAAATCCAATTTGCAGAAACAAATGGATCATCACTTTCAGCTGAATTGACATGAACACCACTGAATGCTTGTTATACATTTTGTACACTGGCAGTATTGGAGGATTCAGCATTAGTTGGTGGATGATAACGAAAGAAACAACGACTTGCCCAATGTCCCTGTCTTTCTAGATTTGGCCATCCATCATTGAGAAATCCACAAAAGGTATTCTTGTTCCACCATCTCCAGCATCATCACTAGAACTAGTAGAACCAATTCTTGAATGACGTAGAATTGATACTAGAACAAGATCCACTCTTGAATGAATTAATACCACCATTCTTTGAATTCTTAGATTTACCCTTTCCTTTCTTGCCATACCCTTTCCTTTCTTGCCACCATTATATGTATGTTTCCCATAAAATGCTATAGGATTATAAGTATCAACAACTGCTTCTTGATGTTGAGTTTGATCACTAAGCCATTGTTCATGAGTCAGTAAACGAGCCTTCAATTCTCCAAAAGAGTATGGATTTTCACGATTTTGATTAGCTATAACAAACGTATCATATTCTCTACCAAAGCTAATTAGTACATACATCATGATATCTTCATCAGAAATTATATTATTAATAGTAGCTAATGAATCTGTAATGGTCTTTAAATTGTGCAGAAAAATTGTAATTGATTGAGACCCACGTCTTATCCCATGTAATTGATTTCGTAACATATTAACGTCTTGCACCAAATTGAGATCTAAAACTAGATTCAAGATATTTCCATATTTGCCTGAAGAAGTCATACCAAGAACATCCCCCGAAGATTGTTGGAGTAAATGTTGCTTTTGAGACAACTAACCAAAAACCTATCTTCCTTTCTCCAATATACCCATCTTGGATTAACATTTAGAACAACATTAATAGATACTTCTTTAGGAGGTTCAACAATTTCACTACTTAGATATCCATAAAGATCAATAGTTATCAACACGACTCAAATTGATCACCCCATAATAAGAAGTTTGTATGATCTAATTTGATTGAGATGAAATTACCAATGTTATTGAAGGGCAAAGAAAAATACGCAGTATCCTCAGGAGCAGAAGTATCAGTAGCGGAAGACATTGCACCACCATCTTGATTCAAATGTTGTTGTTGTTGAATGTTATTAAATCATTCCTTTAGTATTCGGCATGAATGTTGATGAGAGAATGAAAGAATATGGTTTGAAAAATATTGAAACTTATTAGAAGAACCCTAAATTTTAAGAATTCAAGAAGAAAACTTAAAACTCGAAATCAAGAAGGGAAGAAGATCAAAAAATTTTGAAGATGTATTTGATCTACCGTGATTGAATCACTCTTTGTGAAGAAAACATATTGAAAAAAAAAAAAGGTATTGTAAACTTTTATGTTGACAGAGAAGAATCGAGATGGTCCTCAATGATACCATGAGAAATATTACAATATATATATTTGATATTAAAGTTTGGTACTTTACAAGAATACAAGAGTAGTGTATTATACAATGATGATTTAAACATCCTGTTGACTTGACTAACATATCCTAATAGGATCCATTTATTTTGGCAAACAGTTGCTTGGTATGACTAATTGATTATGAAATATCTTACTGAAAAACGATTTCATTGGACTTGCCAAAGGAACTTCATCAAATTCTGAAAGAAGCCATTTCAGATATGGAAGTTGATTGAATATATAATCAAGTTTGAATTGGTCTTACGTACATTATTCATTTGTTCACTCTCATATTTCTCACTAATTATGACCACTTAATTTACTCAAGGACTCGAGGTGTAAAAATGTTTGTAAATTGGGAGATACTCTCATTGCAACTCTCTCCGATTATAATGTAAATAGTAAATGACTTCATTATTAATAGATCTGAATCGATAAAATTAACAGTGGATTTTGTTTTCAACCTTACAATTTTACCACAAAACTTCTAAATTCTCTACAACATATTTCATTTGTCAACAAGAAACTCACTGAGCAAAAATTCCATAAAATACCTTGCCGTAAGTATTGTCATCCACAAACTCACTTAGTTCTAGGTCTTGAATACGTGGTATACTGTGGTGCACTCTTGTAGGTTGATAATATGGTGGTTCCCTCATGGGAACCAATTCAATTTGGTCGTTTCTGCTGCTTTGGTTCATATCATGACTACTAACGCCGTTGAAGTTGTTCATGTAATGTTGTTCCCATTAATGACCATACCAACATTATCGACTTCTTTCTTTTTTTAGGACCCAAAATGGCGGCCCAATCATGATTAAGCCCAGAAGATGACCGACACGGCCGATGGAAACTATCAAGATAACATTGTTGTTCCTTTGGCTTTCACCGAGCCAACAAGTGTGGTTATGGTTACCTTGGTGGGATCTGGGGTTTGTGATGAATCTGTGTTATTATCGACTGCATTTGCTGTATATCCGTAATTAACTAGGTCAACAAATTTTTCTTCAGCTGGTGCCGGTGCTATTTCATTAGCATTACCACCTATAAGAGATTAAAGAAATATGGGTAACATGTTTTTAAATTGAATAGCAAGGGGATGTTATGTAAGCAATACAATCCTTAGATATGAAAGTAAGAAGGATACCTTCTCCAAGGTGCTTTTCATAATTGATGATCCAATCCGTCTTTATGAGTCCGGCTTGCATACCAGGAGAAACAACTTGGAAAGAAAACAAAAAAAGAATTATTCTTGAGATTTTTATGGATCCCATCGAGTTCTAGGGGATTGATTTAAGATGGGTTTCTTATGAATTTGGGTTTGGAGTTGATGAATGACTCAAAATGGATAGTTAGGGTTTGAGGAGCAATTATGAAGAATTACGTTATTGTTTGGGTTCTAATTAGGTGTGAGAAGAATTATAGGATAGTATGAAATGATAATGATGTTTGGGTTCTAATGAGAGTATTCCAACAATGGAGCATTCTCATTGATTTTGGCCCCACACCAATTAAGACTTAACATAATCTTACACCAGACTTACACCTTCAACTTAACCCACTACCGACCTTCCATCAAAATTAATCGTGTAAAGCCACTAAGCCCACTTCCTCGACCACTTCCTTCCTGTAATTATTCCTGAATCAGTTCACACATGAAAGTAGGATTTCAATTCATACGGAGGTTGGTTTAATTTCTACAACTTTAGTTTAGATTTAGATTCTAATGTTCCAATGTACCAATATGATTATGCGTTTTTTTCACAATTTTTCAATTGACATGTTGCATTAATCTGCAGTATTAGACGAAGGATTCCATCTATCGAGTTAAACGGAGCTCCAAAATACGATTAAACCGAATCAAATACGTTGTGCTTCTTACAAAATTTAATATATCGGAGTAAGTACTATGTCTCTTCATTCACTATTTATTTTCCAAATTTTGATTTCAAATTAATCGGGCCGCTTGAAACTTATAGAGATATATCTATCAAAATTTTGGTTTCAAGTTGAGCACTCAAGCATTATGTTCAATACTTGGTTATTTTCAAAGAGCAAACTAACGACTCTAACTGTTTGTTAAAATGCCACGCAGAATTTCATCATAAATTCCACTGTTTTATGATACAATCAATAACTTTGAGGCTAAGATTGATTAATTCTATTCTTCTTTATTCAACTTTTACGTTCCACTTTCTAGCTTTTTTTTTTTTGTTTTGTGTTTGTGATTTTCATGAAATGAGTATACATTTTCACTTTATTAACAATTGTTGTTCTTGGGTGTAATTTCTTTCATGAAATGAGTATAATTTAATTTTTCAAACTCTTAGTATGAAGTTCTGCGTTCCAAATTTGAGATCTTGGAATGTATTTGTATCTTGCAAGGAAGCCATTAGTTTTTTCTTTTTCTTTTTCTTTAATGTATTTGAAATCACCGCATCCCTACTCTTAGTATGATTGAGTGATACGCCATGTATAATTTGCAACCCCCACAAACAAAAACAAGAAATTGACCGTATAATTTACACAAGCGTCGAAATAAATACATTCCAAGATCTCAAATAAGAAAGGTAATGCTAATGCTAATGCTTTCTTTTTGAAGTTCTTGTCGGATTTTTGTCGCAATGAGAGGTCAGCAGAGATGCTTTTAAGATCGTAATCAAATGATGATCCGGTAGGTTGATGAAGTTAGTATTCCTAAATAGAAAACTCTTAAGTGACATATTTTTCCCTTTAATCATAGGTATTCAAATCGTTATTAATAAAGGTTCAATATTTATTCAATTTGAGGTTTACTATTATTTATTTATTTTTGATTTTGAAGTGGTTTTATCAGGCGTTTAAGAAACAAAATGCGGATAAAGACATTTTTAATCATAGCATGAAGGAATTTGATAAGAAACATGGTTCTACTTGGCATTATATTGTCGGTCACGTTTGGTATTACTTTCTTACTCTCTCCTGGTCTTCATTTTTGTTTTGTATAATGTTTTAGTTGTTTGTGGAAAATGACTGTGAATCTAGAATGGAATTTGCATCAGTCTATTTAGAGATGTTCTCGCTATATCAAAATAAAATTGAAAGTTGATTTCCTTTTGTGATTTGGATTGAGCTATCCAAATTAAGTGGATTATTTGGGAAGGATCATGGCATGTTTAAGATCTCAATGTATTCTTAATTGCCTCAAAGTCCAAGTTGTATACATTCTTTAGGTATGCGTCCAACTACTCAAGTAAATTAAAATGGAATATTTGGACCCTCGGGCATTGATTGTATGTATTGTGTCCGATATACGTACTTATTCCACAAATCGTTATTAGACTTCTTTTTGAATACTCATAGCAAAATGGTTTTTCATTCTTTTTTTCACTTGTTCAGGAATTTGAACGAACATGAACACTAGCCCTTATTCTTCGTTCATCGTTGAAAACTTCCTTTTTTATTGGCTCTAACTGTTTAGTGCTTGATAAAATTAGTGGTATATTTTTATGATTTGCTATCTAATTGTTTGCTTTTTCAGGGGAAAACTTTTAAGGATGGGATTTGTAGTCCTTAATATGTTGCAAGTGTTGTGTAAATATTATGGCCTCGAAATGTGATGTTTAGAGTGAATTTGCAGTTGTTCAATTAGATCTAATTACGAGTGAAGTTCAAAATGTATGAAATGTTGTTGTCAAGTGTAATAATTTACAAGGTTATTAAATTTGATCTTTACCACATTTGAATTTCTACTTATGTGCAAACTTGAAGTGAATCACGTTTCTTACGAACAGAAGTTGAATATCGTTTCAAGATGGACTTTATTATGCGATTGCACATCCAAATTTTCAAGAGAATGAAGATCGAAGTGGAGAAAATGTTAACGTCAAAGCCGCTAAGGAAGAAAATTTGGTTAGTGAATTCATTGCGCAATGTGCTTCCAACTTATTTTGTAAACCTTTTTCTAAATTAGAGAACCTATGTTAGATTCTACCCGAAAAGTCGGAAGCGAACATCTCTTGGAATGAATCAAAGAAAATCTAAAATGCGCCGTAGA
This sequence comes from Papaver armeniacum, assembly GCA_023531295.1. Lineage (NCBI taxonomy): Eukaryota > Viridiplantae > Streptophyta > Magnoliopsida > Ranunculales > Papaveraceae > Papaver > Papaver armeniacum. The sequence continues at coordinate 44,029 of JAJJWW010005127.1, read as the reverse complement.
TGTTCTAATTGGATGTAATTCAGATATCACGTGGATTTCAAAACGGTAAGTCTATTGGTTCATCGTGATTCATGCATACTTTCATGTCCTTCATTTAGTATCTCACATTATTTCCGTCTTCTGTCCCACTTCCTACTCCAGCATCCGAAGTATATAACATATTTTAACAAAGTCCCACATCTTCATTGTTTGCACCTCATGGAAACAAAGATCTCTATCTTTCATGGTTGATGGCAAGCAAGGATCAGTCAAGTTGAATGTACCGTAGCAAGTGATACATTACTTGCTGGAAAACTTGCCAAGAGACACAAGGATGTAGAACCTCATGACCTGTTGTCAAAGTTATGATAGTCCGGAATGAGGTCAATCATCGCTTTCAATAAGTTTTTCAGTCCTTTGTTAGCAAAATTCCTGGATTCCATCAAAGACAACTTAATCCTACTGCAGTGACCATGGTTAACTTGCGACGCTTGCTGCTCAGACTGATGCTTAAACTTTGATACTCTTTTGTAAAGAAGAGAGTGTAATTAGTCGATAGATTTTGTTATCAGGACATTGATTGATGAAGGGTTATACTGTAGATTTAGTTTATCATTAAGGCGATGGGTCTTCTTCAATTTTTATCTATCTCATCGTGGATTTGACATTGTTATAAGATTGGTCATCGTAAATATACATGCTTTACTTTCAGCAAATTACTAAAATGACAAAAAGATCACCGACAAACAAACAAAAATTTCAATGGGTAGTTGGGTACCCGGTGCAAGCACGGGTTATTATCTAGTACAGTAAATATATATAACTAATTGCAAAATCATTGAAGGCGCTGGTCTTTGGTGCATGAACGCACGACACCAGTTATCCACCACTAATTGACCATTACATATTAGCTCTTTGGTTGTTGTGGTAATAGCTCTTTGGTTGTTGTGGTAATTTGAACTTTGTATCAAAAACTTGAATACAGACAGTTGAGTTTAAGTTCTTGCAGTTTTACGTAGGGTAAATATATACTAGTAAATTAAGAATATTTTATGTGGTTGTTGTTATGGTAGATAGGTTTTGAGTATGCGAAAGGTAGTGTGTAACAAATGTAGAATCATGATGTTGATCCTGGTACAGATAGGTTCGTGGGGGTTTTCTTTGGTTTATAATTAGGAGTAAGATGAGGTAACTAGGAAGCCTCATGAACTACTTCCAAATGTAGTACCGTTAAAAGCCTCCCGAGGGTACACACCTGGCTAAAGGTAAAAAAGATAGATAAAGAATATTTTTTTCGAAGAAATCTAAAGAATTAAAGGCCTAGACAAGTAAAGCTCCCACGTTGAATGGTGAGGAAACCCTCGCTTTCTATTTGCCGAAATAGATTTTTTCTGAGTTTTGTGAAACGAGCGTTTTGATGAGGACACTTGCCAACGTATGATTGATTTAAAAGAATAAGAAAAAGATAAAAAAATAGGAAACCAATTTAAATTTGGAATTCATGAAGTGACAATATTTAGGTGAGGACACTTGGCAACCGTATGATTGGTTTAAAAATTACAAACCTAAAGGAAAACATAACTTACGGTGTTTGGAATTTTATGGAAGTCCATATTCAATTTGGAATCAAAACTAGTCATAAAAACCCAAGGTGACCAAACTTGTGGTACAAAAACCCCACTCAAATGTTGGGATCCATTAAAACTCCATCTTAAACAAAATTGATACAAAAACTCCAAATTTTTAAAAATTGATACACAAACCCCAAATTTCAAAATTGGTTTATTCAAATTTTATGATGAAACCAAAATTTGGCTTCATCAAATTCTTTGGGGTTTCATCAAATTTTATGATGAAACAAAATTTTGGTTTCATCAACCGCGAGTTACTTTTATTTTGTTGTGGTTTTTGTGTTACTTTTGTTTTGATGGGTTTTTTGTGGATGGATAGTGACACTTTTGGGGTTATAACTCGCGGACCGGTTTGGAAATCGAATAATTATTATATTAGGACTATTTTCTTCAAATTAATATATACAGGGAAAAAAATCCATATATTTTCTGCGAAAATAAAAGACAAAAATAAATAAAATTTGCACATAATCTCCACCTATTTAATGTATATCAACCGATTATACAAGCTTTTGTAAACAGACTCAATCAATATTATAATCGGTTATAAACTCTTGGAAGTTAGCTTCCGATTGTAAGGATGAGAAAACAACTGAAATTTTTTCCCAGAATCGGTAGATTACATATTACATAAACATCCAATTGTCACCAAACTATGACAAAAAAAAAAACAAGAATTTTTTTCCAGAATCGGTAGACAACATATTGCATAAATTTCCGATTGACTACAAACTCTGACAAAAAAATGAAATTTCTTCCCAGAATCGGTAGGCAACATATTGCATAAACTTCCGATTGTCACCAAAGTCTCACAAAAAAGCTGAAAATCTTCCCAGAATCGGTAGACAATATAAAATAATAACTTCCGATTGTAACCATCAATCAACATTTATACTGTTGCGACGGACTTCAGGAATTCATAACTTCCTTCATAAGTGAATTCTTCACCCTTTTCCACTAAGTACTGTCTTTTTGCGAGTGTTCCTACATAAACAAACATAAAATAATGTCAATTTCATTTTAGTAAGAAAGATTAGACACCCGGTGTTATTTAAAAAGAATAACCGAGCGTTATACTTACAAATTGTTGGATCGACAAGCTTAAGTGGCTAGTGTTAAACATCCTCTTTTGTATCGTTATGTAATCATTTACCCCTTTTTGGACAAGTCGGAAACGATCATGAACTTGTTGGAGTGATCTTTGCTTTGGATTTCCATACTCTCGCACAAATTGGCTATGTACCCTCGTCCAAAAGACTTCGGGTGTTAACCTTCCTTCTTCAGCTGCGTCAAACGTTGCTATGCTTGTGAGTTGAGATATATAATGAATTCACAAGAGTAGACGATAGAAAATCTATTTGTAGAATACACGATGCTATATATGTGTTGTTTGGTGCATAAATAAGAAGAGTTTACCCTCCTTATATAGATGAGAGTCCCAACGTCTCTTTTTTTTGAAAATATGGCCGTTCATGCGTACTTTTACAAGACTCTACTGAAATTACGTACAATTATTACACACAATCGGTAGAAAATGTTTGAACAAAGCACCCGATTATGCGTAATCGGTAAATATATATTGTTATATACTTCCGATTATAGGATGTTTTGTCAACAAAGTTCTCAGTTTCATTAGAGTAGTATAATCGGAGGTTTATCAATATGTATTATCAACCGATTGTGTGTGGTTTTCAAGGCACGACTAGTTTCTTTTGAACGAACTAGCCGTTGGAGTATAATCAGTAGCTAGATCAACAATTAAAACTTCCGATTTTCATAAATATTTTGAAATTCATAACAAGATCACCTACACATCATCATAATTTTACATTGAACTCCCGCAATTCTATTACAAGGTATTGTCATTAGCGTGCGGACGTGTTGGACGAGTCCTAAACGGATTAAATCTTTCCATCGCCCTAAGGATTCTAAAATGAGCTTCATAACTAAGTCGGATCTTTCCATCTCCGCCATTCCCCGAGAGATCGTTCATAACCTCATCATTGGTTTCACCCCTCAATCGATATTGATTCACAAGATAAGTTAAATGGACGAATTCTTCAACGTGTCTGTTTATTGAACCAACTCGGCAGAAAAGATCAGCGGAGTGACGGTTGTTTAAGTTACCGGTGTCGGCGTAGAATTTTTCGTGAATTTTCCCCAAATAACTCATACTCATTATGCCTCCTTGCCTACGTTCTACTCCTCGTCTCGGATAGAATTGAACATAGCGCCTACATAAAGATAAATCTTCTTCAATCGTAAACTCCGTAGGATTAATGAATGGTTGGGCCATTATGTTGAAGATGATGTTGGAGAGAGTTTAAAGGTATTTGTGTTTCATAGAGAGTAAAAGATACAATCCTTATATAGAGTTTAGAGTTCCAACGGCTCTATTTTGTTGGGGCAACTGTATAATCGGTAGTCAAATGAAGTATTTTTACTTCCGATTATACAGTTTCCCCATTTTTTTTTTTTTGCAGAAATGTCATTTTTTTCGAATGTGGGAACTAGAATAATCGGTAGTTAATAAGACTTCCGATTATACAGTTGCCCCAAATTTTGTTTTTGCAAAATGTCATTTTTTTCGAATTTGGGAACTAGAATAATCGGTAGTTAATATGACTTCTGATTATAAAGTTGCCCCAAATTTCTTCCTTGACGAAATCACCAATTTTGGGAATTTAGGAGCTACTATAATCGGTAGTCTCATGAGGTTGTTTTTCCTACCGATTGTTTTAGATGCCAGATGCGCGTTAGGCACAAAATCAATATTAATCGGTAGTATAATATCATTACTAAGCTTCCGATTTCTTTATAATAATCGGGTACAAAATATCTTCCGATTATGTAAGGGCATTAACGTATTCTCCACATTTTTGGACATCCCTTAACGGTGTATATGTGTTGGGAATAAAAAAAGTTGCCCCTAATTCTTTTGGGGTCGCCCCTAAAAATGCCGGGAAATAAAAGTATATTTGGCATGTGCCAATGGCATAGCGACTTGGAAATATGGCTTGTGGTACGTGTTGGCATGTGCCAATGGCACATACGGCCATGTTGACCTAGTTACACGTTTTGCAAGCCTAGGGCGCTATATGTGGCAAGTGCCAATGGTATAGTGGCTTGGAAATATGGCTTGTGGTACGTGTTGGCATGTGCCAATGGCACGTACGGCCATGTTGACCTAGTTGCACGTTTTGCAAGCCTAGGGCGTTATATTTGGCATGTGCCAATGGCATAGCGGCTTAGTTTGGCATGGTTGCCAATGAGTGCGATATGTAGTTTGGTTTTGGCGCCGCTGCCATGATGCGCAGTGTGCGGCTTGGTTTTGGCGTCGTTTCCACGGTGCGCAGTGTGCGGCTTGGTTTGGCATCGTTGCCATGGTGCGCAGTGTGCGGCTTGGTTTTTGCGTCATTATGGTGCTAGGCCATAGTTTGGTTTGGCATCGTTGCCATGGTGCCTTGAGTGTCGGCTTGGTTTTAGCGCCGTTGCCATGGTGCGCAGCGCGGCTTAGTTTTAGCGTCGTTGCCATGGTGCGCAGTATGCGCTTGGTTTGGCATCGTTGCCATGGTGCGTAGTATGCGCTTTGGTTTGGCATCGTTGCCATGGTGGTGCGCATGTGCGGCTTGGTTTGGCATCGTTGCCATGGTGCCATTATGCGGCTTGGTTTGGCATTGTTGCCATGGTGCGCAGTGCGGCTTTGGTTTGGCATTGCTGCCATGGTGCGCGATGTGCGGCTTGGTTTTGGAATTAGGGTTAAGGTCGAAAACCCTAATCCTGTATTTTGAGAAAAAAATACCCCTATTAATTATTTACACCGAGTTAAATGCTCTTAGTTAATGTGTCAGGTAACACTCTGTCATGGGGTTTTACGATTTTACCCCTTGTTTAAAAAACCACCATCAACATTAAGTTCCCGCTAGCTCGGAACAGGGGCTTTGTTGCGAGGTAAACATAAGATGGTGACAAACTATCAACAAAAACCGTAAAGAGAATTGAGGAGGCTTGTTCCACCTTTTATAAATAGGATTTGGAATCCTTGCCTATGGTAGTTTTGCACAAATCGGAGGTCGGCTTTATAATTGGTGGGGCCTGGTGGTACTTGGGCGACGTTGGGAAGTTGGCGTGAGTTGGGAAACTGAGTGTGCTAGCTGGTGGGACCGGCGCAAGGTGTGGAAGCTGTGTCTGCTTGCAGGCGTGACTTGGGCGACCATTGGGAAGTCGGTGCAATTGGTGGGGCCGGTGCAACTTGGGCGACGTTGGGAAGTTTGGCGCGTTAGCTGGTGGGACCGGCGCAAGGTAGGGAAGCTGTGCGTGCTTGATGACGTGACTTGGGCGGTCATTGGGAAGTCATGGAGTTGGGAAAACTGAGCGTGCTAGTTCAGGGGACCTGCCGCAAGGTAGGGAAGCCGTGCGTGCTTGGCGACGTGACTTGATGGGATCGGTGTGAACAAGGAGGGAGTAGGTGTTTCTACGGATAGCAAAGTTTCCTTATTTTTCCTTTCCTTCACGTGCGGCTTCGATTAGGGCATCGTTCATGCCAAAAAATCTGGAAGCGTTATGTCCCTCATTGCTTCCTTTCCTTTTTAAAGGTTTTGTATTCAAACCCAACGCAACTGCATCATCTCTCCCTCGTTTGAGAAAAGGTTCTTCTTGTTGAATTTCTCTTTGTCATGTCACGCAGATTCGAATCATCTTCTAACCAGTCAAGTTCTCCGATGAAGGCACGAGTTCTGACTCTTGCATGAGCATCCCAACAAAGGTTATTCGGTTAAGAAAATCATACCGGTATGTTTTCTTCTTCTTTGTGGACTTCTCGTACACTTTACCGCCGCTTGTTGTATAAATGGAAAATTTCCTTTGTGCAGAGATATCCTGACTGGAGCATGCGTCATCGTTATCGACGAGGATGACCTAGTCGCTCCCTTTCCTTCGAATCCGTCCTTGTTAACTGCTGCAGACTTGGAGGACGCTGATTTAGGGCTCTATCTTACGAAATGGGATGCAACGAGAAGTCCCCGGTCATACTTCGGTTTGATATGATGGAATGGATGAATACGTGAATGTAACCTTCTGGCGTGCTTTTTGAGTTTTCGGTGCACATGTACGGATTCATGTTGGGAAATTCCCGCGGCTCGTAAAACCTCGATAGTGATGATGTTGAAATCAGTAATAACCTGGTTGAGGGGAGTGAAAGCACCTCACGCTGGTAGTCCCCATGCATGACCTACTTTCATTATATTGCCTTTAATCCCCCCTCCACGGTATTTGATATAAGCCTATCGTACTCTTCTGGATGTGACACTCGGGATGCCTTCGAAATTACATGATGACATATTCGGATAGTGCAGGCTCGGATCCTCCGCGGCCTCGTAAAGTGTTGAAGGCGTCTTACAGACAGAGAGGTGATGATGTTCTTACGTTGCACCCTTGAAGAGTAGAGGACCTTGTTGTGGGTACGGATTTTTGGTGGACTGTTCTTCGTAGCTTTGACAGTGAAGGGATCCTGTATATCTTCCGTTCTCAAGTATGGTTTACGTGTTTCCATCTTTGTAGTAATTGCTGCTGCGGTGAAGCTCTGGCTGGTATCAACGAATGAGGGGCAACAGTTCTTGGTAGGAGATGTAATCAGGAGAAACTACATTGTCGTGGTAACAAAGTAGGTTGGCTGATATTCTATGGGCTTCCGTGGACGTAAAAGGATTGGCGGATGCGTAAGCGAGAAAACCTGGTCCATGATCACGAGTTTTGGCGAGATGGATTAAAAGGTGTCCATGACTACGAAGATTGGCTGGCCGTGACTATGTTCCTTGATATGGGAGTGTGGCGCACGACCCTTTGCAGAAGGAGTGACATTGAAGAGAACGTTAAAGCGAAGCCTCCAGCCGAGAACGTTGATGCGTAGCTACTCTGAGAGAACGTTGATGCGGAGCTACCGGAGAGAACGTTGAAACGACATCTTGCAACTCTGAGCCTTGACGGCTACCATTTTGAATTCGAGGCCGTGTCACGTTCATCAAACTCGACATCCCTCAAGAAAAAGAGGTTAGGAGTCCCCGCTACATCCGTCGATCGTGCTTTCTAGGAGAGGTTGGGGTTTGGGAACAACTTCCCCGGCCGGAAACGCCTTTTACTTTCCGATGCAGCGGTTGAGAGATGCAAATATGTCTTGATGCTATGCCTTGAGAAATATAGAATCTCACATAACCAAGCTTCATCATAGACTCGTACGACTTTGTGGGCGAAGTTCCAATTATGAGGGTCCCGACAGAAGAAGGGTCTCCGTGAACTCAGGAGAGTTGTTGATTTCCATTGTTTTCAATTTTGGAGAAGTCCTTCATGATCTTCACGTGTGAAGAAATTGGATTGCTTATCCCCTTCTACTGGGCGTTCAAGAGCAACGCGAGCCTCTTCATCTATAACGCGCGTCCCCGTCAAGTATCTTTCGTCTTTTCATCGAATCAACATGCTAAAGGAGGTCGGCTTCTTCCCGGATCTTCCAAAGATCTTGCCCCGATGGTGGAGTAGCGTCTCTGGTGACTGGGCTGGAGCTTTCATGCTTGAAGAACCGTTGGGGTGGCGGAGTAGCTCGGGTTCCAGGTGATCGTAAGTGTATCGTGCAGAGATGACACGGTTTTGATCACGGTCTTGGAGCCATGGCGCCGTTTCGAAGGGCGAGGATGGTGCTGGAAGGGCGCAAGATGTTAGCGCTGAAGGATGCAAACCGCAAGCACAAAGTGTGGTCTCGCGGCTGGGTATGCACGTGCGGCATGTGTGCCTGGTAAGCGCGTCCGGCAAGCGCTTCTCGAAAGCGCGCAAGCGCTGGCAAGCGCGGTCTGCAAGCGATCGTAAGCGCATCCTGGGAAACGCGTCCGGTAGGCGCGCCGGATCGCCTTGGAATGGGCGCCCGACTTAATGTGGACGCTGTCTTGGATTTCGGTATGGTGTGGACCATTGGCTTGGCACGGTGCTGGCTTGGCGTGTCTTGGACTTGTTCCCTCTGCGGGCCCAGCTTGCCTCTTCCCATACGTATCTTAAACAGAAATCCTTTCCTTATTCAAATTCAAAAGGTGTTATGCTTATGAAATGGGTTGGCTCCTTTTACCTCGTATCTTTGTTATCACGTCATGGTGTTAGCGGTAGCGCGGTAGTGACAAAGTGGGCAAGCATATCCTGGCCTATGTACTCCAGCGTTTCTCTTTCAATTTGTTTTATTGTTTTCTTGTCTTTGGTGTAAACCGTAGCCATAGGTATGCCTTTCATAAACTTGTGGAAATACTTCATCATAAATAATTCTTCAAATGTCATCGTAGTAACGTCTCGCTAATAATGACAGTAATTATTATTGTGCAAAGTAGGTATGTACGGTTAGGTGAATTTTTTTCTTTGAAAGGCAAACAAAGCGCCCGGTTTATGGTTTTTGTCTTCCGGATTTCTTGGGTTGATGAGATAAATGTTAGCTTTTGAGGATATTGGATTATTTTTGGGATGAATGGTTTTGATAATATAACTCTGATTATGTTTTGGGAAAAGAATATTGCTTTTATGAAAGTGTGTGCTAGAAATAGGCACAAGACGCGATAGTATGGCGGTTTTATTAAGAACATAAAATAGATCGTATATCTTGCCCAATCTAAATTTACTCACTTGCAAACACGCCTCTCTCCAAGTAAAAGACGGCTTTGCTGGTAGCAAGGCGGGTTTCTTCAGTAGCATCGCCGATTAGTCCCCAATTCTTCGGTAGCGTCTTGGCAGTCCCAGGTTTTAAGGTGTAGTTTTAACAACCGATAACCGGGTTGTATGGCGATTGAGTCTGACCGAGTCGCAAGTCCCCAATCGCCGTAGCATCTTCAACGAGTCCCCGTTTTCGTGTAGTTTTACAACCGTAACCGGTCGTCTGCGATTGAGTCGGATTGAGTCGCCTTCCCTACTATCTTGACATCCGGGTCGAAGAACGAGATCGACAGTCGACATTGTGGTGATAGATCAATCCTCCCACATTTGTGGTCGCCAATTGTTTATGGGTGAAAATCGTTTCGCCGATTTCGGTAAATTCGGAGGTGAGTGAGAAACCGGTTCAAACCCTAAACAATTGTCTTTTGCGTGAGCACTTTATAGATTCGAGAGATCAATCAGACAAATCCGGCCTAAACCAAGAAATGGCCGTTCCCGGACTTGCTTCGGTCACAAAGTGGCGGAGAAGGGTTGATTTGGGGAGGGAAGCAAAGAAAGGTGTTGAGACCGAATACCTACAGGAGAGTAGTATCTCGACTTGTATCGAAAGTAAAAGCTTGGGGAGCTTGCAAGAGATGAAAGCTTTTGGGAAAGCTTGCAAAGTTGCCTTTCCGAGAGTGTAGTATTTTTCTCCGACCGAGACTTGTTGTCCGGTGGAAATAGGTAAGACCTATTTATACAAGTCGAGATTGAAACGTACCTGGCCTCATGAAGGAAGAGAGTAAAGGGTGAAATAATGGGAGGAGGTGGTAACCGCATGGGTGTTAATGGGTGAAAACGTTTTCACCATTATTTCCTCATTTATTTGACCGCTTTATTCCTTTTCACGCTTTCTTAATGTGAGCGTAGTGTACGTATGCAGTCGTGACCGCCAAACCAAGACCCTGGAAAGCATCCCCGCTTTGTGTTGATGTCTCGAGTGTTGGTTGCATCTTGAGTGCAAGTGGTGCTGCTAGGGGCGCATGTGGCATGTGCCAATGGCGTGTGTGGAATGCCTTGGTGGTAGGTTGCACGGTTTGCAAGTTAGGCTACCAGCGTGTGTGTTTGGCATGTGCCAATGGCATGTGCGGAATGCCTTGGTGGTAAGTTGCACGGTTTGCAAGTTAGGCTACCAGCGTGTGTGTTTGGCATGTGCGGAATGCCTTGGTGGTAGGTTGCACGGTTTGCAAGTTAGGCTACCAGCGTGTGTGTTTGGCATTTGCCAATGGCATGTGCGGAATGCCTTGGTGGTAGGTTGCACGGTTTGCAAGTTAGGCTACCAATGCATGTTGGCATGTGCCAATGGCATGCGTGGTCGTTAGGGCCGTGGCCTTGGTAAGAAAAGCTACCAATGAGCATGTTGGCATGTGCCAATGGCATGCGTGGCCGTGGGCCTTGGTAAGAAAAGCTACCAAATGAGCATGTTGGCATGTGCCAATGGCATGCGTGGCCCGTTAGGGGCCGTGGCCTTGGTAAGAAAAGCTACCAACAGCATGTTGGCATGTGCCAATGGCATGCGTGGCCGTTAGGGCCGTGGCCTTGGTAAGAAAAGCTACCAGCGAGCATGTTGGCATGTGCCAATGGCATGTGTGGCCGTTTGGGCCGTGGCCTTGGTAAGAAAATCAACCAGCGAGCATGTTGGCATGTGCCAATGGCATGCGTGGCCGTTAGGGCCGTGGCCTTGGTAGGAAAAGCTACCAGCGAGCGTGTTGGCATGTGCCAATGGCATGCGTGGCTGATTTGGGTCGTGGCCTTGGTAGGAAAAGCTACCAGCGAGCATGTTGGCATGTGCCAATGGCATGCGTGGCCATTTTGACCTAGTTGCACGTTTTGCAAGCCTAGGGCGCTATATTTGGCATGTGCCAATGGCATAGCGGCTTGGAAATATGGCTTGTGGTACGTGTTGGCATGTGCCAATGGCACATACGGCCATGTTGACCTAGTTGCACGTTTTGCAAGACTATGGCGCTATATTTGGCATGTGCCAATGGTATAGTGGCTTGGAAATATGGCTTGTGGTACGTGTTGGCATGTGCCAATGGCACGTACGGCCATGTTGACCTAGTTGCACGTTTTGCAAGCCTAGGGCGTTATATTTGGCATGTGCCAATGGCATAGCGGCTTAGTTTGGAATGGTTGCCAATGAGTGCGATATGTAGTTTGGTTTTGGCGCCGCTGCTATGGTGCGCTGTGTGCGGCTTGGTTTTTTGCGTCGTTGCCACGGTGCGCGGCGTGTGCGGCTTGGTTTGGCATCGTTGCCATGGTGCGCGTGTCGCGGCTTGGTTTTGGGGTCGTTGCCATGGTGCGCAAAGATGCGGCTTGGTTTGGCATCGTTGCCATGGTGCGCAGTGTGCGGCTTGGTTTTGGCGTCGTTGCCATGGTGCGCAGTGCGCGGCTTGGTTTTGGCGTCGTTGCCATGGTGCGCAGTATGCGGCTTGGTTTGGCATCGTTTCCATGGTGCGCAGTATGCGGCTTGGTTTGGTATCGTTGCCATGGTGCGCGAGCTGTCGCGGCTTGGTTTGGCATCGTTGCCATGGTGCGCAGATGCGGCTTGGTTTGGCATTGTTGCCATGGTGCGCAGTGTGCGGCTTGGTTTGGCATTGTTGCCATGGTGCGCGATGTGCGGCTTGGTTTTGGAATTAGGGTTACGTGTCGAAAACCCTAACTGGTATTTTGAAGAAAAAATACCCCTATTAATTATTTACACCTCGAGTTAAATGCTCTTAGTTAATGTGTTGCGGGTAACACTAGGTCATGGGGTTTTACGATTTTACCCCTTGTTTAAAAACCACCATCAACAAAGGGGTGTCCTAATGATCCTTAAGTTACTATAATACCCCTGCATAATTTAAATTAGATTACTACCCTTATAACTTAATTAAATTCTAATCCTAAAACTCTCCCACTAATTAACCATTCACTTATTAATTCAATCTCCCATTAATTAACACCCATCCACTAATTAAATTGTTACTTGATTAAAAAAATAAACAATTTAAACTTAAACTCAACTCCCCTTCTTCTCTCTTCTTCTTCTTCTTCTTCTTCAAAACACAAAAACCCAACCGAGGTCTCCCCCTTTGATTCTCAAACATTTTTCTATTAAGTTCTCGATTCAACACATATATGGCACCTCGTGTTAAGCGATTCCCTAGTAATACGATGCCGAATCCTGGTGTTGTTTCTGTAGCATCTCAATCTAGGGTTTTTGGAAAAAAAAGGAGATGAAGAGGATAGTGGATTGATTGGTGTTGGAGACCGAGAAATAGACCATGATTCTATTAAATTGCACATAGAAAGGTATTTCCCACAAACCCATTGCTTGTTTTTTCGTATTTCGTTGATTTCATAACATTTAATGGATGATTCGTCGAGGTTTTGGTAGTTCAAGAGTAGTGTTCGGCTGATATTCATTAGCCGAACTTAATTTTTTTTCTACTGACGAAGAACAGTTCGTCTGAAAACATGTTATTTTTTGAATAACGAATAAGCCGAACCTACATGTTCGGCTTATAATTTTTGCATTATAATCAGCCGAACTTGGATACTATTACTTAATAAACCATCTTACACTGTTCGGCACATTATTCGGCTAATAGCTTTCTATAAACTTGTCCATTTATAGGTGACTTATCACATTGTTTAGTAGAATCATATTTATTTATTTTGGAAAATTAATTAAGGTTTATCATTTGTTTTAGCACCCATCTAGGAAAATTCAAAGACAAGCTTAAAAGGAGAACAATGGAAGTGACTCCTTCTAATTCAAAAACTCCCAAACCTCGAGGTGGTGGCACTAAGAACTTGCATGCAGGTAAAAGGGGAATCAACACGACTTTCTCTTTGCCCGCACAGCAAGAGGGTGACAATGATGAAGATAAGGATGATGATGATGACGACAACCCATATCTTTATTCATTGTAAAAACATTTTCATTTATGTTCCAATTGAAGATGATCTTGAAGGGACGATTTATCTTCCTTGTTTTAGTCTTATATTTTTTTCCGGTCTTCCCAATATACATCGCACATTTTTTATTCTTGCTTACTTTCTTCCCGCCTCTCTCACAAACCATCTCAACCCGCTCCTTTTGGCTTTGTCTACCTTTAACTAGGACGCAATTGATTTTTAAACCATGTTCCTCAGCCCATTGAATAGCTTCATCTCGAGTTTTCCACGTCTACATGGTTACAAGTACAAAAGTTAAGTTTTATTAATGATTTTGAATACAACATACTTGAAAAATAACAAAAAAAAACATAAATTACGTTACCTACCAAGTCAGTTTGGAAGTGCTCTTTAGTATCTTCATGAATGACATCAACAGGCGGTGGTTCATCCTCCATTGTATCCATTTCAGGAACAATCTACAAGAAAATCACATATGTTGAGGGTTCGGCTCAGTCGTATTACTACATGTAAGCCGAGCTTCATGTTCGGCTCATTCGTGTTAGTCTTCAAAAGCCGAACTACAAAACATACTTAGGTTCGGCTTTGTGGGGACTACTAATATAAGCCTAACCATTAGACTTATGTTTTATCAACACAATAATAATATGTTCGGCTGGAACACGAGTGAGCCGAATATTACACTGTAACTCAGAAATATTTTGGAAGTAGGTCCGGCTTATATATGCACATCCTTTTAAAGCCGAACCATGTTATTTATTTGGCGCGAAAATAATTCAATGTCATTTCGGCTTATAAAGAATTCAATCGTATAAACCGAACTGTTCTTATTTAACAAGGTTCGGCATACAAATTATCTGCCGAACCTAACTCTGTCGCGTCGAACTACTTACAAAAATCTAAACTTTTGGTGAATTCAAGCTACAAAACGGACATTAAAAAACGTATACAACCATACCTGGGTATTATTAACATTGGGTTCCTCATCCATGTACTCATCTTCGGGATTTGGCTCCAAAAAATCATCATCTTGAGCTTGAGAAAAAAGTTGATATGTATTTTCATAATCCAACAAATAAGCCATCTCCGGATCTCCATCGTAATTGATATGTATTTTCATAGCCTTACGTGATGAAGATTCACCTTCCTCACTCCAATTTGGATCACACATCTATCAACAATCACAAAAATCTCAAAGAATTTTTTTTTTTCTGCTCCTCTTCTTCTTCTTCTTCTTCTTTTTCTAAAACACCTCACTCACTCTCTTTAAAAAAAATATTATCCTAAATTAAATTCTAATCCTAACTACAGTCATTAATAACTAATAAATAAAATCAACACTAATTAAACACTAATCATTCAAGGGTATTTTAGCATTTATGAAAAATGTTGGATAAAGGCTACCCTAGAAAGACTATTAGCCACCCAGTTTTTATCTTATTATATATGCCCCAAAATTTCTTTGTATGCCCCAAATGAGGGTTCATTAAGAACCTAGGTAGCTTAACGACAACCTCACTGAGCCTAACCCCAAAATATTAAGTGCAAAATATAGTGCAATATTACACCTACCTCCGGTTTGGGGTAGGGCAAGGTTGTCAATCCTGTAGGTAAGTTCAGTGTCATCCAAATAGTACCCAAAAACAAGAAATCCAAATTTAAAGAAATAATCAAATTTTTATCTAAAAAAATAAATAAGAAAAAAGCTTCATAGTAATGGTAAACTGGGAAATGACAGCAGGATTACCCATTTCTTTCAGTACATGGATTAGTTCCTTTCAACTTCTTGCAGCTCATCATTGCTTTGGTGGCTTGACATTAGAGCCTGCTTCAGCAGTCCTCAGTACATCCATCTTAGTCTGACTTAGCTTAAGCAGGTAGGTGCTTTTTTGACCAGATCTGTAAGCTTTTGGCAGGAGAGCGATCCCCTTTTATACTGTTTAGAAAAGCAAATGAATTATCAGCTAGATGGACAACGCTGCAATCAATCATTCACTTTCCTTGACACGTTTGTTCATATTATATATCTAGCTAGATGGTTATTTTATTCAAATATGGTATCAAAGAGAACCACATTACTGCCATAAAGATAGCTTCACCGGCATAAATAGATAACGGATGGGTGAATAAAGAATTACAGATCAATAGGCATCATACTTAATTAATTAGACTGAACATCATCTTACAATAACAACCTTCTAATTATCGCACAATCTAGGAGTGCTCGTTCATCATTAATATTTATCCATAACAATAAACTAGATGACCACGTGCGGTGGGGAGGCCGACCGAAAATCCAAACGAGATAGATCCGGTTTAATTTTTACTACTAATCTCCGTTCCCAACATTTTTGTTTATACCATGCTAGAGACGTATGTGATTGCTTGAGGAAGCGAAACACATACTATATTTAACCCACGGGTCGGGTCTTGATTTACGCTAATAGTGGGTGGGTGTTTTGGTCATTTGAGTAGCTCTTAGGAGATAAGGCATAATCCCCTCTTCTTCAACAACCGTGGCTTTCTCCTTTCCCCACTCAAGTGCCTTTACCATCGAAAACTCATATTCAGGAATATTCACGAAAACACAGAGAGAGAGAGTAAAAGAATCTTCATTTCATCTTCTTTTACTAGCTGTATTTTCTCTATTCTCCTGATTTACATTTTGGGTTTTTTTTTCCTAATCTTTTCTTGAAAAAACAGAGACAAAGATGCTACTGAGTCATCACCGAGTTATCGACCATTGTTGAGTCAGGTCAGTGATTTGGTTGCATTAACCCGACCCACAACTCCATCTTCTTTACACGACTGGAGAACTCTGTTTCTTTTCTTTCTTTTTTTTTATCAATGATATCTCTGTTTTTACTGAATTTAAATTCTGAGGCTCAATTCAATAAATTTAAGAGGTTCAATCACTTAAATGGTGACTTGAATGTTCTATTTGCATCGAAATGAAGTAAATTATACTCTTACTGATCCTTGAATTCTGGGAGGTTGGAGACACGAACAGAGTTTCCTTGGTTCCTCCGTGGCTTCATCTCTGACCCTAGTCGTTTCACCCCATCTCCCTTGCCAGGAGGAATGTCTGTTGCTGACTTGGAAGTGCCGAAATGGTTGGCAAGGCCTGATGGTGGGAGAGCAAGACGCTTCTCAGGACACCATCCTGTCCAGTGATCCCCCTTCTTACCACACATCCTACACACCATAAGCGCAGCACCTCCGAGATTTGACAAGGAATATCCTGGAACCTTGGTGTCATCTTTGCTACCAGGAGGTTGAGGCCTTTTATCTTGAGTAGAAACCAAGGTAAGTCTAGCACTAATACCGACACCTTTATGAACAGCATCACCAAACTTAGGTTCCAAAATTTCCTTTTGACAATTCTCATCTTCTTCTAATCCCAAACGAACTTTGTTTGGTGGTATCTGTGTTGCTGAACCTAGTCGTTGCATAGTATCTATCCCCAACAAGGAAAATCAAACAGAGATCGACAGAGAAATCAAATAAGGGTTTCGGAAATCTCAGCCGGTATTTAGGGGTGCATTCAAGGTTTGGATCTATAAAAAGGGCAATGCACCTACGGCAATCTGCTTGCGCTCATGTTGAGTCCTTTTGGCGTAATACCTAGGCTTGGACAAAGTTATGGGCTTGGATGATTCAGAGGACCCAAGACGCAAACCCATATCTGTACCCGAAACGTCAGATTTGATACAGCTGCCCAGCATCCAAACCTCCATTTCTCGGTTAAACACAGCCTCCTCCGCACCTCTGCTCACAACCACCATCATTAAGATCAATTCAACCTGTAATCTCTATCTCTCTCAACCCTATCTTCTTTCTTATCAAGAAACTGTAACCCTAGAAGCTAGGATTGAGAGAGATAAGATTAAATTATCTTCTACAGCCGGAGGAGTACATCAAATTACGGAGTTTCAGAGATTAGTTGAAGAAGGGAACGGTCAGAGAAGTACTTCTGGTGAGTTGGGTCCCTATTAATTGTCGAATTGAAGATGAATAAATAGGGCTTGTAAGGAAAAAAATAAATAAATCAGAACCCTGCAATGTTCACCCGGTAATTTACTTAATTTCATTCAAACGAACTTAATTCAGAGAGAAATGTGATTTTTTTCTTCTCTCTTCCTATATGCAGACTTGGGAAACAAATTATAATGCTTTGAGCTGTCCAAAAGAGTATGATTCATATGAGACATCTTATATACCTAGGAGCAAAAATGAACTTTCTCTAGCATTAACTTGAAAGCTCTGAACTTTAAAAGCAAAATAGTAAGACTTTTTTATACGATAGTGGTATTGTTAGTGGAACGGTTGAAATGAGAGGTAGTATATTGACAACTAAGTTGCCTTCGCATATTTAGGTATATTGTTATCCATTGGGAGCCAGTAAAATGGTGCTGGAACCTGCCTTTAACCTCATTGGTGATTCGAGTCACTAAACATTTGATAGAAAAACTAGGGGCCAAAGGTGAATTTCCTGCTGAAGCAAATTATCACTCGATAAATATCTAGCAGGAAATGATGTAGAAGAATGAGCAGGGGAATTAATTTAGTGGGATGATTGTCTCACTAACAGCCATAAGACCCATTTGGTGGTGCTGTATATAATGACAATTCATTTTGAATAGGTAACATGCTGAAATTGGCATTTAGGTATGTTTTTACTGCATTCAGATTACAATTTCATGAATAGAAAAATAAAGAAGAAGATAAAATTTCAACAAATACATAAGGAGATGAAGAAATAAACGGAATACAAATTATTAAACTAGCAGATTCAGTTTTTTCTTCTTGGTGTGGTTAACCAAGATTCTTAGATGACTAAGAAGAAAATTTGAAGAAAAAACTAAACAAAGGATGCCAAGAAAAACTTTCAGGAGTATATGGAGATAACCAAGAAAAATCATGTGGTTGACACCGTACACATAAAGATTTTGAGAGGAGAAATCATGATGCTAATATTTGATGCTTGTTGTTGATGTTGTTGAACTTCCACCACCACTAGTTTCTGCCATGATTCTGTAGTTGCAGATCTGTTTTTTTTTTTCAGGGTTTCTATCCTGCTTTCCAAAGATGATGGGAGGCGCTGGGTTCAAGAGACACTTTTACAAAGCGGAACCGATTCAAAAATCTAGGAGGTACCACATCATTTTTCATTCTAAAGACCCTAAAAAAACACACGACCCTTTTTTACAGGACATATATATCTCAGATCGAGCTTCTTTGTTTTCATGGTATATATCAGCTTTCATGGTATATTAGCTTCTTGGTTGCGATGCCATTTGGTGATGCTGATGGTCAATTTGAATTTGGTTCGCTGTCATGAAATTTCCAAATAATTCATTGTTAAACTAGACTTTTTGTTTTTGCACTTGTTGCTCGGACTTCATTTGCTGAAGGGCAAGACTTGAGAGTAGAGACATACAAACTGAAACAAGACTTCCTGATGCAACTTCACAAATTCGTGGTCATCCACCGAATATCACAACAAATTAAGACTAGACTAGACTACCTAAGATGGGTTAGGTAATCACAAAAATTTGAGTCTTAACAACAGAATACATACAGATTATATCATAATTGAAAAGAAAACAAACAAAAAATCTGGAATTCACAAAACTTGTAATAATTTTTGTTTATTTATTGGGGAAATGGGTACACATACATAAGATGAACAAACTGTGGGAGCTGATTCTGATTTTGATCCTAAATCAGCTCAACAAATGTCAAGTGATTGTAAGCGGTGGAAACACCAGAAACCTTCTCCAAGGATAACGGAGACGAGAATTCCATTTCCCATGCTACATAAATTATCATTTTGAGAGGAGATATCATAATGCTTGGTGGCTGTTGCTGGTGATGCTGCTTTCTCTCATGGTTTTGTTGCAGGTGATAGATTTATAATTCAGGGGTGGGGATTTGCTTTATTTGGCTCTTGGTAGATAGAAGAGGGAGGCGCAGTTGGGATCCATTAGTTAAAAACTTATGCTACTTATAAGGGATAAGAGATGGAGATCCGCCCCTTTAATTTAGGGTTTTCTTGTAATCAAGTCTATTATATGATCTGACGGTTGTAGCATATTCTTCTTGACTGATCGTAGTTGGTGACCTACATTCCGTCTGATAAGCGGATATGATCTGTTTCATTGAAACATGCCAACAACCTTCTAGCGTTGGATGTTTTTAAGTTATCAAGATATTCCCTTAGTTAAGTGTGCCTCCTAGGTATACATAAAGTAACCAGAAACTGTAAAAACGAGGCACATCCATCTTGCTGAAATTTTATGATTGAGTCGTACTATTTGAAGGGACTTCTTGTTGTTGTGCTTTTAATTAGTAAATGTTCGAGTGTAGAGGCAATCTCGCTAATTTTAATTTGTTTTCTAGATGGAATTTGTAGAGGAATCACATGATGACTTAGACATGTAAAAGTGAATGATTTGTAGATACCACAAGGAGATTATCTCTAGAGCCGGTACTAGGCCAGACTCTCGAGTGCACATGTTTTAAAGTCCTATAGGGGGGGGGGGCATAATTGCAAATCAGATTGCAAAACAAAAAAATGTTTGTTTTCCAGACACTCGGATCACGTAATAAACTATTTGGAAGTGCTTTTTTTCGTAGGGAAGAAGAAGAAAATCGACCTTCTGTTGGGTTAGATCGAGTTTTTTAACGCTGAATGGTGCAGTGCCAGGCGCGGAATGATTCTGCGCTTTGACTGGGTTGACTGGTCAAGCGCGGGATGGTTCAGCGAATCTTCTTCGGAATTTCAGCTTTATCTGTCGGGAATACCTAGAGGTGTAAAAGTGCGGCCGATGACGGCCGCACACGACAGTCGCGTGCTTCACGTGCCATGTGCCGTGCTTGTCTTTGTGCCAACGATTTAAACGTCTTGTGCTTTACTAGTCAAAAGCTAGGCACAACATTACCCACGGCACAAGAGACACGAATAAACGTGCCGTGTTGTGCCGTCTTTGCACACGTGCTATAAACAATTTGAAATCACTTAATGTATACATTAAGTCGGACATTATCACAAGAATTTAATTAGACAACATATCATTTGAAATTATTTCAAGTAAAATTAACAAGTTTATTCAATAAAAAGAAATAGACCATCAAATATAAAATTGGATTATTGTCATGTAAATTAATGTTCTAGTTAAATATAGGTGACGACATTATAACAACGATATTGAAACATATTTTCCAAATATGAAGGTATTCAATGTGTTGTTATAAATAAGACAACATAAAATGTTAAAAACTAGCTAGAATAGTGACTCTTTTGTGAAATATACTAAAAATGTGATGTATTATGCCTTGTTATATGGTGTATTTGTACATGTTATGACGTGCTCTCTTAACTTTCTTTGTCTTTGTCTTTGGCCACGTGCTTATCCGTGCCGCGTCTTTGTCTTTGTGCCATCTGTGCCAATTAGTCAAACCAAAGACGTCCCATTTAACTAACGTGTTGTGCCGCGGCTTTGGCTAAGTCACGTCTTCAACAATGGCCTGTTTTCTCAAATTTTAGCGTCTTTGTCTGGGTCAGCTCGTCTTGCATGACCAATTACACCTCTAGCTGGATGGTTCAGCGCTCGGCGATGTTCTGTTTCAGCGACTATAGCACTCCCATAAGACTTAATTAGGTGGTTTTGCTAGCTGACGTGGATTGTTTATCTAGGTGCAACCCATAAGACTAAGTCTTGGGAGCTTCTATGCTTCTCTACACAAAGAGAGACAATGGAAGGCACAACTTAGGGTTCACCTATACGACTACTTATATGGGTAGAGGATCTGCAATAAAATTTAGGGTTTCGCTTGAAACAGATTATTCACTTGATTAACTGCCGTTACAATATCTATGACTAACCGGAATTACTAAGCTACTTACGGACGCCTGTGATATGCAGTTGATAATGGATTGGAGAATCTTAAGATGTATTGATCAGGCCAAACTTTTTACAGTTGACTAAAGTGGTCAAACCATCCAAACAATCAAAAGAATCATAACAACACTGACTGCCTCTTGGCACATTAGAAAGCTTTGTGGTTACCATTACCAAGTCTCTTAGACGACAGATGGTGATCACTTAATTTGTATAGACAGAACGTCAAGCAACGGGTAAGAGTTCTTCATTACGAGTGGGAAGTTAATTAGGAGAAAGCCAAATAGTGAGTCGATCACCCCTTCCATGCAATCGTTATCACGCTTGGTTTTTTTGCATGCTTTCATGTGTCATAGTAGAAGCCTTGTTCTCCGTAGTCCATCATACCTTACCTCGTTGCAACCTCTAAAGAGTGCGGCTTATCCTCTCTTCCAAGAATTTCTACTTGGAACAAAGCCTCCATTTTTATCAGCTATGCCTTGTATGAAAATAACTCTCTGCTCAAAGAAAATGCAACCACCATTATTATCTGGACCATTGTCACTGTAGATGCAAAGTGGGCTGATTCTGTGGGCTTCTTATAATGCTACATGGAAGTTCTTACCCTGAATAAGGATAAAGGGCATACTTTAGGGTTCGTTTATAAACTAACTAGTAGCTATGCTCTCTCTCTCTCTCTCTACATCTTCGCCGTCTTTCTTTCTCTCTGGTTTTGAATCTCAAAAATAATCCAGATTCAGGTCTGTTCTGATTGGGAAATGGATTACTGGGAACATCCTCGCACTATAATTTTTCCTCTCAGAAACAAGTCGGATACGATCTTAAATTTCTCTTTTTACAGGAAGGAGAATCTTCCAAATCTCTTAAAAGATGTTTCAGGAAGAAGCAACTTTCAGATCAACTTAGTCAATTTCAAGCTCACTTATTTGAAAGAACTCGTCATTTGTAACTCACTTTCAAAAATTATACTCGAACAAATATGTATAGAAGTTGTAGTCTTATTGAATTTCGATCTGAAATGTTTGGTAAGATTCAATTGCAGGTTAATGATTCTGTGATTCATCTTTCAGTAATAATTTAAATATGCAAGACTTAGTGTTTCAAGATAATAATGTCTGTTTTATCTGAAGGTGAACTAACAACAGAACAATATAAGACACGAAATGTCACCACCATCTAGAAAGTGGTTATCAAGTTCTTTTTGGCCGTTAAAGACAGGATGGAAGATGTTGCTTGTGCAGTATTACCTGTGAACTGATGTAAAATTTGGAAAACGATGAAGAATCTAAATACGAAAGTTCAATGGCTTAACATTTAAAAGGGCTTTAAAAAGTGGTCTTATAAACTTCTAACTACTACTACTTAAAGCCGGGAAAAAGTTGGCCGGCCGCATATTATTAGGACCCGAGACTACTGCCTAAACTATACTCTTTCTAATTTGTATAACTTTGTATTTTTGTTTTCTCGCCTACAGTGGTTCCCTATTTAGTTGTGTTTCTTTATTGAGTTGTGTTTCCTTATTTGATTAGACCTCTAAAGCTATATATAAGCTTCTGCTCAGAACTAATATCATCACTTTGCCCACGATCATAGTCTGTTGCCCGTGTCTAAACCAAACGTCGTATATATAGTAATTATTAAGCGACTGGGTTCATAAAAAATTATAATGAGAACCATAATTGGGGTAGAAAAAAGAAGAAGCATAATGTTGTCACTGTCGAGCCTTCCGGAAGAGATTCATTTACTTATTCTTTTGAGGTTACCGGTGGAATCCATCTTAACTTGTAAGTGCGTATGCAAGGTATGGTGTTCTATAATTACTAGCCCTATATTTGTTAAGAATCACTTAAATCTTAGTATCCAAGCTAAAAACCCACGTCTCATGTTTATTGATCATGAGAACGAGGAGCGCTCTAAGAGGAATCTTTCGATGTACTCTGTCGATTATAATTCGGTAGCATCTACATCAGGTGACCCTATATGTAATACTGGAGCAGCAATGCGAATGGATTACCCATGGCCATTGCAACGTAAGGTACAGCACATGGATTACCCGTGTGCTTTTTACAAGGAACAACCCAGACATGTTTTCTTTTATGGCTCATGTAATGGTTTGATTTGTTTAGGTATCACTTATGATTTTACAAGTAAGGACGATAACATGTTTGTAATTTGGAATCCAACAACGAGAGAATATAAGAAAGTAAAACTCCACTTGATTATGAGTTTACCGGAGGTGAGTATGGGTTTGGCTATGATTGTAAAATTGATGACTACAAGCTGGTAAGGGTTGATAAGAAATCTGGCTGCACTGAGATTCTTGTCTATACATTAAAATCAGATTCATGGAAAACTATTGAAACTGATCTTGATTACTTGTGTTATCCTGGAAAAGGCGGCGGTGTGCTTTCGAACGGGGTTCTTCATTGGTTCGGTGCTACGAAAACCATCACCAAAAATACTTTCTCTGATGTTATAATAGCTTTCAGTATTAGAAATGAGGGATTTATTCATGTGCCACTTCCTGAAGGAATTACTCCATTAGCTCCCAGAGTAGCTAAATCAATCGGACTCTAGGAAGACTGCCTTTGCTTGGTTGATAATCACGTTGATATCCATACTGATGTATGGGTGATGCAGAATTATAGCGTGAGAGAATCTTGGACTAAGAAAATCACTATTAACCATTCAGCAGTTACCCAATATCTTTATCCAAAGCTGATATGGTCTCACAAAGATGGTGAGATTCTGATCCAAACTCCAGGCTGTTTTGTATTATTTAACCCAACGAATAAAAGAGTTAGAAAAGCGCATCTCCATGATATTAGTGAGTTTCGTATTGTTGTACAGAATTATGTGGAGAGCCTAGTTTCACCAAAAGGAACTTCTCAAAGGAAGACGAAGTAAAATGAAGGTTATGTAGCTACTTGAGTGTAATTAACATGCCTCTTATATTTTGAGACATCCCATTCTTTGATATATCAATCTGAATAATAGTTTCAATATAAGAGGAGTTAGTGTTATTACACATTTCTAAATGGAAACTCTAACTCTATTGAGGGACATCTTATTCCCTGCCAATGCAGAAGAGGAGTATTTTGTCTGTGAGTAAGGGCACTGTAACCGTAAGTGGATTTAATTTAATATTAAGGCGCATTTTTGTTAGGTGTCCACATTTAAGCGTCTTCTTACTGCTGAGGCAGGTAAATACTCAAACTCATATCAGCAATGTGATTAGGGAATAAGGCTCTAAAAACAAAAGTATTCCTGGCCTTGAATATTTGAACCCACAACTATTGGTTCAGTCAAAAAACGGGTTGAGATGCTGTTAAAATGATATCCATGTGGCGTTTTAGGATTGGTTAGGACAGGGGCACAGAGGGGATTTTGGGACAGACGATCTGCACCGGTGCAAAGGTGGAAAAGGTGGCAAAAAAAAATGCTAACTGTTACTCTTTAGCTCTTAATTTGGCAACACCTAAACTTGCCTGTTTAAAATCTTAATTGGGAAATGGTTACTCTTGGGTTTCCACTTACTCTATGTTACAAAATAACCGAAACATCTCTTATTTACCTTTTGAGTCTTCTGTGCTTTCTTGCCATATTTGTTTTTTTGAGACTTCTGCGCTCTCGAATTAACTTGTGAAATATGGATTTGCAAAGTTTCAACAGAAATTTGCTTCTTTACATGACAAAGTATGTCAGATTATGGATGAGCTACAAGACTGAATATTTCAGGCTGCCATGTTTGTCATTCTGCAGGGGATACTACCGACCATGTTTTGATTCACTTGGTATTCCTCCCTTCTTTTTTTTATCACAAAAACTTGACAAAAAAGTAAAAAATAAATAAATAAAGGCAACCCTTTCATTGCATCTACTAGATGGCTCGTTTGGAAGTAAATCTAGCATTTTCGTACCGAGTCTATTGTCTATTGAGTCCATTTTCGTAATTCATCTATTTGCATATCAATACTAATGAGTATCTGCAAGCACATTCAAAAAAGAAGGGACACTTCTTCGTCTAAAATCATAAAAACAAAATAACAATCACTGAAACAAAAGCAAGAGTAACATTCAATTTCAAGTTCAGTAGTAAATGCTGTCGAAGAAGCTCATTCAAACTACAGATTGTCAAAATACCTTCATTACTATAACATAGACATTATAGTTGATACCTGCATGCACATTCAAAAGAGATACGTCTAAACCAACCCTCATCCTTCTTTACTACCATTTCTCTCCCCATCTGACCCGTCACTCCCTTCATCCCACCAACTTCCTCATCGTCACAGGATAGCCGTAGTCGTATTTCCAAATGTGAGGATCCTCGAGTTCAAATTTATCCCATCCACCCCTCTTTAGGAATTTCTTCGGGAAAGCTGCTATGTCTTTTACCGTGGCCTTCCAGTCTATTTGTTTAGTGTTCACATAGTACTTCACATTACCATCGTTAAGACGATCTTTTATGTCATCAAGTGACTCTAAGGCAATTGATTTGACTTCAAGCACATTTTCCTCCTTGAAGTCCCGAAATATGACTGTCATATCAATTTTCCCAGGTTCGAGCAGCGCAAGATTAACAATCTCAATGTCCCTTAGTGGGAACACAGTGAAAGGCTTAGGCAGTTCAGGCTTAGGCCCTACAAGAAAAATTAGGTCATATGAAGTCAGGGAAAAGGCGGTGTCTGAGCTGACTGTTGATTCCTTCCAGTGAATAACCCCTTCGTACTTCTTCTCTATCTCATCAAATAGATTAGGTGACATAGGCAGGGAAATCCATCGAGCATGAACTTCATCGACAAACTTTTTTAAACGTTTATCATCCGAGCTGTTTTGCTTCCCTATCTCAATCTTATTTGAATCATGATCGGACCTCTTCTGTTTATTCTGTCCCCGGGGGCATTTCACCAAATGGAATTCAATATCTTTTATCTTCTCTGTCCGCTTCTTCAAGGGTGGGTGCAAGTGAAAGTGTAAGAGAGGCGTCCCAAACTTGCCCCCAAGTTGGAAGAAACAACTTTTGATATCGTCAAAATAAAAATGCTTACGGAAACCAGAGGCAGTGTATACAAACCCGTTTACATGGACTTCAAGGGTACCGGTAATGGTCTCTTGTTTTCCACCTTGGCTTCCTACATTGGGAAAGATCATGACATCAGTTAGCCTTATTACCCGGTTCTTTTTTTCTTGCACCAAGGATTTAGTTCCAACCAGCGGAACATTTTCAACCCATGGTTTCTTTGTAGATCGCAACGGATATATTATCTCAGAACTATCTGCTTTCCTGCACTGAGTAGTAGGACCCAACAATCTTGCTTCATCATCCATCTTCAACCAGAGAGCAAGTATTTCCTGCTTTTTCATACGCATCTTCTCCCCTTCATCCTCCGAGAATATTCCAACAGATGGAATTATTCGGGGAGTTTCCAATACAACTGCCATTGGAAGGATATGTAGAACTGAAGTCTGCAAGACATGATAGAAAAGAAGCAGAAAACAAGTTATTCCTTAGGAAAAAAGTGAATCTCCAGAAACATCGCATAATGTTACGTCAAACACAGGGAACATATATCTGACTGCCAGGAGATGTACCAAGAGATAAGGAAACTCTGTATGCTAGTAGGAAAGAGTACAAAATTGTCTGATCTAGAAGTCTTTGTTTTAATTGCAGTGTTTACATTAGTAAATTAAGATGGTGATTGAGATAATTAAAGACTGGAGTAAACATTCATGTAATCTATGTAGTGTAGGCAATGTCAAGCCCTTCGCCTCGCCTAGGGTCTAGGCGCCCTCAGGCGACTAGGAAAGAGAATAGCTAGGCGCCCTGCAGGACTCGCGTTTCACAACATAAGATGTAATTACCAGTAGATGATCACTAACAATTGTATCAGTTTCCTTTTATCTATTAGCTAATCGAGTTGCAGAATATTATTTTGAACAGAAATTCGAAAACCTAGATCAAAAATTAGGGGAAATCAAAGGGAGCTAAAAAAAAAAAAAAAAAGTTAAGATCTAAACAAATAGCATCTGAGGAATTCTATCGTACATTCCTAAAACGTTGATCAGAAGAAGAAAAAATCTGATTTTTCTGATCTCGTCTCCCTATCAGTAGAGCCTTAAAACTCTTCTTTCTTCTGTTGCTTTTTCTTTTTATGAAAGCACACACAAGGGACACAAATAAAAGCTCTTCCGTTATATACCCCTACCAAAAACAGTTTAAATTTGGTTGGTAAAAAAGTAAAAATTTTTGTATGCGTCTACCCCCTTCTTTAAATTAAAGATTTCCTAAATAACCCATCAAAAATTAAATCTCTTGTGGCCGTCCGATCAAACAAGTAATTCGGAGGCAAATTCTAAATTAAAGAAGCTTATACTCATTTGGTGGTGCTGTGTTGAAATTCGGAGGTAAATCTGGTGCATTCAGATTTCTAACGCACTTTGCCGCACACATTTGGTTTGTGGGTGTTGAAATAGGAGTACAAAGACATCATTATGATATTTCCCAAGTAATGAGAGTCTGGATTTTGCACATTTAGCATGCCCCGGTAAAAGCCAAACTGTATTACAACAAACTAGGAGTTTCACGATGCGTTAAAGTTTGATTTCTTCTGTATAAAAAATTTTTCCTGGCTTAAAAAACAATTATGTGGAACTAATCTTTCGCTTCCTGTTTTTGCAGTGCTAAAGTAGTGTCTCAGTGGTGATCCAGTGGTGGTTTTAGAAACAGTGGTGTAAGAGATTTTCAATCTCTCTTTGTTCCAGTGGTTTATCTTGCATCTGTCATGGCTTCGTTCCTCTTATCAAGAAAGGTTGGGAGTCAAAAAACAGTGGTGTTCTTTGAAATTTTGGTGATGTTTATGTCAGTATACATGATACATAGATCAGTGGAATCTACTACCAGTCATCAAATCTCATCGTATCTAAGACTGGATATGATATCTTCTCATCACAACAGGAGTTGCAGAACCAAAAATCAAGAGGGTAGAAATGGTAATGCACCAAAAGAAAAAGCGCAATCAATGGATTTCTCAAATTTGAAAAATTTTCTTTCCAAGTCAAAACATATTTTTTCGCCGGAAAAATCTACTGAGTTTACTAGGTATGAGCTGGGTCAACAGGTTATTTTTGGGAACATTGGTAGAAGCCATCTAAACCCTAACCCTAGACATGAAGCTATAAATCTGGTGAATGGAAAAGGTTTTCTTCACAAAACAAAGATTAAAAAGAAGAAGAGGAAATATCAAGACTCAATGGCGCAACCAAATAACTTGCAGCTAGCGGCCTTAACAAGCAGGATGAGAAATACTCATCTCAACCTTGGGCAGCTCAGAAATGTAAGAAGTAGTTTGATCTCAACTACCGAGATAGATGATGCTTTGCAAACAAGTGGAAAAACTGTCTTATTGGTAAGATAGTTCACAAAGACACCATTGATGCTTGAAACGTGCAGAAGGAGATTAATATAATCTGAGAAAATTCAAGAGGGTGGAAATAAATACTATGGGTAGAAACTTATTTGTTTTCAAGTTCAAGACCAAGGATGACCAGCAAGAAGTTTATAAGAAGGTTCCATGGGTGATCAATTACATGTTGGTGGTTTTAAAGGAGTATGATAACGCGATTCCACTGGAGAACTATACGTTTACACATCAGATTTTCTCGGTGATTTTTCGCAACCTTGCTTTGGAACATACTGATGATGGCATAATAGACAAGATGATTCAAGACATTGGCCAAATGGTAGAGGTGGATGGGAAGAAATGTATTACCATCAGGGGGAGGGTAGTTACTGCAAGGATTCTGGTGGACCTAAGGAAGCCTTTGAAACAGGGTGTATGGCTACTTAACGCGGCTAAGCAAAAAGTCTGGGTTAAGTATCATTTTGAGAAGCGGCCAAAGTCTACATGTACTCATTGTTATGTGATTGAGCATGATGATGAAAAATGTGAGGAACTAGCATGGAACATCTTTATCTATGGCTTGACAGACAAGGAATTTGAAGATTTCTATGCACAACATGAGCATATGGTGGAAGCATATGAGAAAAATCAAGAGAAGGCAAAAGCTGAGAATGAGAATAATGGGTTTTCAAGTGGGTCGGGTCTGGATAGTGAAGATGGAGCGGATCCTAGAAAGAACAAAAGAACTCGAGACTCTGGAATTGAAGATAACTATGTCATTTTAGACAATCCTCTTGCTCAGAGTGATGATATTCCAAATAATCAATTTGGTGGAGTTTATCATGTGGACAATCCCAACCCAACCTTTAATGGAGAAGATCTGAACATGGCAGAGGCAGATAGCGAAGGGAGAAGTGAAGTAGCAAACCATCCATCACCTACTGAGACACGAAGGAGCGCTGCAAATCAGGTTTGCAATTCTTATAAAATCTTTCAAAATTTAAATTACGCTGATTCGTTTATACCTGAAATTTTTATCCCTCATTATTGTGTTTTGAATTACTGGGTTGTTTTTAAAAAAATTTGGTGTCAGATTGTTTATACCCTAAAAAAATTTCAAACTTTTGAAACTAATAGTCAGACGATGAAAGTCTTCGCTTGGAATGTCCAAGGATTTGGGAATAAGGATACTAGGCAGCATCTAGGAGAGTTAATTAGAGCTAATGATCCTGATATTATTTTTTTGTGTGAAACCAAATTGATGAATGTTAAAATGGAAAAGCTTACCTATAGGTTTAATTATATGAATTACCTATATGTGAACCCAATTGGAGTCTCTGGTGGTCTCTTTTTATTATGGAAAGATGGAATACACATTGATGTTGTGGACATGAATAAAAATTTCATCTCAGTTTTAGTGAATATGGATTCTAGAAGTGGGCACACTCTCCTTAACTGTATGTATGGAGCCTTGGATGATTTAGGTTGGGATAGACAATGGGACTATTTGGACCAACTAGCAGGTAGGTATACTTGTCCTTGGGTAATCATAGGAGATCTAAACTTCGTTATTAGACAGGAGGAAAAAGTTGGTGGCAACAAAATCCCTCAAAGCCAGACTTGATAATGTTAAATTCCATCTAGATCAACTAGACCTCTCTCGATTTGAACTTTGTAGGGAACCCATTTACCTGGAGTAACCATAGAAGTGGGGAAGCTCTCATTCTTGAGAGATTGGATAGGGTTTTAGTAAACTCTGAGTGGTCAGAGTTGTTTCCTAAAGCTATAGTTTATCATTTGGTTGAAGTTGCTAGTGATCACTGTCCCATTTTGTTAACTACTTCTAGAGAGGATAATACTTCTAGAAGACCTCTTAGGTTTAATAGGTGTTGGTTCAGTGATAGTTCTTGTAAAGATATTATTGCTAGTAATTGGAACACTAATGAAAGAGGTTCTAAAGCTTTCAAACATGCTCAATGTCTGTATAATGTGAAGGTTGCTCTTAGAAATTGGAACTTACATTCTTTTGGGAATTTTCAGTACCATATAAATGCTATCCAGAAACAACTTGAAGATGTCTCCCTAAATATGCATGATACTGCTAGTATTACCTTGAAAAAAAGTCTAGATGAGTCTCTAAAATATTGGTATAGTGTGAAACAGGATTACTATATGCAGAGAGCTAGAGAAAATATCTTAACTTTTGATGATAAAAATACCAAATATTTTCATGATAAAGTCAATTATAGGAAAAGAAGGACTCAAATAGATTGTTTGCTCAGTAATATTGGTGTTTGGTTGACAGATAAAAATATGATAGCTAATGAGCTTAGAGAGCACTTTAGTAAAATTAGTAAAACAACCAATCCTCCTAGGGATAGGGGTTTTTTGGATGTTCTGACTCCTTGTATTACTCCTGAAGAAAATGTTTTCCTTATCAGGCCTCCTACTGATGAGGAAATTAGGGCCATTGTTTGGCAAATGCAGCCATGGACTAGTCCTGGACCTGATGGATACCCACCTGGATTTTATCAACAGATGTGGGAGACTGTTGGTGCTGATACTGTTGATATGGTCAAGAGTTTCTTTCACTCTGGTCATATGCTTAAACAAATGAATCATAATTTTGTTTCCTTGATTCCAAAGAATAATGCTCCTAGAACTCCTGCTGATTTTAGGCCTATAAGTCTTAGTAATGTAAGTTATAAAATTATATCTAAACTTCTTGCTAGTAGGCTTAAAACTGTTATGGATAAGTTTATTTCTCCCTATCAAGCTGCTTTTCTTTCTTCTAGGCAGATAACAGATAATATTGTTATTGCTCATGAAATAGTAGATACTATGAGAAAGAATAAAACTAGATCTGGTTTAATGGCTATTAAGTTAGACATGTCCAAAGCTTTTGATAGGATAGAATGGCATTTTGTTATTGATATTTTAAGGAAACTTGGTTTTCATGATCATTGGTGTCAACTTATTGAGCAATGTATTTCTACTGTGTCAACTTCTATACTTTTAAATGGTGCTCCAGGAGAGGTGTATTATCCCACAAGGGGTCTTAGGCAGGGAGACCCCTTATCACCCTACTTGTTCATTATTTGTATGGATGTTTTATCTAAGATGTTCATTAATGCTGAGTCCAAAAACAATATACAAGGTATCAAGGTTACTAAGTCTGCTCCCTCTGTTAGCCATTTATTCTTTGCTGACGATTGTCTTGTGTTTACTAGAGCTACTGTCAAAGGAGCTAAGCATCTGGAGGATATGTTAGCCAAATTTAGTAAATACTCTGGCCAGGCCATCAATTTTGAAAAGTCAGGTTTAGCTTTCAGCCCAAAAACTGAACCTAGAACTAAGTCTCAAATTTTATCCATCCTTAGAATTAAAAATCTTGGTCTTGCTGATAAATATTTAGGTGTTCCTTTGTTACTTCAAAGGAATAAAATGGAGACTTTTAAACACCTAGGGGAGTCGTGTGAAAAGAGGCTTGCTATTTGGAAAGGTAAATATGTGAACCAACCTGGTAAAACTGTCCTTATTAAGTCTACCCTGGGAACTCTTGCTTCACATCATCTTTCTGTTTTCCCAATGCCAAAAAAGTTGACTGATAAGCTTGATACTATCCAGAGAAGGTTCTGGTGGAATAAAAAAGGTCCTGATAAAGGTGGTTACTACATAAACTGGGATGTCATCTCTAAACCAATTGAGCTAGGTGGCCTGAACATTAGGAAAACTGAACATCTCAATACTGCTCTTCTAGCTAAGCTGGCTTGGAGACTGCTTAGTGAGCCTGATGCTCTATGGGTGCAGATCTTATGTCATAAGTATTTCTTTAACTCTAATCCCCTTCATGCTACTAACACTGAGTCTGTGTCTTGGATCTGGAAAGGCATTTGCAGGGGCATAGATCTGATTAGGAAACATTACTGTTGGGAAGTTGGGGATGGAGCTTCAATTGAGATATGGAAGGATAAGTGGGTTCCCAGTAGAAATACCTATCTCAATGCAAATTTTGCTTCTAGTGATATGAAATCTGTAAGTCAGCTCATAGATCAAGAAACAAGACAGTGGAAAGTTGACATTCTAAACTGTCTCTTTGATAGAGATACAATTAGTGACATATGTAAGATTAGAATACCTCAAAATGGTAAGGATGTTCTTAGGTGGAAAGCAACTCATAATGGAAAATTTAGTGTTAAATCAGCTTATAAATGTATTATTCAGGATCTTTATGGTAGTGAGAATGACAGTTTTCCTTGGAGATCTCTGTGGAGGCTCAATCTGCCTCAGAAAATAAAACACTTTACGTGGAAGTGTATGCATGACTTGTGTTTCGTTAGAAGCAAGGTTTCCAGGTATGTCTCTGCTATTCCTAGTGATTGTCCTTTTTGCCATAGGGACACTGAAACTCTAAGTCATCTTTTCATTGACTGTGAGATTACCAAAAGATTGTGGTTTGCCTTAGACTCTAATATTGCAGGTAATATTGTTAATATGAATATGAATATGCAGGAATGGATTACTAGTTGGTTTCAACCTCACGGTAATACTAGTGAGGATCGGTGTGAATTTAATCACCTTTGTTGGGTTTGCTATTTGGCAAATATGGAATCTCGGATGCAATGTTATCTTTAACAATGCACATGTCCAGTTAATAATGGGTTAGTCAAAGTTAACAAGGATGTTAATGAATGGAATACAAATTCTATGAGAGTATTAGCAGGTAGACATAATGCAAGACAGGGGAGATTGGTAACACCATGGAGCCTACCAGATAATGGTTTTCAGAAATTGAATTTTGATGCTGCATTTAGGAAAGAGAATAGGTATATGGGAATTGGACTAATTGCTTTTAATGATGCAGGAAGTTGCAGGGGGGCTCAATCAATTCATGGAATAGCGAATGATGAGGAGCAGGCTGAGGCTTTGGCGGCACTTGAAGCAATAAAGTGGGCAAAGGCTGAGGCGAAAGGCGAACTGCATTTGGAAGGTGATTTGTCAATGTAGTGAATGCCATCAATGGTAATTTAGAATCTGTCAAGTGGACAACTAATAATGTAATCCGAGATTGCGGGAATTTGTTAGAAAGTTTTACAAATTGGAAATGCACATTTGTGCACGGGAATCAAATGAAGTAGCTAACGACTTAGCCAAAAAGCTAGGAATTTTAGAACTTCTCAATCTTGGAACTCGTACTTCCAATATGGTTAACATCTCTTATCAGAGATAAACTCAATGTAAACCTTATTTAGTTCTATCAATGAAAGTCTTCTTTTCTTATTAAAAAAAAAAAAAAGATATTTCCCAAGTAATGTATTTTTCTATTTACTGTCTTTTGGGTTTCTTTATGAGAATGTATGTTGGTGAATAACAACACCTAAAAGAGACTAGTGTATTTATATCTATCTCTTATGTGTATGTTGGATCACATAAGGATAAGACTATATCTAACTTCTTACAAGCAGGTACTAGAAACAGCAAAAACAACGCATACGTGATCAAGCTTGGAATCCTTATGTTATCACAACTCCAGCAAGGAGAACCAGTCCACAATATCAGCGGGGAAGTCCTCTTGCACGTAAAAATTGAAGCACCAGCACTGATCACAGGTTTAGGTTGGGGGTAAAGTTAACTAGATTTAAGTTGTTCAAATACTAATGGAAACAAAGCAAGGATAGCATCTGGCAGTGTGGCACACAAGCTAAATCAGTTTTTTTTTTATTCTGACCAGACGCTAAATCAGTAGTGTGGGCAATAACTGATGGAGAACAACTTATAGCTGCAATTTCATCACCAGATTTCAGGTGAAGAAGTTGTCTTGGTTTTTGAGTTCTGGGATTGCATTTATTTCTTGGTAATAAAGCCGATCAAATAAAAATGTTTTGGTATCAATGGCATCCGTTTTGAGATTTTAGTAGTTCGACGAGAAAAACAAACAGTAAAAACAAGAGGAAAACACAATTAGCCATCATTTACTGGTGGCCGTTATAAACAGTTTTACATTTTTATCTTGCAAATAATTATGTTGTTGCATTTTTTTTTTTCTAAAAAAAGTTATTTGCAAGATAAAAATGTAGAATATTGTAGTTCTCTTACAATGAAGAACGTGAGAACACCGTCTAACAGAAAAGTTTATAGACATTAAGAGGCCAAAATACCATCAGTATAACGTAAGTAAAACATATGTTATAATACTTGTGATCCACAAAGCCCATTACAAAGAAAAAAAATGGACATTTGAACATTTCAGCTGGGCATATCTCAAATAACCTCACCATATAAGACTTGGCTTATCCGGCCCAAGATAAACAAAATTGGATACCTATTGTGGAACAACATAACAAGACCCAATCTCAAGATACATCAGACTCATATCATCACATACTAAAAAGAAACAAGAATTTTATTTAAAACCCAAAGATTTTCCTTAAAATCGTGAAAACAAATACGGTAATAAATGCTATAAACCCAAAGGTCTTGGAGGTCTTGGATTACCAAGGACAAAGGATTTCACTCTAATCTGTCTGCAACAATTTTAGGTTTAGTTTCTCATTCTTCAATCAAAATTTAAACCTTTAAAAACCCACTTTTGAACCTATTTAAAGCTTTAAACCTTTAAACAGAAATCATAAACAGATTATTTGAAGCAGAATTCATAAAAACACTACTTAATACGCCTTAAAAACACTAATTGGTGCAGACGAAAAGACTAGCTTAGCTTGATTTCTGTATTAGTACTACAACAACACAATCAAATTCAAAAATTAAAAAAAAAATAAAAAAAATCCAAGTATGTAGTTACTTACTCTGTTAAGTCAAAAATCACCCTCAGATTTATCCAACCACTAAATAGGCAGGGTGCAAATGATTTTATACACGAAGGGTCGTCTTCTGTCCACAGCTAGCGCTAACTCTAACAGCTTATGGCAATCAAAATAACTCTTCAAGCCAAATATCTCTGCATTAAAATAGATGAATCAACAAAAAAATTAGTAATTAAAAATTAAATTAAAGTTGAAACCGATCTCCAGTAGTTCTCTCGATACTCACTCTTTGGTGGCCTTTATGATTTTATTAGACAAAGAGGCATTTCGGCTAGCCCTTTGAAAACCCCACTTCCGAATCAGCCCATACCGAAATTATACCCGAATCAACCATTTTCCTCTTTCATATATATGAGACACAAAACTCATTTTCCATTTATAACCCCAATTCATTAAGAGACGATGGATGGATGTGCTACTAAAGATAACAGTGGAGGTGATACTGAAGAAGATATTCGTAAGGTATGCGCCGCCGTAACTGATAATATAATAGAACTGCTTGGTGTTGTTTTTCTAAGAGTGGGTATTGAAAACCCTAATACGCCTTAAAAACACTACTTAATGGCCCATGAGACGGGGCACGGGATTCAGGTGGGTGCGTTCAAGTATTTAACCCGCCTTGGTAAGAAAATTAGATGGGTGCCACGTGCATCATCTGAAGGACTTTATGGAGAGAGATGAAAACAAAAAGACAAAGGTTTGATGGAAAGAGATGCATTTAAAAGTATTCAGTCTGTTGTATACATAAAACCGGTACCAGAATAACATTTTGCTTGCTGCAACATGAAAGTGCAAAAAAATTGAAATGGCGGATATTCAAATCACCCCCTAAGAATACGTTACAATAGTGTCTCATTTTTTTCTTCTTATAATTCTTGTTCGTGTCATGTCCTTGTTCTCCACCTCCCACATTTGTTCCCCCAAGTGGTGATATTTGTCTAGTTTTCTTATGACTCACAATCCAAGATTCCATCAATTACCACTGCCTGCTGATTAAAACATTGAAATATTCAGTTGTGCCTGCCAACGAATTTATAAAAGTTCAGTCAGTCCTTGAAATTTCAACTAGAAAGGAACTAGTTTGGAGTATACCACCTGAATGACAAGACGAGCAGAGAAGAACTCGTCAGTTCGACTCAAATGTTTCAGAATGATGTCTAGCTGCAACCACATCTGACTCAAATGTGGTTGGAGTCAAGATGCAACCACATCTGACTGCTCTATGAAAATTCAGTTGGTGTTTAAAAATGAATTGGCTCCTCATGATCAGACATCCTCTCAACTGAACCTAAATACACACACAAAAGAAAGTTGAATAAGACTATAAGACTAATTCTCCAACCAATGAAAACCAACAAATTCATTAGCAAATAAGTCATGCACACTGTACTCTAAAAACAAATTGTCGGATTCCATTTCACCAATCTCATTTTTCAAACTATAAAAAAAGACTGAATCAAGAAAATTTCACAATTCACGCTTATTATGTCTATTCAAAGGAAGACCAAAAACAATTACAACTTTAAGATGATAAGTGATTTTACCACAAGCTGTTAGGAAGAAGCACTGGCGAAAGACTCTGACGGCCCTATGGTAGCAATTAGATTTCACTGATCATACTTTCAACATTAACCAGTTCTCCCAGAAAGTAGCAACACAACTCCGACCCATTTGGATTTTTTGTCCAGGTTTTTGACTCAGATTTCTAGCTTCTATTTTCCTCATGCTTGAATGAAAGAATTAAGAACTTTTTTTTATAAATACCTAGAAAAGAGACCTTTCCATGTTTAACTCTAGCCTTGTCCATTATGAGATAAAGGGACGGCTCAATAGCTACACAGGGCAGCTCATTACTACAAAAACTTAATTTAGCATTAACCTTACGGTAACCTTAACCAGAGCTTAAGGCAAATGTGTATCATAGCATCAAATTGGAAAAGGCATTCTATGAAAAGTTAGGCATGATTCTTCATCTACAGAATAATAACGTTTTTACTAGTTCTTTATAATTGACCAGCCACACCAAATATACAATTACATTCCAGAAGTCACATGCCCATCTTGTAAGCTATCACCACTTTTTCTCATATGTATATGTATATACTGTAAAAATTAATAATCATCAACACTTCGTTTGCCCAAGGGAAGGACAACGCTCATTTGCTAGCACATTTATCTAATTATCTACCATGTACCAAACTCAAACAGTTTTATCTGATTCTTAGACAGTCATCTGTATATGAAACTCACTACTAGTGACGAAATTTGATTCCTCATAGCCTTTTTGCTTTTGGCGGCGAAGTTGCAACCACTATTTTTTTTCAAGCTCCTCCAAGGCACATGCATTTGACAAACATGAAATCAGAACATGCCATTTACACCCATTTTAGTCTGCTCTAAGCTTCTAAGTCTAGCTCATGAAAGCTTTCTCCTGTACTTGAGGAACGTTTTACTAAGA
The DNA here is from genome assembly GCA_023531295.1 of Papaver armeniacum. Taxonomy (NCBI): domain Eukaryota; kingdom Viridiplantae; phylum Streptophyta; class Magnoliopsida; order Ranunculales; family Papaveraceae; genus Papaver; species Papaver armeniacum. The sequence goes on along the minus strand of JAJJWW010005127.1, from coordinate 6,205 downwards.
TTCAAAAAGTACCCAAACATATGAAATTGAATCCTCCATCTACAAATTATATACGGGGCTGTTAAGTTAACATAGACAATGCATCTTTTGATGGGTTTGCTTCATGCTAGGAGAACAAAAGCGATTGTAAAAACAAACAAGGATATTAAATTTACATCACCAGAGATTGTACAGGAGTACAGCGAGTGACTTTGTTTACATGTATTTTCAAACAAATTTAAATTGCAAGCATTGCCTTTAAGCTTTTTCCAGTGTAACTTAATCTCAAGGAGTTTCATACGAGAGTTCATCCACTTTGCCATCATCATCACAAGCACTGTCTTTCAGCTTTTCCAACTAAAAGTTGATCTAATTAGATCACTTGCTTTCTCTCAGCATCGCAATTTTAGGAAGAATCATGTGTGAGGTATTTTGAAGCTTGCATTCCATGGTTTTATGCATCTCTGCACCTAATAAAAGTCACGTTTTCAAGAAGATATAGATGGTTTGCATGATATCATTGATTAAAAAAGCATGCAAATGGCGGCAATGGAAGGAAACAAACTTAGTTAGAAATCCAGTTGCATCCTAAATACTACAGAACTGGGATGTAACATTATTTGGTGGAGCCTTCCTGAATACAGTACATTTGGGTTGCAACAATTTGAAGTGTTTTCTAGCTGAAAATTCTAAATCATCCATTAATCGAAAACTACATCGTAAATGTTCGCAGATACACAAAAATATCAACTCTTAACAATCCAATACTTAAGTCAGGCATTCCTTTGCACTTATATTAGTTTTGGAAAGTCCTTATTCAAACTCTGGCTGATCTCACACTAAGGACAACATTTTTTGTTCTCTAAACCAAAATTTCAAAAACAAAACAAAAAACCCCAAAGCACAAATAACTTAATCATTTGGTTATTTTTGACATTCTCATAGTAGTGATGATCAAATTATACAACACTAACACGACTAATTTGAGAGTGTAACTTTTGATACTCACAAACGCATTTGTTGACATAAAAGCTGCTCTCTGTTGTTATAGTTTGCCCAAATTCTACTCAAAAATTTGTCCGGACCCAGTTCCATCTACAAACAAACATAGTAGCTTCATAGATTAGTTCCGAATCATGAAGCTTTAATGTTGCACAAAAACATAATAGCTGCACAAAAGAGATCATGAAGCTTCTAACCATTCGATAGTGCCCTCTGGAGGCTCAGGGCTTTCTCAGTTGTCGTATTTCCTTACCAGTAGCACTCACTCTTAAAGATTACTCCCCTCTGATGAGTAGTCGGCTTCCGAGAATTTCCACGCCAAATCTGTACATTCCAAGAGAGAAGAAATCAATTAAAATGAGTAGTCGGCTTCCTAGAATTTCCACGCCAAATCTGTACATTACAAGAGAGAAGAAATCACTTAAAATTGGTCATTAAGAATTAGATCTGAAAACTGTCTGATTTTAGTAGAACTTTGATACTTGCTCTACGGATCCGCTCATACTAATGTCAGGAGAAGCCGATACAATCCAGGTAGATATGTTATGAAAACCCAATTTCCGAATCCCCTTATACCAAATACCCAAATTCTCCCACTCTCTCCGTGGAATATGAAACACAAAACCCATAATCAATTTGTAACCCATCGATTTAATGGTGATGGTGGCGCTACTGTAGATAATAACGATGGTGGTGTTGGTATTGATAAGGAAGAAGAAGATGGTTAATGGAGGAGGCTTATAGATGCGCCACCGTGAACTGCTTGGTCTGGTTTTTATACGTAAACTGTTGTTGTCTTACTAAACCCTAACACCTTATATGGGAACACTAAATGGCCCATGAGACGAGACAAGGCACGGCATCAGCACTACATGTGGGTTTTAGGTGCTCGGCACAGTATCAAGCCCGCGCCAAAACAAATGCGCCACAGTGATTAAGTTTACTTGCACTGACATTAAAATATAATCTTAAGCTCAAAACACCGCTGATATCAAGTTGCAATGAACAAAAGATAGCTTGATTCATTACAAGTGCTTGCAAGTGGACAACTTATAAGGTAAGAAGGGCACGTTACAGGCTTTACATAAAAAAGAAAAATTAGACATAAATTTTTAGAGGAAAATTCGTAATGTTACAGACAGATGCTATTCGCGATACTCAAAACTCAGTATTTGACTAATGGGTGTAAACCAACCATCAAGGCTTAAATAACAATTGGAAGTGTCATTTTGAATCCATTATGTGTAGCAGGATGGTATGCATCCCTCCTGTTATAAGTTATTTTTTCAACAATGTTCCACATTTTCAAGAAGTTTCTAGTGCATGTGGTGGCCATACTTATTTGCATTAGTACATACACGAACTCTGTAATAAGTTAAACAAGATTTGAAAGTCGAGATATTTCACAAAAAATCAAGTAAATATCTAAAATCAATTATACAACACTAACACTACTAATTTGAGATTGTAACTTTTAATACTCACAATTGCTTCTGATGACATAAAATTCCTGGTGATGCTGGTGATAATAGTGGTGGTGGTGGTGAAGATAGCTGGTTAATGGAGGAGATTTATAGCGATGCCCCGCCGTAAACTGGTAGGACTGCGACTCCTTGACTGGTTTTTATAAGTAAGGAGGGGTTATTCTTACTAAACCCTAACACTTTATATATGAACACAAAATGGCCCATGAGATGAGACAAGGCACGGCATCAGCACTACATGGGGTTTTTAAGTACTCGGCACAATATCAAGCCCGTGTCAAATCAAGTGCGACGGTGAATAAGATCCCGGAATTTGGTTTAACTATTTAAATTTCTTAGGCAAGAGTAATTTTTTTATTTAACCGACATCCTAGGGACGTCGAAACTAAAGTTCTCCATGAAAGGAGATTAAAGTTGAAGATATTAAACTCACTTTATTAACAACAAACACAGTTGCAGGATCATTCTATAAGAATGTGCTTGGAGTTGTTCTAGGGACTAGTTATCCCTCCAATGTGTTTGCACCCTCAGGATCATGAAGACCCTGATAGTGCAAATATTGACATATTCCTTCAATAAATCCTCAACCACATTGCCTTGGTCTTTGAACAGAATGAACCAGAGCGCCTTTCTCCTTAAACATCCCACCTGATTCTTCTGAGTGTCCAGCATAATACACAGCCAGTAACAAAGTTCATCATCAGCAATCCAATCTGTCTATAAACATATTGTGATTTCTCTATGGGATTCATTATACGGGGCCTCCGTAATTTTGGGTTATGGTACCCCTCTTAAGTGCCTTTTTTCAATGAAATTTCTATTTAAAAAAAAAAAAAACTGTCTATAAACATCTGCCAAGTTCAATGTTGGTTTTCGTGGTGGTCTCAGTTCTGTGATCCTCGCACCAGTCAATGTTGATCGACAAGTCAATCCTACAGAATTGAAAACATGAGTAGACTTGACCTCCATAGTTAGCAGAAGAGCAATAAGTGAAGTATAAAATACACAAACATATTAGTCATTACACAAATTTGAAGTTCACCATGTACAAAACAATACTTCCACCAGTAGTTTCAAGTTTTTTTTTGAATGAAATGGTCAAGATTTCTTTTTTCTTTGATTCTATAGAACAGTAGTCCCCTAGACTACCTGAATTTTAGGCTATTACAAAGGTTTGAACCCCATATCGAAAGGCAAAAAAGCCAAAACAAATCCTGACAAAATAACACCAAGGCAAACTTCCCCACAAAGCTACACCAGAGGCCAAACAACCTACAATAAAAAATCAAGGGGTTCTTTTCCCTCTACCTAAATTTTCATTACTTGATACCCCATTCCAGCTAATTTTAGCTGGTAACACATTGATTTGCAATATCAGCTGATCTTAAACTTTACGTTTGAGTATATGGGTAAGAAAGAAATGGATAGCATAATACTGATAAACAGAGATCTGGTTTCTCAAGGAACATTCAGGAAGTCTGCCAATGATATCATCACACCTACCTTGCCAGTTACTAATTGTTTAATCCTGTATCTACTTATAAGGGGGAAGCACTCATATGTTACTTTGGTGGATCAATAACATTAGTTGGAATGGATAATCCATTTAGATTCATTGAAAAAGCCACATACTCAATGGTTAATGATACTAAAAGTGGGTAGAGAAGCGTGAATCATAAGATTGCCAATTCTACAGGATACAACTTGGTATGAACCCAAAATCTTTGTACGAACATTTGAGAGATTTTTCATCAGTTGGTATTTGGTAAAGACTTCACCAATATTAACACAGCTGTGAAATAGTTCTAGATTGTAATAGGAAATACAGATAACTCACATGATCAGTTGGTAAAAATTTAAATAAACATTGTTCAAATATCCGAAGAATCCCAACTCACAGTTGTATGTTAAAGTGTGTGGTGATTATGCTATCCGGCTAGTTTGCACGCCATATTCTTTTGTAAATTTAGCTCATATATAAACTTTGATGTAAGTATTCTCTTACCTGTTTTGCTACTACAGCACGGAATCTATAATCGAGCGACTCAACAGCTTTCAACCTGTTATTTTCCTCCAGCTTTTCCTGTTAGAAAACAAGGCACACTGCATAAGTGGGATTTAATTTTCATGTTAGGCAGCTCAAAAATTATGCATCCATAATAGATTCTCATCCTGACAGACCATATCCTTACTATATATGGATACCAATCTTACTTCATGCAAAGATGTATTCCAACCACATAACGTGTATGTAGAATAGTAGATTTACTACTGCGCAATCAAGAAAACAAATATACAGCAATTTTACAACTTACAAAATGAAAAAAATGTTTGAAATTTGAATAGGGTAACGGAAACAAAGATAGCGAAGATTTTACGAAGTACACTGACAAGAAAAGAGTATCCAATTAGAACTACTACGTAATATATTTTCCCATGAAACAAAAATTCAAATTAAATGCGATCAGCAGAGTCCAATTTCCAACTTCCCACTCCCTTCTACAAATAGGATATATGCAAGAGCTCTCTTGTTACATTACAAATGGAGTTTGAGATACCACAAACACACATAATTCGTTAAGATATTCTTTCTTAAATTTTCAGACTCATCACTATCGTCAAACTCTCAGATGGGTAGCATCTCACTAGGTGTAATAAGTAAGTTGAACACTACTCTGACCAACTTCACAAAAACCAATGAAAATGAGAAAAAGAAGACTTACTTATGAGAGGAGAAGTTATCATGGCGATCAAAATACTATAAAATTGTCGGAACCTCTAATTTTCTGTTGATATCAGCAAATCTTCCGGCCAGATTGAAACGAAATCTGAGAATGAGACAAAATCTGAGAATCCTCAGAAAATCTCACAAATTCTCGGAACCTCTATAACAAAGAATTCTCACAAAATCTGAGAATTCCAAATTCTTCTCGGCTTCACCTAAGCAAAGAAATATGCAGGAAATGTAAGATTCAGGATGGAATGTTTTTCACACCGTTTACTCTATAACATAGGAATTGATCAAAGTCATAAACAAAAGATTTAGATTATTGATTCTGCATAGTAAAATGAAACCCATAGTTAACTCAGAGATTTGGCAATGATCTGCTCAAGAGTGAAAATCAAAGCTACAGTAACTGAATTGAAATACCCTCAGCATAACTTCTAAAAACAAACCAAGAGAAAAATCATACCCTTTAATTGACTAAATCTTGTGCGGTGAAGAAGTTGCCTAGCCAACCCAATACCTCCAGTGATCTGCATATTAATTAGAGGCTCCATTATTAGGTTAGGAATTTCTTCCTTCTAATTGGCTTTGATGCCTTATTACAAACCAACCGTTTCCGATTCCCCTCGTACCAATTAATCAAATCAATCATTTTTCTTCCCTCCCTCCCATAATAGTGGCGGGGGTGGTGTAGTAATGGAGGTGGTGATGTTGATAATGATGAAGATGATGGTTAGTGGAGGAAACCAGGGGGTGCGCCGCCGTAACTGGTAAGAGTCGCAAGACTGCTTGGTGTGGTTTTCTTTATATAAGAGAGAGAGAGAGGCAATATTCATTTTCTTCGTGAACCCTAAGCCTTATAGGAACACTAAATGGCCCATGAGACGAGGCACGGAATCCGCCCCAGTATAGATGCCCCGGCACTCAAAACTTATGATTCAGCGCGTTGCATGTAGTCATGGACATGGTATAACGTAAGGACTCAATCACTTTCTTTGAAAAAAGTGATACA
>JAJJWW010005126.1:280000-320330 GCA_023531295.1 Papaver armeniacum | reverse complement strand
TTAAAGTAATAGAACGAAGGTGGTAGTGCAAATGCAGGAATGGAACAAAAAAATGTGTTGATTTAGGTTAAACATATTTTTAGATCGTCAGTGTGCGTAGAAACCGTATATGAATAAGGTTATTTTAGTCCGATTAACAAAAACAATTTGAATCGCTGGGGTCAGTGAATTGGGTACGATTTTTGTACTCCTCAAATCACATTTTGTTCTCCCTCTAACAAAAATCTTCTTATATATGTAATATATTCGTATTTATCAAAAATTATTCTATAGAAGCAGTATATAAATGTCTAATCCTAACATTCTTATTCAATATTGATGAGTGTTGGGTTTTTTTTTTTTTGTATCTTTTTTTTTTTTTTGATATTCCAGATAGTATTTTATAATTTTCTTACTTTATGAGATTTTTTTCACTATTAATAAATTAAATATTTTTTAATTAATACACGTATCCCAACGTATCCCGTATCCCCATTTTTTGAAAATTGACGAATCCCCATATCCGTATCCCGTATCGCATCCGTGCTTCATAGGTAAAAGGTGCAGAAAAACAAAGACGCATCTACTTTTAGACAAGTTGGATGACCATCACAGGCAATAACAGGTCTGTGATGCCGTTTAGCACCGGCTTTAGCCAATAATGTTATGGAGGCATCTACTTTTAGACAAGTTGGGGTGTCAGTCAAGTGATCCCCAATAGTTAAAGCACTTTCATATTTCTACTTTTAGACAAGTGTCAAGTGGTCGTCAATAGTTAAAGCACCGGCCAGCAAAAACACTACTTTTGCACTTGCATAGAAGACTCATTTTATTCCACATTCATAGTTCTACTCTACACGCTTTGATATTTCTCTCAAAAAACACTATTATCTTCATTTCTTCTTCATTGTTTTTCTATCTGCTTGAAATTTTTCATAATGGCCGGAGAACAAATTCTTGTTAACGGGGTCACTGAGATCATTAAGAAGGTACTACCTGTTATTGCTCGACAGATTTCTTCGGCGTGGGGTGTAAAAAGACGACTTAACAAAGCTTAAGGAGACTTTGGAGTCAATTCAAGCTCTGATTACTTCTGCTGAGGAAAAACAAGTAAATGATGCTGCTGTGAGACTTTGGTTAAGGAGGCTGAAAGATGTTGCTTATGATGTAGACGACGTAACTGATGAGTTCGCTTATGAAGCCATGCGTTCTAATAAGCACAAGGTACAAGCTCTTGTTTCATCCTCCAACCCAATTTTATTTCGATTCAAGATGGCCCGTAAAATTCGAGCCATGAATCAAAAGTTGGATGAAATTCACAAAAACAGTGAAAGGTTCCGCTTGGAAAATACTGTTACGACTGCACAAGAAAATCAGAATAGGGAGCTGATAAGAAACGCAATCGGTTAACCACATCGGATGTAGATGATTCGTTAGTTCAAGGGAGGAGGGTGCAAAATTAGAAATATTGAACTTGTTGATCGAGAAGCCGTCACCATCTGTACCGTCATCATCGTCGGAGATTTCTACTCAACGGCAGAACGTATCCACATTATCTATTGTGGGCATGGGAGGACTGGGTAAGACAACTGTAGCTCAAATGGTCTACAAAGATGACCTCATAGTAAGAAACTTTGAGCGAAGAGCTTGGGTATGTGTCTCTGATACTTTTGACATCTTTAAGATTTTAAGAGATATCATCGAGTCCATCACTGGACAAAAATGTGAGGATCCATCCAATGTCGACGTATTGGCAAAACAAGTCAAGGAAAAATTGCTTGGCAAGAAATATCTGCTAGTGCTCGACGATGTGGGAATGAGGATGTCGGAGAATGGGATAAACTGAAAAGTTTTCTTGTTTGTGGCGGCTTGGGCAGCAAAATATTAGTCACTACACGCATCCGAAAAGTTGCATCTGCTGCTGGGGCTACAGATTACTCTTTAAACAAATTACCGGATGATGTTTGTTGGTCCATTATCAAGAGGAAAGTATTGTCCCAAGGTGGAGCAGTGCTCACTAAGAAAATGACAGATATTGGAACCGAGATAGCAAGGAAATGTGATGGCTTACCCCTTTTGGCGAAGTCACTTGGAGGTTTAATGTGCTCCAGAAGAGACGAAAAGCTATTGGCAGTCAATCGTAGACGACATTCCTGATCGTATGCGAGGTACATCTGAACATCAAAATGTCATATCAATATTAAAATTGAGCTACGATAATTTATCTCCTCCTTTGAAACAATGTTTTTCATATTGTTGCATCTTTCCTAAAGATTGGTACATAAATAGAGAGATGTTAATTCGATTATGGATGGCCGAAGGATTCCTTTTGTCATCAAGTGGGGAGAAACTACATCTCTCGAAGATATTGGAAATGAATATTTCGAGTATTTGGCGTGGAGTTCGTTCTTCCAGGATTTGAAGAAGGATCGAGAGTCGGGTGACATTTGGTGTTGTAAGATGCATGATTTGGTGCATGATCTTGCAACGAGTGTTCTAGATCCTAATGAATTTAGGGTCGCGAAGGTAAGCGATGAGAAGGAAGAAGTTCGACGCTTACAACTGCAATTTGATGAAGGACAATGTTTGGCATCTCCAAAAGTATTATCAAATGCAGTGAAACTGCGTACAGTTGTTGCTCTTAACCCGAAGAATATTTCGCATGTCAATTCTTTCCTTCAATGTAGGCGTTTACGCGTACTATGTCCTCTCAGTCGCTGGTATCAGTGGGATGAATGCTCACTCTCTTCTTCGATTTCTAAGCTGAAGCATCTGAGGTACCTTGACCTCTCTGGCTGCAATTTATCTCCTGAGGTGTCTTTAAATCACTCTTACAATTTGCAAACACTCAGACTGAAAGAATGCAGAAACGTTCCTAGCTGTCTTCTTAATAAGATTGGATCTTTGAAGGGTTTGAGGCATCTCGATATCTCTTCTCCGGATATTAAATCTATACCTGAAAATATTGGGTCCTTGGAACATCTAAGTTTCCTTAGTCTTTCAGGTACAAAAATCTCAAAGTTACCGGATTCTATCACTTGTATGGACAGTTTAAAAACGTTGAGGTTCGATAATTGTCGTAATTTAGATGCCTTACCTAGAGAGCTGGGAGCACTGACACGATTAAGGTGTCTGGATCTGGAAGGTACCTCCATCAAGGTATTGCCAGAATCATGCATTAGCAACCTCTTCAATTTGGAGATTGTGAAACTAGGATTGAGGTGTGAACTTCCGGAGGAAATTAAGAATTGGCCGAAATTGAGAATTTTTACTCACTCTAGAGAAGATGCTGTAATGCCTAGAGGTATAGAAAGGCTTACCTGCCTTGAAATATTTGAGTCTTACATGGTTCGACAAGAAACAGATGTACGTGGAAGTGGCATTGAAGAGTTAGCCGGCTTAAACTCCCTTGAGGAGTTAACGATCAGAAAACTTGAAAATGTGAGAGGTGGAATAGATACTGCGGTGTTGGAGGACAAGCAACATCTTCAAAAATTATATTTGTATTGGGGTTCCACTGGTGGTGATGATGACCAAAGTAGTAGAAGTGTAAAAGATACTGCGGTGTTGGAGGGTCTCAAGCCTCACTCAAATTTAAAGAATCTGTTAATAAATGGATTCTCAGGTTTAAAGCTTCAAAGTGGATGATGGGTTCTTCATTATCAAACTTCCTTCCGAATTTGGTGGAAATATATTTCATAAATATCGATAATTGTGAGCAGCTTCCATCTCTGGGCATGCTCCCATTTCTTAGGTATCTTTGGATCGTGAGAATGAAATCAATCAAGTGTCTGGGTGAAGAATTCTACTACTATCAACAAGAAAACAGAGAAGAAGAAAGCAGTAGTAGTAGTAATACTGCAAAGAGATCCTCATTATTCCCTTCGTTAGTTGAATTGATGATCACGGATTTGGAACACTTAGAAAAATGGGTTGCTCCTCCTCTTTCTTGTTTTCCTTCTCTTGAGATGATGAGTATCAGAAACTGTAAAAGATTGAGAAGCACACCACCGATAACTTCGTTTTCTTCTCCGAAGGATTTGATGTTCTATGGTACCAATGATAATGCAGTAAACTCATTATTGAATAGAAGAGGAGGAGGAGAAGGATGTAGTACTTCTCTCACGGATATTACAATAGGGAACTCTGAAGATCTAATATATTTACCACCACTGGGCGTACTACTCCAACCCAGTACTCCGAATATTCGATGTCTACGGATTGGCAATTGCTCTAATTTTCAAGGTTTTCGTGATGATGATGATCTAAACAACAACAACAACAACAGTTTTTTTCAAGAGCTGAGGTTAGAAAATTGCCCTGTCTTGGCGTCTCTACCGGATTTACGATTATGTACTTCTCTCCGGGAATTGACTATCTACAAATGCGATAAACTGAATAAGGAGTCGATACCGTATGATCTTAAGAAGTCCCTCACCTTTCTTGAAGAACTGAAAGTTGATTTCATTCAAAGAGACGAGGGTGGTCCGGATGTCTCTGATGCATATCACTTAACTAATTTGATGGAGAAGAAGAAGAAGTAGATCATTCTTGCTATCTTCTCCAGCATTAGCAACAGGTTCCATTTCTCTCTGATTTTATATAAAATTCCATCTTGTGTATATATGCTCTTAAATCTTCTTAAACTCAATAATCGTTGCCGTATTGAATTTTATTGGTTCAATTTTAATATCTGTAAAATTCTAAAAGGTTACTTTGCTTATGAATTTTATTGGTTCACCAGGTTGGTTGGAGTTACTTGTTCGATTTTATAGCTTCATTTCATAGGATATGAAGACGAGGAGTCAACTAGCAGCAACCAGGCATCCTTCTTAATGTTTCCTACGACCAAACAACCAACTGAGAAGCTCTTCGAATTCTCCAAGCAGTGGATGTTTTATTGGACTTCATTTCAAGGAATTCGCGTCAGGTTTTAGTTTTTCTCAATCGCCATTATTTTCCTATTATAACAGAAATTCCAGTTTCCATTGTCTGTATTTGGTTTCGGTTGTTTCCTCCCTGCAAGTGCAAATTGTGGTGGCTGTGGGTGCCAACCTTGGTTGAGATGGCAGTGTTGTGCTAATGTGGGCAGAAAATCTTTCTTTACGTTTTCCAGGATTTCTTAGTGTTTGTAAGATAAATCTTCTTTAAGATAAATCCTCCCATTAAAACTTCCCTACTTGAATTTTGATCAAATTTCAAGTATACTAATCAGTGACTCGAGTGTTATCTCAACAGTGATGATGTTGTAGATTTATCGACATTGGTGATTGCGTTTTTCTTTTCACCTGATTGAGTATTCAAAAAAAAAAAAAAAAAAAATGATCCAGTTCTAAAAAAGATGAAAATGATATTTCATGACAAAACCCCAACGATATCGCTGTCTGCAGTCGACAGTGTATGCCCTGACATTTCATCTAAGCAGACATAATTGGTTTATGTAGATAAACTACCAAGGATATTCCGGATTCAGATGAGCATGGAGTTTCCATTACCGGTTTACACCAGTGTACAAGTAGTATCTAACACTGCAAGGTGTATAAGTTGATATGCGATTGAAAACGCTCTCAACTTTTGTTGAAATGGAAAATTCTGTAGATTAAAAATAGCATCAAGCCAATTCGAACCGACACAGTTAGAAACCCATAGTGCAGAGCTACATAGATGCCTCAATGAGGACTTGACAATTAGTAATCAATAAAAATTTTAACAAAGGTTAGAAAAGGCATAAGATCGATATCTGCACTTGGATCAGTGTACACCTACATAGCAGATTAACTAGTTTATGCAGACAAACTATGAACGGTTTTATAGATTCAGACAGGCATAGAGTTCTGGTTACCGGTTTACTCCATCCCTTGTGGCGATTGGTGGTATATTTAGAGTACCAGTAATATCCAACACTGCAAGATGTATAGGTTAATACACTCGCCGTGCGTCTTTGAAGATACTTTTTACTGAAATGGGAAAATCTATTAGATTAAAAAGATCAAAGCAAGACAATGCGAGCCAATACAAAATAGAACTTAATTAAAGGGGAACTTCGCAGATGCCTCAGTGAAGAGGACTTTCCGTTCAGTAATTTATCAAATAACAATCTTGAAGAAGGCTAGTAAAAGGCATCAGTACTGTACTTATACCGGACTGATTCTCAAGTATCACATTGCCATTAACTTCTCTTTGCAAAGTACCTCATAGTTAAAGCGAGACTGAACTAACCATATAATCCTTCGCCACAGTTATCCTTTCGTCAACATATGAACCCAACATCAGCTTTCTATATATTTTGGTGCTTGGGTCAAATAAAACTAAACCCCGGTCGACCTCCCATAAAGTCTCATTGTTCTTGAAACTCCATATTAACTCCAAATATTTGCTACTAGTTATACTTTTCTGGGTAATAGAGAAACTTTTAGTCCAAGATTCTCGCACTCCATATTCTTGCATAATCCATACATCAACTCGGACTTTAAAAACATGAACAACTAAACATAAGCACCCTCCCAATTCTCCCACGTCTATGTTGAATATATCTTCTTCCATAGTTTCTTCAGGATATGTAAGTGCTTCTGGCACCGCTATCTCCTCGAATCCCTCACTGACAATGTTAAAACAAACCAGTACAGTAGAGTCATCTCGAAAGGTACGTGCAGGATAATGAAGAGCTCCGTTAAAGAACACACCAGAATATATTTCTGTTTTTTCACGAAGAACGTAAGGTATGCTTCGAGTGTTTTTCCATGAATTTGAACTTAATGTATAGAGATCAACATTAGAACACTCTGATTCCCGGTCGGCGACAACCCTTACCAATTTGTAATCCTTAGTCTTGTAATCATAACCAAATCAATATCCATCTATGTTACACTTGTTTACTTCTCGTGCCTTGGGTATGTTCTTGTAGACTTTCGTTGACGGATTCCAAATATAATGTTCTTGACCCCAACTAGGTGAACTACGACTCATCCAAACCAAGCCATTACAAGCAGACAAAAATTCAACATAACAATCTTGAAATATATTAGGATAATTCATCAGATTAGTAAATTCACACACTGTTGTTGATGATGCTGGCAATGGCAACAGAGATAAAGCTGACTTATGATCAATCGTATACAGTTTTCTGCGCTTATCTTCACAAAACATAATACAAATGTTCTTTTTTAAGTTACTAAGCTCGTGATGCATACTATGAAAATTAGGATCATCAATTAAGGAACAACAAGACTTGCTCACGCACCTGAATCGCAAAAGAGACTTCCCTGGTAGCCTTATGAAGACTTCTCGGAGAACCTCTTCCGGAAAGTATTTCGACATTTTTGCAATCACCCTTTTCTTCTTCATACCACCACAATCAGATCATTGATGCTATAACTTGGAAGCTGAAATGCAAAAGAGGAAACACAAATTGACTCACATCTAAAATCCCCCTGATTGAGGCAAGCAATATTTAGATCACATCAGAAAATCCTCCGTTTGTTTCCCCCCAACTTGACACCTCTAATTATATCTTCGATGAACAACTCCAAGAAACCCCTCTCAGATCCATACACCAAATGGCTAAAAAATCGCTCCAACACACACTGATTTAAAGAAAAATCCTAAACCCGATTATTTGTATTCTCTCTAAATGGACCCATCTTAATATATGATGTTGAACATGCCGCGATAAGTTCACACGTATTTAATCTCATTTGATAAATGCAAGATTCTTAACGATGAATGCTGAGCCCACTTTAGACCTCTTAAATTCTGCTTTGACAATATTTATCCCGGTCAAGAATCCAATATGGAGGAAAACTTTCCGGTCGTACTAAAAGTTCACATCAGGGGCCTATATTCCTACTGGCATATAGGCATTTTCATAAGACTTAACGGTGAGGAGCCTTAATTTTTACAAAAATGATAGATACACTTCGGTTATGCACCGAGAAGTGCACCGGTAGAGACAAAGAGAAATGGACCCACTTCCACTACTCTAATCCCAATGTTGAGAAGTTGCTGGAGGCCGTTGGATTCCCTCGAAGTGTAGTTCACGGTACTGTCTTCGGCGTGTAGACAGTCTGTAATTTTTATTGGCCGAAATAAAGCTTTTGATAATGATAGTCCTGGTGAAAACGTTTGTCAATGTATGGTTTGCTTAAAAATTACATACTTGAAAGGAAAACTTAATTTACGTGTTTGAAATTTAAAAAAAAAATCCAAATCCAATTTGGAAGTCGAATACTTGTCATATTAGGATTATTTTTTCCAAATTAATACATACATTGCAAGAAAACACATAAAAAAACAACTTATATTTGCACCCACGGAGGACTACTACTAAAGGGATCCCTTGTTTTGGATAAGGAGTTGTCCCATCTTCTTCGTTTTGAAGTCATTTTGGCATCAAACCAATTATCTTTTCTATGTAATTTTCCGGAGATTGTTTTCACGGGATAATTAGTCGGAGTTTGGTTGAGGCTGGGATAGATAGGAGTCTGTCACATCTAATTAATTCATGCACATAAAAGAGGAAGATTTTCAGTGATTACCAATTAACCTGGGAGAATATTCTCGGATTCTGTTTGATTTGACTTTCTTTGGCGATATTTGGAAGATAAGTATTGATTAAAAAAAGATATTATTTTCGGGGATTTTATTCTGGAAGATTTGGAGTGGTTGGACAACTTAGAGACGCGTGAAAAGGAACAAAATAATCCCAGAAATATTTTTCTTAATTATGAGAAGATTTGCATTTACTCGAGAGATATCTACCCCGGAGGTTATAAACGTTGCAGTTTCACGGTTTTATTCTTTTAACACATTTTTGAGCAATGAAGAACCATTTTGAGCGTGTTTCCATGATGAGGAGCTAAACCCAATCTCCGAGGAGATAAAAGGGGACATTCTTTCAATAGTTATGTGGTAAAATTTATTTAGATTAATTTACGCAATTCCTTTATGATTATTTGCACCGAATGACAATTGAGTAAATAATTTTTATTAATTATTTGTGTTTTCTTTATGCCTAGTTTATGGCTTTTAATACTTCATGCTTGCGATTAACAATTAATGTTTTGAAAATCTAATATAGGCAATGATTAGAATCACAATTTCTTTCGATTGAAGCTTTATTGTCTAGAATTACATGATAAAAATGAACTTTGAATCACATGAATATTGCTGAATGGTGAAATCCTAAGCTAAACTTCAATACATACAGATGAACCTTACAACAGCAATTGTTTTTATTCCTTCATTTCTGCTGCTGAATTGCCCGTAGACGTGCAATACAAGGAGATCCTTCGAATTCCAAAAGACGGTGATCAATTAACTGTTGTTGGTGCTGCTCAGGAGTTATCGTTGTTGTCCCCACCTTTATCTTTAGTTCACATTCAATAGGAAGAGAAATGAGTTGAAACTGCCCATGGTGAATGTCAAAACATAGCAACATTTCCGTCTCTAGTTCCTCCTCCAGACCCATGATCTCTAGTAAGTACCCTCCACCTCCAGTAAAGAGCTCCACCAACATATGTAGTCGCTCTAAAAAAAACTCTGGTCCAGGCCTGATAGGCAAGCAGGATAAGCCCCACTTGCGGGCAACAAAAGCCCAAGGGCAGCAAAAGCCTTCTAATAGTAATAACGAGGGGTTATGATTAAAAATACAAAGGTTGGACTGAATTATTAGTTAAATAAAATCCAAGGGTTTAAAACAAATTACATAAATAGTGAGAGAAACGTGTTTAGCTTTTTTTTTTTTTTTTTTTTTGTCTCTCTCTCTCCTTCTCCTCCTCCTCCTCTCTCCCAGCCTTGTTCTTTTTCTTCCCAAACAGTAGATCACCGTGGATAGAGACATTAAAACAAATCTTTGTAAGTTTTAGTTTAGTTGTTAATATCAGAAATAATTGATGGCCTTTTATTAGTTGAATTTGTGCATATAAAACTTTTTTATAGGGAAAAAGAAGAAGTTTACTTCGGGCAATTTTTTCCGTAAATGTACTCAAAAACTCATCCTCGACATAATCACTCTTTTCGTCTTCTCCCTAGCACTAATAGTAATAACAGGAAGCACTACACCATATGGCCCAATTTGAGACATATCGATTTTTGGGTTCGAGACACATATATATGTCTTTAGTGCTTCCACTCATATAAGGGTCTCAAATAAAAAATATGAGTAGCTTTAATTCTGATTTTTCAATTACTCTTACAAGTGTCTTAAAATGTGTCTCTACAAACTTTATTAACTTTATATATCTAATTTATCATTTCCTTTTCATTATAATTCCATTTTATTTCCCTCCAAAACTTTAAACTTCCCCCCATAATTCCCTCCCTTTCCAATTTTCTAAATCTCTCACATTATTTTCCCTCTTAAATTTCCCCCCAACATTTTTTCCCCTCAAATTTCCCCTCCAAATCTTTGTCTCACACCAAATCATTTGAAACATGATTTATATTTATTCCCACCATTTATTTTAGTTCCCACCTTTATTTTGGGTGTTTTTGAAATTTAGAAAATATTTAATTTTTAATAAAAATCTGGTCATTAAAACCACTCGTCCAACTCTCTCACTCTCACTTGTTTTTATCAACTTCTGTCTTCTCGCTCTTTACTCTTCTCCGCTGAAAAAAAAAACAACAAAGAATGATGAGTGAAATCCATTAAGAGATAACCTAAAATCAAACCCAAACCAGAAATTAAACCAAAATTCTTCAACTGATGTATGATTTGCTGACCTAAAAAGTCGTATCAAAACCCTAATTTACAAATCTTTCTCTCTTAGCTTGAAACTCTCAGAAGAAGATTCAATTGAAGAATTAGAAACACTAGAAATCTCTATCCTCGGTAAGAAATATACTTTTACGTAAATCGATTTTTTTAATTGTTAAACCTAAAATTTTGATTTCTAATTTCTGTGTTTGAAATTTGCAGAAGAAGATTGAAGTAAAATCTTTGGAGATTCGGGTATTACCTCTTACCCTATTTGTTTGTTATTTTCTCTCTATAAATCGAAATTATTTTTATTGATGAACCCTAAAATTTTGATTTCTAATTTTTGTGTTCGAAATTTGCAGAAGAAGATTGAAGTAACCTTTGGAGATTCAGGTATTACCTCTTACCCTATTGGTTTGTTTTTTTCTCTCTATAAATTGAAATTATTTTTATTGATGAACCCTAAAATTTTGATTTCTAATTTTTGTGTTTGAAATTTGCAGAAGAAGATTGAAGTAAAATCTTTGAAGATTCGGGTATTACCTCTAACCCTATTTGTTTTTTGTTTTTCTCTCTATATTTCGCAAGTTGTGTGTTTGATTTATGTTTTTATAAAATGATTTCCATTTAAGGGTTATGTCTTTGGTTTTTCACTGTGGGTCTGTGAGTTTTGAAAGTTAAAGTGTTTGATATTTAATTTAGAGAATAAGGTTCATGAGTATGATAGAGGTGTTTGATCTTTAACATGTTCTTGCAATTGTAGAAGTGTTGAGTGCACTTCTTTTTCTGTCAGTGTTTTAAAATGAATGTTAATGCAAGTCTGAAACTAACTCATAGAAATTCAAATGTTAATGCAAGTCTGAGAGAAACTCATTGTGATTTAAGAATGGGTCTGTGAGTTTTGATAGTTGTCATAATAACATATCCGACCTTTAAGAAGGGTTATGAGTATGGTAGAGGATTGTTATTACATGTTTTGCTGGTTACTATAACATTTTTTAATTGACAGCATTTGGTTATTCGACGATGTTTAATAGATTGATTGATGTGTTTTTGCTTATGTATACTTTGCAATATTTTTAATTTGAATTCTAAAGTGAGTATCTTACTTTGATGCAAGCATTGAATATTTTGAGTCATGTTTGTTGTTTTCGTGTTCTCATTATCATCTTGTTTATTTGAATGGCATCCGATAAGCATGTGTTATTCGCTTATTCTAGCATTCATATTCGGTATGATTGTGTGGGCTGTATAGATACATCATCAAGCAACATGAGTTATATGTATTTGCTGACCATGTGTAGTATCACCTATTCTGTCGCTCAGCGTTGCATGCATTTCACTTTTAGGTTGTACTCTATTGATATGTCAGAATTACTTGTATGTATGAATATTCAATTATGTTTCTGGGGGAGGGGTCCTGGATTGACATACTATGTTATGTGTTGTTGTAGAATGGTGCAAGTAGGTGACAAAGATTGGATGAATGAAGAAGATAGGTTTAGTGACGTCTACAAAAAAGGGGTGTCTGATTTTATAGATTTTGCATATAGTAATAGGATAAGAAGTTCATCATTATGTCTGTAACACTCCGTGTTTTTAGCATGGCGCATGCTAAAAGATGCGCCATGGCCTGAGATGAAGCTTCATCCAAAGCTTCCGTTGCGTAGGAAAATGAACATTGGCGCTTGGCCAATGTTTTGACAGTGTACGGCCAACATGGCCGGACATCGGGTTGGCAGAGAACGGCCAACATGGCCGGACATCGGGATGGCAGTGGACGGCCAACATGGCCGGACATCGGGTTGGCAGTGGACGGCCAACATGGCCGGACATCGGATTGGCAGAGAACGGCCTACATGGCCGGACATCGAGATGGTAGTGGACGGCCAACATGGCCGGACATCGGGTTGGCGATGGGGACGGCCAACATGGCCGGACATCGGGTTGGCGAGAACGGCCAACATGGCCTGACATCGGGATGGCAGTGGACGGCCAACATGGCCGGACATCGGGATGGCAGTGGACGGCCAACATGGCCGGACATCGGGTTGGCAGTGGACGGCCAACATGGCCGGACATCGGGTTGGCAGAGAACGGCAACATGGACGGACATCGGGATGGCAGTGGACGGCCAACATGGCCGGACATCGGGTTGGCAGTGGACGGCCAACATGGCCGGACAAGGCACATCGCATATGCAGTGGACGGCCAACATGGCCGGACATCGGGTTGGCGAGACGGCCAACATGGCCGGACATCGGGTTGGCGAGTACGGCCAACATGGCCGACATCGGAAAATACATGGCAACGGCCATGAATAGTAAACGGGGAGTTGATGAAATATTTTTGGTCCCCTTTCCATACTTGTAGAAATTCCATTAAGATATATATAGGGAGGGTAGTTGGTTGAAGGTGCATATGCGACTATGTACCAAGTAAGCTTCATAGCTTAGCCGGAAGAGTATAAATGATGCCTAAGGCTCATTTATAGTTGCGTAGCCTCGCGAAGAGGGCATTTGATGCTTAGGCATCGTTATGCCATATTATGGGACCAAACATGCATCACTTGGATGCATTTCGACTAACGCCTATACGGACTAGGCCATTTCCATTATTGCTTGGCCACGGCCATGCAAACGCGTTGGCTTAAGTTTTTGTCCCTTCGTGGATGAACTACGGTCTGTGCTTGATTCCTTTAGAGTAGGAAGGGTACGTGGGCAGCCGCAATGAGTTGCGGATTGCCGGTCCAAAGACTTTGTCGCTCATATCATCTAATTCGAGATGATTGCGACATTCTGGCCCCTCATCTCATCTAAGATCGGTAGCTCGACGCCAGAGATAATTTCGGCCATACTTGATGAGGCTTAGTTGCATGCCATCAAGTGGATGCTCATACTTCCTATCAAGCTACAAAGAGCAAGCTATAGCCTATCTTGAGGCGAAAAACCGAATGTCGTAATTTAGCTCAAGAGGAGTCCATTTTGATGGGAAACGCCCAAAGATCAAGACATGTTGATCTACATGGTCACCACAATTTAGCCAAATTCCATCGTTTAGAGCCTCAAAAGGTCGTTTTTGCCGTATTAAGCAAGTTTTTGCTTTCCTTAATAAACCCTTTGCGGAACAAGGGTAAGTTGGAATGGTGTGGAAGCTAAACTAGATGCATCATGCTCCACGAGCATGCTTGCAAGGGCAATTGAACGCATTTTGCCTAGCTTTGAGGCCCGGATCGTAGCTTCATCATGGCGCATCGGGAAGCTACGGCTGCGGGGCAACGCGCCAAAGGCGTAATTTTCCGGTCTGTCACAATGTCCTTGTCCTTGTCGAATATGTCGAAATAAGAACTCTCTGTCTTTTTCCCTAGTGAAGTATCATTTGGAAGTACACTCAATAGACAAGTCATATGTAATTTGGTCTCTACATGGGGAGAAATCCACCACACTAGCATCAGAAGTAGTGCAGGAACACGTAGAGGAAAATGTAGAGGAAAATTTAGATGTAGAAATATCAGTTGTGGAACATACGAGAAGATAATATTTCGGATGAACAATGTGGGTTAGGGGACTTTGTAGACAAGGCCTATGGAGTATTTGAAGGGTTAGAAAAGGATGTAAATGACACTGATTTGCCCGACTTAGGTAAAAAATACCACAAGTATAAGGAGTTAGCAAAGGAAAAGATTTATCCGGGTTATGAGGGTGATGAAACAACACTTAGTGTAATTGTAGAACTGCAGCATATTAAAAAGATGTTTGGTTAGTCAGGAAATAGTGTTACGTACCTCTTGGGACGACTGAAAAAATGGTTCCCAGAAGGCAACACTTTTCCTGAAAAATACCCAACAATGAAAGTTATGCTGATAGATCTAGGAATGAAGGCTGAGTCCATTCATGCATGTGTTAATCATTGTGTTTTGTTACGAAAAGAACACGAAAATGCGACTATGTGTCTCATCTGTAAACAATCAAGGTTTGTGGTAAAAGAGGGTAGAGATGGACCAATAACTACAAAAGAGCCTCGCAAAGTACTGAGACACTTTCCGCTTTGTAAGAGAATTAAGAGATTCTACACAATATCATGGATAGCACGCTATATGAAATGGCATCATGAAGCACAGACTTCTTTCGAGCATATGCGTCATCCAGTAGATTCACTCCAATGGCAGACTATGAAGAAAAAATGGCCGGAATTTGCAGCCGAAGCGCGAAATGTATGGCTTGGTATTTCGACTGATGGTGTCAATCCGCGGGGTATTCAGAGCACTGGTTACAGTTGTTGGCCAGTAATCTTGGTGATGTACAATCTGCCACCATCTTTATGTATGAAAGAAGAATTTCAGATAATGTCGCTGTTAATACCGGGACCGAAAGCGCCAGGTCAAGGCATATGTGTGTTTCTTCAGCCCTTGATAGATGAGTTGAGAAGACTTTGGATTGATGGCTTCAATACTTTCGATATGCATCTAAAGGAAGCTTTTATCTGCAGAGTTATTCTCATGTGGAGTATAAATGACTTACCGGCTTATGGAAATGTGTTAGGGTGTACAACATATGGTTATAAAGCTTGTCCTCATTGTCTTTGATGAAACTGAAAGTATATGGATGGGTCACCTGCAAAGATAGTATACCCAAACTACCGATTTCTTAAGACACGACATCCGTTCGTGTCCGGCAAGTATGTAGGATCAAGACTTGCAGAGAAGAATTGCACCACATCGATTGAGTGGAGAAGAAGTAATGCTAAAGACTACGAACATCGAGTATATTCCCCGGGAAAACTTTCCAAAGTCGGCAAAAGAGAAAGAAAGATTGTTATGAGGAAGTTGGTTGTGATGCAGTTGATTCTCCAAGTAAAGCTTTTTATAAGAGCGCAGGACTGTTTGATATTCCATCGTGGAAGTATAATCCTTACCGTCACTGTGTAGATGTAATACATGTTGAGAAGAACTTTACCGAGCATTTGATAGATACTATTCTCGACATAAAGGGAAAGTCCAAAGATAGTGTAAGAGCACGAGAAGATATGAGGAATATGAATATTCATAGTGGGCAGTGGATCACTACAGATTCTGAAACAGGCAAGGACATTGTACCGGTTTCCGGTTTCTGTTTGAGCAAAGAAGAACGTAATGATTTTTTAATGATTTTGAAAAATATGAAGTTTCCTACTGGATTTTCATCCAATCTTGGAAACAATGTGATAGTTAAACCTCCGGGTCTGAGTTGTTTGAAGTCTCATGACTATCATGTGATTATGGAATACTTGCTACCGGTGCTGCTTCAACATGCTTTCCCGAGGTACCCAGACCTTCGCAAGGCGCTTCAACAGATGAGCTTGTTCTTTAGGATCTTGTGTGTGAAAGTTTTAATTAAAAGTGAACTTCAACAAAGCAATTCATGGTTTTTCGAGGCGTTATGTGTGATGTAAAAGTATTTCCTCCTTCCTTCTTTGATATTAGCATTCATCTTGTGGTGCATCTGGCTGATAAAGCCCTTACATGTGGACCAGTTAGATATCGGTGGATGTATCCGTTTGAAAGGTAAGTCCCTTGCGTTTACTGACTTATTTGCAGTTACCTTTATTTTTTATTTATTTTATATTAACTTGCATTGTTTCAAGTAAGGTATGGCGATGAAAAGTCTGTAAAACTTACCAAGTAACAAACGTTATGTGGAAGGGACGATTGAACAAGTGCATCTTACTTCTGAATATGCGAGGCATGCGATGGAACACTTGTCAAATGCAAAGGATGGGAATCATAGATCTACGCAAGAAGCTTTCTTAGACCCTGAATCTGAGTACAACGATGAAGGCCCTGTTTATGGAGATGAAAATGTGACTTTGAATCATGCCCAGTTCACACAAATACGTAGATGGGTGCTTTTTCGTCGTGAAATAGAAGGTGTAGCAGAGTACTATAGGTGGGTTATCTTTATGATACCATTTTATATCAGAATTTCTTATATTTTTGGTACTAATAGTTCTAACAACTAATTGAATTGTAGTGAGTACTGCGACGAACTTTCAGTTAATTTAAATGGGAAAAAGAACTCAATTAGCGAGGTGGAGCGACAGACAAATTTCATCAGTTAATTTTTTTTTTTTTTTTTTTTTTTTTTTTTTTTTTTTTTTTTTTTTTAAAAGCAAAACCTAGGGTTTGGACGGGTAGAGGTCCGGTTTTTTCTCTATTCTTTTCTCTTGGCGTTCACGTTTCCTACTGGTTTTGCGCAGTCATGGCGCAAGATCAAGCAGTTCCACCTGATCGGATTATTCCAGATCAGTCCCATTATCATTCCCGCGGAAGATTCAATCAACCACAG
This sequence comes from Papaver armeniacum, assembly GCA_023531295.1. Taxonomy (NCBI): domain Eukaryota; kingdom Viridiplantae; phylum Streptophyta; class Magnoliopsida; order Ranunculales; family Papaveraceae; genus Papaver; species Papaver armeniacum. Next base: position 303,329 of record JAJJWW010005126.1, on the reverse strand, counting down.
AATCGAGGTCGCTCAAAGTCTAGGGTTCGTCAGGTTTATGTTCAAAAATCTGTTATAGATGCAATTGATGTTAGTTCGGGTGCGGGTAATAACTCGTACGCGTCTGTTCTTAAGAAAAGAAGCCATGTCATGTCGAAGATTGATGCAGATACATTATCACATCCACCAATTCGTACCTCTCATGGTGACGTTATTATTAAGATTCCAAAAGAAACACATGTTCGAATTAAGGAAGTTTGGAAGTTTAGTTTGGTTGGCCGTTTGGATTTTAAAACCCTAAAGTTTGAAGATGCAAAACGTGATTTGTTACAACAATGGAAGCTTATAGGTTCGGTTCAATTTATTCCGTGGTTAAGAGGTTTTTTTGTTATCAAGCTGGACAATGAAGATGATCGTAAAAGGGTAAGCTATGAAGGTCCGTGGAAAGTTAATAAACAACAGCTCAAAATTCAGCCATGGACGCCCATGTTCAATCCTAGTGTTGATAAGGTTACTAGGGCTGCAGTATGGGTTCGTTTTACAAATCTACCATGGGAATTTTGGGATGAAGAAACATTATTTAGGATGGCTAGAGGATTGGGAAAACCAGTTGCGGTGGATCCGAGGACTTTGAGATATGAATATGGATACTTTGCTGCGGTTGTAATAGACATCGATTTTTCTCAGCCTTTGGGAAATATTGTAGTTGATTATCATTAGAATCTCATACTCTGCAAGCTAATGGTATATCTCAAAGTCTGCAAGCTAATGGTGTTTGAAACCTCGAGTATGAGAAACTGGGCATGTTTAGAATCTCATACTCTGCAAGCTACAATATTATCATTAGAAGTTCTAAAGAATTGTGTACTTTTTCTTGGTGATTATCAAGATAAACCTAGATTTATCCACGAAATACACAGGATGCACCTGAGTGTATAATGTATATTCTGATAGGATAAAGATTTTTGTCCTGGTTGCACCCGAAAAAGCGTAATTTATATATATATTTTAATATTTTGTTGTTCTATTTATTTTTCTTTGTTAATACTTTGTTTTGGTTGATGTTTTAATGGAATGTGAAGATAATGATAGTGGGCTTATTGCTCGAGATGATGAGCTAGTGATTTTGGTCGTGTATAATATATTGCAAGTGATTTTTAGGATAAACCTATATTTATCCACGAAATTCATAAGATGCACCTGAGTGCATAATGCATATTCATAGAAGAAATAAGTTTTAGACCAGGTTGCACCTGGGTGCATCATGTATATTTTTTTGATTCTTGTAGAAAAAATGTTTTGGCCAGGTTGCACCTGGGTGCATAATGCATATTGTTATAGAAAATAAATTTTGGTCAGGTTGCACCTGTGTGCATAATGATATTTTTATATGAATTAAATTTTGGCCAAGTTGCATCTGGGTGCATAATGTATATTTTTATAGGAAATAAATTTTGGTTAGGTTGCACCTGGGTGCATAATGTATTCTCGGCATGGCTAAATATATTTATTTATTTTTCGAATTTCATATCAACAATGGTTCTTGTTTCGTAGAGAATTTCGAGCCATTTCCGAAAATATAAATTTCATTAAAATCCGACTTATATTTCGGAAGTTATGACTTTTCTCGCGATTAATTTTAAATTGAAAAGGAGAAATAAATAGGAGAGAGAAATGATATAATAAAGAATAAAGTTTAAAGTAAGGGTATGAATGACTAAATTTTCTTGTGTCTTTTTCACCCAGCCCCATATTTTAGCAATCCAATGCTACCAACCTTTAAGGACCTATGGTCATATGACACATTTTCCGAAACCAAAGTGGGATCAAAGTCGGTAGGCATTAAATTTGGCCAGAATTTTTTGAAATGAGTCTGTATATTGTACCAAATTGAACTTAAAAATATATATATGGGGGTTTAAATTAAAGTTAAATAAAAGTTATATGTTCAAGGACCAAGCTAGGCTGCATTTTCTTTTTATTCACGTTCATGCGTGAAAAAACAATTGTTTCAGCACCGTTGGATTTTAAAAGACACGAATAATCAATATAGATAATGGAAGGATCTTTAAGATCTCTAATTCAGTGGGGATGCATTGAATAATGTTCCAAGACTTTTCTTATAAGAGCATCTCCAATGGTGTCTCGGTATATATATCCTATGTGGAAACCTAAATATTAGGCTTTTAATAAACATTATATGAGTGCATCTATGTGTGTGCACCCCTAGATAACCGGGGTGCACATTCCTCCCTTCCTTATTCGTTGAATACAAAATACCGGTTTGGTAAATTTCAAAAGATTTATTTCTCTTAAGAAAATGATTTCCAAAATTAAGCACCAAAACTATTTTTTTCTCTCTATCATCAAGTCTTTTTTTCCTTTCCAAAGAAAAATACTAAGTCTTTTTGTTACCCAGAATTGAAACCTCGAGTTTTCTTCCGGAAGAACTTTCATTTCGTTTTTCTATCTATATAATCATCTAACGGGTTTTAAGATTAAAAAAAAAAAAAAAAAAAAGGTCAGATTGTAAAATGGGAAAAGATATGATTTTCTGCTTAGTTTATATACTAGTTTAAGGGTTAGTTTTTATTAAAACGATCATCAATACAGTAACGATTCTTGTCATCATTAGTACAATATTATGTATTTCTATTGATACAGTGATGAGATTCTCATAGTTTCTATTGATTATGTATTTGATTTTAATTTTATGCTTTCTCCATGTTTGATTAAATTTCAATTTTTGATCTAATTGTGTTATCATCATTCTTAATAAAGAAAGTTTCTGAGATTAAAAGGAAAGATTATGAGATGAAGAAACATAAAAGAACAGCCTAATTATAAGGTTCACGATGATGGACATCAACGACAAATGCCACCTTTCCCTATTAATACGATCTCACCCAAATTTTTAATTCTACTCGATGATGAACACCGAAGTTTTGATGAGAGATTTGAATGAACATATGCGTGAGGATTGTTTCCTTTGTTTTTTTTTCTTTTGTTTTGATCATTGTTTCCTTTGTTTGGTCTGGATACTTCCATTAATTTACAAAATTGAATAATTTCAACTATTTGTGAAAAATCCGAAACACTGGTTGTGTTGTTATGCATTGAAGACCAGAAAAAAAAGAGAAATAAACTCAGTTTTTCCTTTTCCTAAATAAAAAAATTAAAATAAATAAATAACTTTAACAGAGTATTTCTCAGTTAAGTCCAGCCAATTAAGGGAGGAGGAATGTGCACCTCTGGGTGAACATAGATGCACTCATAAATAGAATCCTATTTTAACAAGCATCTCCAATGGAAGATGTATCTATATATATTTTAATACAAGTGTCATTTAGTTATAGGTTACTTAATTTAAAATGTGGGCCTAAATAATTTTGAATCGAAAAATATATGACGTGGGTATGGATTGGAGTAGAGGTGTAAATTGGGACGGGCCAAAGACGTTTATGGCACAAAGACAACACGTTAAAATTCGAGCACAAAGACGGACAAAGACGTGACCGCCCAAAGACGGCACAAGACGTTTGTTTAATGTGTTTGTCTTGTGCCGATAAAATAGGCACACGGCCCAAAGACAAAGACGCGGCACGTGTTAGCACACAACCCAAAGACATCACAAAGACGCGAAGAAAGCACGCCACGTCATGCGTAAAATACTACACAATACATCACATTTGATGCATATTTCACAAAAATCATTGTTTTAGCCAATTTCGACATTTTATCTTCTGTATGCTAATTTATTTCTATAATAATACATGTACTAACTAAAATATCTCAAAAATATTTATTTTGGAGAACATAAAATAAGTGTGCTAGCACAAAGACAAAGACGGCACACAAAGACGTTTATTTTTCCGCACAAAGACAAAGACAACACGCCATTTAGCACAAAGACAACACAAAGACGTCAATCTTCCTAAGACAGCCAGCCGGCCAAAGACGCAAAGACGCTAAGCACGTGACTTCGTATCGGGTCAGGCTTCGCAGACGTTTTACACCTCTAGATTTGAGTATCTAAATTTGGATACTCTCATACAAACTCAAACTGCCACCTCATGCTAATTTTTTGCTATCCAACCACCATTGGAGAGAGTTTTTTATGTTAGAGTATCTAAAATCCTATGTGGCAGCAAATTTTTTAGAGACCCGAACTCTATTGGAGATGCTCTAAATACCAATGTAACTCACCTCAAATCACACTCTATTCCTTTACATCCGGGTAAAGAAATGGTGTCTCTAAACAACTTAAAACTTATTTCAGTTATCAGAATTCTTGCAGGTTTCTTGGAGAAATTTTTTGATGGGGGCGTTTTTTGATGGGGGCATGAGGGACAAATAAGATATTGACATGTGTCATTCATATTAATTGTTTTCACAAATCATGTTTCCAAAAATACCAAACATAAAATATAAACAATTAAGATAAGCAAGATTTTCTCCAAAAATACATTTCTTTTATATTTTTGGAAACAAAATTTGTTGGAACAATTAATAGGAAATACATGTGTCAACATCTTATTTGTCCCCCATGCCCCCAAATTGGTACAGGCAAATGGACAATGGCCAATCAAATTGGAAAATTACTAAGAAGCAGGAGAATTACAATCTCAAACTAGCAATTATTCAATCAAGAAAAGAAAGGCACAAGAAAACCAATTTCAATGAAACAAACAATCCTAATCAAATTTAAATGACTAATTATGAAATCCGCTATTTATTTTGCGGTTGTTTGGATTCACCTTTTCTTCAATCCCAGCAGGCATTCCACCTTTTCTTGGATCACTAACAGCGGTAAGTTTCCCGTCCTTTTGCACAACAAGTTGACAAATCGCTCCTGCTGCCGTTTCACTTAATTTATGGTTTCTCCCTTTCAAGAATGACCGGTTTTCCAGCGACAGTTCTATGTGTTCACCGGTAACCACTGTCCAGTTCTCATACAACACCTCATTTGGTTCTAACTTATGGTAAACCCTCGACTGTTTAACAGCAGAAAAAGGTTCCATCTCTGTGATGAAGTGGTTTAGAAACACTTGAGTAACAGCGGGGATTATGTTAATCCCGCCGCTAGCACCGATAACTCCAACCAGTTGTTGTTTCTCCTGTATAACAAAAGGTTGTCAACAAGGTGTCGCATGAATGTGAGAATAAATTAATCTGGGATCACAAGAGTCATACCTTGTTGAGAATTATTAGAGGGCTCATAGAAGATAAGGGTCTCTTGTTTGGTTCGATAAAATTTGATGGTGCTGGAGGAAGTTCGTCATATTTCTCGGTGGGTGCAGAGAAATCATCCATCTGATTATTGAGAATGATACCTGTGGAAGGGGAGAGTACGCCAGCTCCAAAATAATGATTAATGGTTGCTGTCATTGATACCACATTTCTGTCTTTGTCGACAACACAAAAATGACTAGTTCCATGATCATTTAGCTGATTCCATCTGATTATCAAATCGGAAAATGGGTCATTTGTCCAAGAAATTTAAAACATGGTTCAAATGGACGAGTAAAAATTATTATGGGTGAAATGGACACAAGAAAATAGCTAAACTTAAAAAATAGCGAGAATGAAACTGGATGCATCCAGATATAAATTAAAAATAAGAAAAAGAATTTAGAAATGGGTAGGATGAAACTGATTACATCCTGGCTATTTTTATATTTTTGTCCATTTAAACAATATCAAAATCTAAATATCTTTTTCACCCAAAAATTATTGATTTTGGTCTTTTTAACCAATTTTGTGTTATCAAATCACCGAACACGGACCATTATTTACATACATAGTTAGCAAAGGCTTGTTATGTTAATGTTTATGCAAATCTTAATTTCTTACTTGGGTAAGTAGTCTTTCAAGGGTAAGGCAGTATCATCCTTTATTTTCTTTCGGAGATCTGCAGCAAACGATGTAGAAAGCATGTTCTCTTGATATTTTTCTATGTCGACAAACTTTGGATCACCGAGATTCATTCGATACGCTAACATATGCTTCAATGCTTCAATTAATCGATGAAGACCCAACGGCGTGTTTATAAATTTCAATGACCCGTAGTCATTTAAAATATTTAGAACCTGCAGGTATCCGCAACAACCCATATTAGAGCATCTCCAATGGTATGGATATTTATCCCATATGGAGACCTAAAAAAAGAGGTATTTAATAACATAAAATTAAATAATTTTTTTGGTTTTGATAAGCATCTCCAGTGGTAGTTGTATCCAAACCTATTTTGAAACATTTGTCACTTATTTGTAGAAAGTTAATCCACAAAATCTAACAAAATAAATAAAATAAAAACAAATAGTGATGACGCTCTCATCCAAAAACCCATACTCTCTTCCAAATTCAAACTACCATATCAGATTAAATTTTTAATATCCAACCACCACAGGAGAGGCTTTTTTTGTTTAGAGTTTCTAAAATCCTAGGTGGCTTCAATATTTTTAGACACTCCTATTCCATTGGAAATGCTCTTACCTACCACAAAACTCAACTGCTCATGTAGACATGTACACATGCCACATGCTTTAATCTCTCCAAAAAAAAGAGGAAAAACACAAAGAGAGTGTACTTCGCATACCAGAGAGAGCCCAAGAATACCAGTCGAAGGAACAGGCATCCCAAGTATGGTGAAACCCATGACATCAGAGGTCACTACATCAGTTACGTTAACTCGGTAGTCCCTCAAATCATCCCCTGTTATAATTCCTCCAGCAGCCAGCACATCCTTCACGAGATCCTTGCCTAGGTCCCCTTGATAAAATGCGTCAATTCCTTGGTTGGCTATTATCTCTAAAGTATCAGCAAGTTTTGTGTTGCTGCAAGTTTCGCCCGCTTTCAACAACCTTCCTTCACGACTGAACACTTTTCCTAATCCATTAGGATCAGAGTCGATCATTTTTTTGCTCTTAATGATACCCAGTCCAAGGAAAGGAGAGACCACAAAACCATCTCTTGCAAGTTTAATGGCAGGTTGGAAAAGATCAGGCCAGTCCAATTTACCATACATCGACCATGCTTTATGAAGCCCAGCAATTTCACCTGGAACACCCATTGATTTCCCACCTTTGGACTTTTCTTCCAGATTAGTTGCATACATATCCTGTTTATGTTGTTTAACAGTACATGGTGATCAGGAATCGCTGAATAGATAGTACTAATTAAGATGGAAGAGAGGGACTGAGATTGAACCTTAGATGCAGCTCTAGGTGCCGTCTCTCTGGAATTAATTGCTTGGGCTTTTGAATCAGCTGCATTTAAAACCACCATGAATGCGCCACCTCCTATTCCACTTGACATTGGATACACGACGCCCAAGCACAAGCATGTTGCAACAGCTGCATCAACCGCGTGACCTCCTTTTACCAACATGTCACGGCCAATAACGGAGCAACGTGCATCATCTGCCGCAACTACCCCAGTTTCTGACTCTACAACTACTGTTAATTTACCATCACGAATAACCTTCAAACCTGCAACTACATAGAATCGATAAAGCCAATCCAGAAGTGTTGTTAAATACATATATTATCGATCAAGCCATACACTACACAAAAATTTCCAATGATAAACTAAGGTAAGGTAACTTACAAAATATTAAAGCCATGGCAGCAGTGGACACCAAAATACAAACAACAATGCGACACCAATTTCTTCTTCTTTGATTACTAAGAGAACCACCCATCAGTGGGGATCCCAAGTTTTGTTGTGACATCTTTTGGGGTAGAATGGGAGAGAGAGAGAGAGAGATACAGAGTTGAGGAGGGAAACAGAGAAAGCACCCAGTATTTATAATTTAAGAAGCGAACTTGATACATGAAGATATATTGGTGGGTGGGAGGGAGTACTATTTTATTTCCATGTTTAAAACATGCTGCAGAAAATGCATAGAGTATAGATAATTACAGACGAGAATAAATAAATTACAAGAGAGCAGATCATGTTCCAACTTATCAGCTAGAACTAGCATTGATGAGAGAGCAACAATAATTACAGACGAAAATAAATAAATTACATTCCAAATGAAATGAGGAACTAAAAGTTTTATTCCGAGGAAAATTGTTTCTTCAAGTACCTGACAGATCACTTAACCATTGTTTTATTCATCGTTGAAACACAAGAGACTCTCTGTCACTACCTACACCATCTTGCATGTATCCACATTTTCATCCCCCATCTACTTGATGGTGAGGTCTAGTCTACTGCTCATTGGCTTCGTGAGTCTCGTGTTTCTATTTTTTATTAATGAAAAAATAAAAAAAAATTATGATATATTATTCGTATTGGTTTCTTAGAACAAATTAATATTACATTAAAGATTCATATAAAACCTTGATTGGTAGCCTAGCAACAAGTTGGGCTCCCACCCCTTTTTGATGGTGAGGTCTACTGCTCATTGGGGTCGTGAGTCTCGTGTTTCCATTTTTTAGTGTTTTTATAATAAAAAAACACAGCTTCTTCTAGCTACCAGCCCACCACCTTTTACATTTACATCTTATATGTTAACTAGACAGTCAAAACAATAAACTGTGCGAGTTTTGTTTGGCACCCACGTTCCAAGTAAGCTGATATATGCTACGAAAATGCTTCTTCACTTTGATGTCCATTTGACTTTTTTTGATAGCACGCACGACGGCATCCATATGTTTTGATGAGTCGCATTCTCTGAGTACACGTACTGCTTTATGTATCCACATGAATCACATGAAACTTTTCTATACTTTTTTGATGGCTTGATTGATCGAGAACTTCGAATTTGGTACACGTTAAACTTTTCTATACTTTTTTATATGTATTGTCATCAGGTACATATATGTTGAGCTATGCACCTTAATTTATTTATACAATAATTACTAATTAATTAATAACGAAAAAAATGCTTGGTTTTGTAGAACGGAGATGGAGGTTTTGGGTTTCATATAGAGGGACACAGTATTATGTTCAGTACCGCATACCTGGAGAAGGACCAGATGGTGGTGACGACAATGCTTGTGCTAGAGCACGAAAATGGATCCTTGATCATGGTGGTGTTACATCAATACCTACATGGGGAAAGGCTTGGCTTTCTATAATAAAATAACTTAATCAAATTTGTTGACTGTAAATTTTTTTAAATAGTTAAAGATTGTTATTTTCAATTATTATTTTCAAACTTCATCCTTTTTCATTGATAAGGTGTCTATATGTGCAGATACTTGGAGTTTATGACTGGTCAGGTTGCATTCCGATGATCCCAGAGTTTTGGTTTCTTCCGTCTTTTCTGCCTATGAATCCAGGTTTGTGCCCAGAATTTTAGAATACCCCTTAACCTAGATTTCCACTTGACGTAGACTATCATCTTTTAATACTGATGTATATGATTGTTTACGTATTGGAAAATTACAGCTAAAATGTGGTGTTTCTGTCGGTTGGTCTACATGCCGATGTCTTATCTATTTGGAAAAAGATTTGTCGCACCCATAACGGATCTCATTATACCCTTACGAGAGTAGCTTCATGTCCAACCTTATAATGAAATAAACTGGAGCCAAATGCGCCATATTTGTTGCAAGGTAATTTCAATAAAATACCTAGCATTTTTAGGGGCGACGAATTAGGGGCGACACAAAAGGACAAAATATGTCATAATCGGAAGGTTAATTCATAATCGGAAGGTTAATTCATAATCCCGTTTTTTAATGGCCAAACTACCCTTTACAATCGGTAGATAAACTATACAATCGGTAGTTAAACAACAATCGGGAGCCAATTTATTTATATAGCTTCCGAATATAAAGTATTCCCAAAATAAAATCCTCTATCTTTTGAATTTTGATTAGCCTTTAATCGGTAGTAAATAAAGTTATCTTGACTTCTGATTAAAGTAGACCTTTGGCAAATATCCTACCATAATCGGTAGTCAAGATAGTTCATATAACTACCGAATATAGAGTAGCCCCAAAATGAGATTTTGCAAAAATCCTCTTTTTTTGAATTTTGGTTGAGCCTATAATCGGTAAAAAGGAAGAGTTATCATGACTTCCGATTATACAGTGGCTCTATTTGCAAATATCCTACCATAATCGGTAGTCAAGATAGTTCATATAACTACCAAATATAGAGTAGCCCCAAAATGAGATTTTGCAAAAAATCCTCTTTTTTTGAATTTTGATTGAGCATATAATCGGTAAGAAAGAAAGAGTTATCATGACTTCCAATTATACATTAGGTCTTTTTGCTGAATTCCTATCATAATCGGTAGTCAAAATAGTTCATATAACTACCGAATGTAGAGTAGCCCTAAAATGAGATTTTGCAAAAAATCCCCTTTTTTTAAATTTTGGTTGAGCCTATAATCGGTAAGAAAGGAAAAGTTATCATGACTTCCGATTATACATTAGGTCTTTTTGCTGAATTCCTATCATAATCTGTAGTCAAAATAGTTCATATAACTACCGAATGTAGAGTAGCCCTAAAATGAGATTTTGCCAAAATCCTATAATCGGTAGTAAATAAAGTTATCTTGACTCCCGATTCAATTAATCTCGAGAATTAAATGACTTGTGCTTGAGAGACCGAAAACCCCGAAAAAAAAAAATCCAAAATGCATCGAAATTCAATTTTCTCGTAGAAAAAAAATTTCTACGAGATGTTGTCTCGCACTCTGCTAGGGGGCACTGCCCCCTAGACCCCCGCGACCTGACCTATCAGGTCGAACACATATGGGAGGGGCTACGCCCCTGGACCCCCGTATAGCGTCTGACATTGTATTCATACCACGCCCATGCCCGCACCGAGCTTTTTCAACTGCATTGGTTGAGCCTATACTCAGTAGCAAATGAAGGTATCCTGACTTCCGATTATACAGTGGGCCTCTAAACCGAAATCCTAGCATAATCGGTAGTCAAAGATAGTTCATATAACTACCGAATACAGAGTTGCCCCAAATGAGATTTTGCAAAATCCTCTATTTTTCTAATTTGGTTGAGCCTATAATCGGTAGTCAAAATAGTTCATATAACTACCGAATATAGAGTTGTCCCAAAAATGAGATTTTGCAATCGGTAGATAACTAAACTACCGATTATGAAGGGGCATACAAGTATTTTCATCCTATTTTGTCTTCTGTGTCGCCCCTAATTCGTTTGGGGTCGCCCCTAAAAATGCTAGGCTATTTTTGTTTCAAAATTGACAAGAGTCATTATGGTTCAAATTTAAGATAATGGTGACTCTAAATTTTTCATTTAGAACCGTTATGGTAGATAAGTTTATACTATAACGATTTGGTTAAGTCGTTATGGCCTATAAATTTGAACCCTGATGACCTCTATGGTCAATATCATTTTTAAAATTTACAAGAGTCGTCATTGTTAAAATATAGAATTTTGATTACTTAATTTTTTTTATCCACAATTTAAGTGGGTCGTCATGGTCATCATGGATCACCATGACGACTGCGAAAAATATAAATAAAGAGTTTATTAAAAAAAATTAAAAAAATTATTAGAAAAATAAATTATTGAAAATATAAAAATTGTAGTTTAAAAAAAAATTATTTAAAATTAAAAATTATAATTTTAAAAAATAATTAATTAAATTAAACATACATATATATATAATTAGGATGACACGTGTCACAATTCTAAGGCTTAGGGTAATCTAGTCTTTTGACTAGATTTAGTCACCTCTTATCCACCTCCCATGGGTAGGGATGGAAATCAATGGCCCCCAATTGGTTTTTATAGCCCCCAATTAAACCAGGCTACTTATCGATCAAACAAAAAATACACAGCTAATTAAACACTAAGAGCGATTCCTATGGGATGAACAAACTCAGAGTTTGTTCATTTTGCTCCCATTATGGAATGAACAAACCAAGAAAATGGATGTTCAAATGAACTGATCTGTTCTTGTTCAATTTGAATCATGGGTTTTCTGTAATTGCTGAGATATGGTGTACTGTGTATGTGTTCTTGTTAATTGACCAATTATTGGAGCATTCATGGTGGTCCAGTGGATATTAGGGGTGGTGGGTGATGCCCCCACTGCCTGTACTGGCTTCAGTACAGTGGGAACCTCTGGATTAAAACTTTGAGGAACCCCAAAAAATTGAACCCAATTGATGTGGCAGCTAAGCTAAAATGGAGCAGCTACCTTCCGTGTGTCTGAGAACCTGAAAATACGCGAAACTTGTGTCTGAGAACCTGAAAATACGTGAGGAACCTAACAAAATTGGTCTTAGTTGTTGTCCGAACTGATGTGGAAGCTAATATGATTTGAGTATTTAGCTTGATGGCGATTTGGGTTACTCTAGCACTTCGTTTGATCGTAACATTTTTTAGTGATTTTTTTGCTCATTTCATTGTCGCTGGAGTACCAATTTCTGACCTGTCTTTGTCTCTTAAAATGCAGGTGTAACGATTAGTTTTATATTTGCGGGAGGAGCATGTGTGCTTAATGCGTTGTGGTACGCTGAGTTGGCTTCAAGATTGCCTGCTGTTGTCGGTGGAGCGTATCTGTATACATATGTGGCTTTCAATGAGCTTACTGCGTTTCTTGTTTCTACACAATTGATGCTTGACTACGCAGCTAGTATAGAAAGAAGTTTTGCAGGCTATCTAGTTTCAGTGTTGGAACTCTTCCCCTTTTTCAAGGAAGTTATTCCTAGTTGGATTGGAAATGGGGGGCTAGAATTCTTTGGTGGAGTTGCATCAGTCAACTTGTTGGCTCCGATTCTCCTTGTGTTATTAACAATTATTTTGTGTCGAGGTGTTGGAGAATCCTCAGCTGTGAACTCGTTTATGACTGTTACCAAGGTGATTCTTTCGTGATATGCTTTAAAATTTTCTATAGCTCCATTGGACTCGTTTTTCTATTGTTCTTTGCATTCTCAGTTCACATGTTGACTCGTTTTACTATTGTTCTTTGCATTCTCAGTTCTCCTTATTGATCCTGTTGGTTCGTTTACCCCTTAGTCATCGACAATTACTTGATCTTCAATTTTCTCCTCTCATTAGCTGAAGTGCGAAAGTTTGTCCTGACCCCATGCAGATGTTACGTAATCTATCTTGCAGGTAGTCATTGTCCTTATTGTTATTTTTGCTGGAGCATTTGAAGGTGATGTATTTAACTAATGATTTTTTACGTTGGTTTGCAGTGAAGTCTTTGCTTGGATCTGATGGTACATTTCCTCAGATCAGCAAATTGCTGACTGATATTAATATTTTACCATCATTTCTAGTTCTGTGTGCTCACAGGGTGGGATTAAGCTCACCTTTATTTGATTACTACACTAGTATATGTACTTATCTTTTTCTTTTAATGGTGCAGCGGTAGCAATGATCATACAACTAGGTTTTGGTGTAGAAATAGGCCAGGAGATACTCCTGGTGATAATACGCGATACAACCAAGGTTTCTCTTACACCTTCTTTATGGTCATTTTTAAGGTTGTTTTAATGAAATGTTCATCTTGTCCCTTTACGCTGAGACAAGAAGCCCATTTGTATGCCTCTCCTCCATCCCATATGCTTTAATTCCTTTTTTGTTTTTTTTTTTCCTTTTCATGTCCTTCCTGTTTGATCTTTCAGTTTGAGAATATACCTTGTAGTGAATATATGGAGATCCTTTCTTGTCCTTATTACCTCCATTACTCTGTGATCGTTATATTTGTTGCTAGCATTTTCAGGATTCGGTGAACACAATCCTCCTCTGGTGGGTCGTGTGCCCAGTAATTTCCCAATACCTGATGGTCCATCAACTCCAGGACCTTTCACTACTGGTTTTCCTCGAATTGAAGGAATCATTCCTGGTATTGGAGTTGCAATGCCGCTATCCATACCATCCTTTGGCACATCTGATCAAGGAGAGCAGCACCAGCAATCTTTTTCAGTTTCGATGCCTGTCGTTGTCTGGGCTCCTCCGCTTCCACCGGGTCCACATCCATCCCTTCTTCCCCCAGGTCAATCTTATCAGCAATTTTCTCATCATATGCTGCCTCAACAACAGCAACATCAACCATACCAACAGCAAATACCTATTAGGGTTTATATTTTTGATGGGTATTTGCAGTTATTGGTGTTTATCTAGGATAACTGCTTGGTACTTGTCTAATTCCTTCCATATTTGTGAATACGAGTTTCCAGTGTAAATATCTTGGAATTTTGTATAGATCTCATTTGATCTCATTCAATTATTCGATGTTATCATATCATCCTGCACATGCTTTTACTCTTGTGATTAGTATACATCTCTGCATTGGCAAACACTTCTGATTACAAGGGCTTATTTTGTTCCTAACATATTGAATACTTTGTTGTACTGCAGGTTATATCTGGGTCTTGAAGTGTTTAGAAAATACAAGTGATAAAGAAATGGATGCCCTGGTGCTGGTTATTATGAACTCTTTAGTTCACAATTTTAATGGTAGACGAATTACAAACACGGAGGGCTAAATGTGATAGGAGAAAGCTTTTCTTCTCTGGTTCTATTCATTAACCACGTAGTTAGAGCATTGCTCGTAAGCGTTGCTATCTATGATTCCTTGTGCAACCTATGATTTGTAAGTGTCTCTGTATGATTGTCATCATTATCAATCTCCAGTCCACAATCTCTTTTCATTTCACAAGTATGTATTGAATTTAATACGAAGTTGTTTGCTTGTTTTGAAACAGGATGCTATGTGCCAAGGATGCTTCAACATGTAAGCTACCTTTGTATTCAGTTCAGTTTATAATTGTGAAATTTATGTTGCTTATGATTTGAAAAATATACTAGTGTCTGAATGCTTGCATTGGATTGATGGCAGAACCACTGTATTCAGTGGAAGGATCAAAGCAGGAATTCTTTCTCTCAGCAAAATATGTTGTTTTGACTTCTGAACTAGAAACCATAATGGTGATTCCATCTCTTTACTCTTCCCTTTGCTTCTCTCTGTAACTATCTTTGTGTTTGGATTCTGCAAGAGTTACTTATTTGATTTTTCATGTGGTTTTACGTTTTGCAGCCTTCCCATAAGTCATTTATGACCAATAAGAAGCTCTTTAAAAAGATGAGACACAACAGACCCATCAACCCCTAGTTTTATCTCTAACCCTAACTCACAGCGGCGGCGTTCCCTCCCCACCACCGAATCCCCCTCTCTCTGTCTCGCTCTATGCAAAATCACTATCTCTATCTCACTCTTTTTTATGAAGCAAGGTAGTAATCTTTTCGAGTTTACTCCTTTCTTCTGTTCATTAAATTGTTTAGTTTTTTCTTAATCACCTGTTAGGGTTTAAATTTGTATAATGGGTATTTGCAGTTGGTGTTTATCTAGGATACTTATTATTTGCCTTCCATGTTTGTGAATAAGAGTTTAGTTTCTAGTGTAAACTTTCTTCAGATTTTGTCTAGATATTAGTTGATCCATGTCTTACTTGTAATTATTTGATGTTATGCATCCATAACTGTCTTTTATAATGCTCTTTGGATGGTTTTCCATTATATAAAAGAGACCATCCATGAGAATCCATAAAGACAAGGCTCAGTGAACGACTCAGGCAGACATCTTAATCTCTGAAAGGTGTTGGTTAGGTTACTATGACGGGTACTGCTTAAAAGTCCACTGATATTAAGGTATCAGATTATATCGTCCTGCACATACCTTTACTCTTTTTATTAGTATGCATCTCAGCATTCGGGAACACTTCTTATTACAAGGGCTTATTTTGTTCCTAAGATACTGAGATATTGAATACTTTGTTGTACTGCAGGTTATCTGGGTTTTAAGTGTTTAGAGAACATGGGGGAGAAGGAAATGGATGCTTGGTGCTGGTTATTATGAACTTTTTAGTTTGATTTGAATCTTAACCACTCAACAAGCATATGTTATTCAACAATAACCACGTACGGGAAGAGGTAAGATACTTGAACTGATCTTTTTTTTTTCCCAATACAAGTCTTATTGTGGTTCATGGGGTATGTTTCCTGTTGACAGGTTAGTCTTTCATTGGATCTCATTGTCTGCATCTTATATAGTAACAAAGAAGCATTTCTCTGAGAGCTTTTCAGGTATATTATTTTAAAATCCATGTGTTATTTGTTTCAGGAATATGAATTTTATACGTGTGACTTCAAATTTAATTGATACTTGTTTCAGATCTGTGTTTGTTTTCTCTCTTGTGAAGTCCATTGATCGAGTTTCTTTTTTTTTTTTTTTTTTTTTTTTTTCCTGCTTGGGTTTTTGATTTTTTTGTATAATACAGTATAATTTTGTGTCAGTTAAAGCGGGGTTTAGATTATGAGAGGTTCAATTAGAATGAATTGGTTGTAGTGTTACCAAATGAGTTGGAAGTAATCAGTTGGATATTACCTTATTGAAGTTTAAATTTTCTCATTGCTATTTTGGGATGTTCTTGGCCTTTTACTTGATGATTTTCTTCGGGGAACTGTTTATGCTTTGGGTGACTTGAGTCAAGTCACTTGATTGACGTCTTGTGAATTCATGGAGTTGCTTGTAGCTTATCTGTGTTTGCAAAGTGGTCTATTAGTTGTATAGATAAAATTACGTAAGATACCCTAGTTGTTTTATGTTGTGCAACCTGCATCCTTGGATAAAAATGCATGGTAGATATTGTTTTGTGAATCATTTCTTCTTCTTCTTGATGCAACCTGAATGGACCTCTTTATTAGTTGTTGTTGTGAAGTTGTGAAGTATGCTTGTAAAAAGTATGCTTGTAAAAAATTCACAACTGTATCCAGTATGACTGATGGGTGTTCAGAAAGTTATCTCAAGGTTGTCTTAGCTGCTGTTCTATGGAAGTTCGTGTTATACTTTTTTGTTAAATATTTCTACATTATCTAAATACAGAAATGTTGATACACACTTCCTTAGTTGCAGAATCTTTGTGTTCCTGCACACTGTCCAACAACAGAGATTCCGGAAAAGGAGGAGGTTAGGTTCTTTGCCTTTCATAAGTGATAAGTTGTCATTTACAGATTATTCCGTGAACGCTCAGTTTCAGATGTGCATATACTTGCAACCTATCTCATCATGTAAATCTTGACAACTTTTATCACTTAGTAATTATGGTTAGAACTCGGATGACATTATGGAACGTTGAAAATTATATATTTTTCTTCCAGTGGCTTACTGTTAGCTTGTTGAACTACTGACAGGCAGCTCAAAAATTCCCTTCCACACTGAGTGTGAGTTCCGACATTTGGCCAGTAAAGATGGAAAAATGTTCATGAGCAGGTAACAGAGAAATGTAATGCTTTTGAGCAGGAGTTATATTTTTTAATTTATATGCATTTTGTACTTGTGGTCTCAAATTTGTTACTACGGACTAGGAGGGTGCAAGTGTATCATCAGAATCTTTTCAAACATGAACGGATTTGCTGCAGTGGAACAAACTTAATGGTGAAGGTGGTTGCAGAAGGACAAAGCCTCTTAGCTACACTTCAGGAAGCGTCCCAAGAGCTTACTTTTTTTTACTTGGAGGTCTCTCATTGCTGCACTTAAGCATTTGAGTGGACTTCCTCGAGTTGAACTAGGTTTGAATGCTTCGCCTTCCTTCCTAGAACCTGCAAAACGCATACATCCCGAAGGAACAGTAGGACTCCCAATGGTGAGATCTTCTTAGTAAGTACAAACCCAAATCTTAGACTCTCAACGCTACCAATTCCTCGATGACAGCCTAGGTCCCATGTGTCCTTGATGTCTTAGTATTTTAGTCAGTTTTTCGTTTTAATGTACAACGATTATGGATGTAAGCACACAAATATGTTCCAAGTTTTGTGCTCTTATTGTGGTGGATGGATTATGTAGTTGGCTGTTTTGGATATTTTCAATGAGATAATATCTTATGTAATTTTTTCAAAATGGAATCTATATTTGTTTTTGCATTGTCCTCCTGTGAATCACTCTCTAGCAGCTCAAATTGTTAGTTGGCTGAGGGCCTTCACCAAGTGAACGTCAACGACTGGATCGGATCTTATGTTGGTTGATTTCTTTAACAACACCTTAACCAGCCAATTATTTTAGGCCTAAAACCCTCTACCAAACTGAAATTTAGTGGATAAACTCATGACCATCAAAACATTGGGTGGCTAAAATCCTTAGACAACGATAACAGACACCTTCACCAACGATATCCTTAGTAAGTTGAATCCTTTAGCCGCTCACGACGTCCATCTCTACCAACGATGTATTAGTCTTCAAAGAACAAATATTTTTGTGGATGAAGCATTTCAACAACAAATGTTTTTGCTTCCGCCAAGTAGTCATTGGAAAATTGTGCTAACTAAACCTTTGGTCGTTTGATTTTAGTGGAATGACATCTCTTCCAACAGAATGGTTGGTTCAGGTCTTTAGCAAATCAAGCTTTAGTCACAGAGCGTGTCTGTTGCCATATTGGTTGCTGCAGAGCTCCAACCGCCAAAAATGACCTTCTACCAACTGAAACAGAGTGGTCGCTAAAGTCCAGTTTTCTTGTAGTGTAAATTAGCAAGTCTTTCCAAAGATTTGAAATTAACATGTCCAAGTCTATCATGCCAAACATGCGAGGATTCACAAACATAAGCGAGAAGAAGATGCATTAACATTCATGTTCAAAGCGAGATACACTAAGCTTAATCATGTTTTCGGTGACATAACCTTTTCCTACGAAGTCACCACTCTTAGAGATTACAAATGAGTGTTAGACTCAAGAACAAATTTAAAACCTTTCCCTAGTAAGATGGTTTCAGATAAGATTCTTGCATATGTCCGGGACGTGATACACGTCATTCAATGCGAGAGTTTTTCCCGAAGTGAGCTTCAATTCAACCTTGCCTTTCCCTACCACTTTAGCAAAGGGAAGAGTTTCCCATAAACAGTTTCTCATCGTCTCCTCTTGTGGCGTAGGAGGAGAAAGCATTTCGAACTTGCAGACATGCTTGGTGGCTCCGAAATCTAGCCACCTAGGTCTCTCACATTGGTCATATTAGAGACAAGGTTGACTTCGGACACCATGCCAGTAAATATCCAGATTCATCTACTATGTTTGCCTTATTTTTCTGTTTTGGATCATTTTTAGTCTTTTTAGGCGCCCTACAGTCTTTGGCCATATGACCGGTTTTTCCACAATTATAGCAGTCGCCTTTGATGGTGTTTTTGGAGACACCAACCCTAGGCTTAAGATTGTTACCTTTGGAGTTTCGACGTTTGTTACGTCTGTTACCATTTTTTTGGATTCTCCATGCTTTTTCTTTGTCGCAAAGATTATCGTCCGGGACATGAGCTTTGTTGGACATGTCTTTGCTCAAGATCGGGCTCTTGTCCTTGCAAAAGACGAAGCTCCTCAACCTGGATACTTTTCCCCAGCTCCACCATGGTGATTTCCCTATTCTTGTGTCGCAGCCTCCTCTTGTACTCGTTCCATGAGTGTGGAAGCTTTTCAATCACTGCGCAGATACTTGTAGAGCTTCATCAATATGCATGCCTTCAAAGAAGAATTTCGTTGATGAATAGCTGGAGTTCCACGAATTGTTCTACTACAGGCTTTTCATCACCATCTTATATTCCGGGAACCTAGCCACCAAGAACTTCTTGCTTCCAAAGAAATTTCAAAGAAGATATTTTTCTTCAAGGGCTTCCCATAAATCAAAAGCAGTAAAATTTTCTTTTACATTATAAAAGTCGTACAAGGAGTCATCCAGGATGTTTAAGAATATGGTTTTTGCACATGTAATTCTTCCTAGTCCACCTCTCCAACCTATCTTCATAAACACGGTCATGAAGTCTTCTAGAGGGTCTTTCTAAGGCAACTTCATCTAACCTTTGGTCTTTTAAGAAGAATAGCATTTTGGACTGCCACCGTTTAAAGTCTTTTCCATTAAACTTTGGGGGTTTGTCTACAGTACTCTTTCCCATTTTGTTACAGCAAAAAATATAGCAATGAAGGATATTACCTTTAGATTGTTGGAAATAATGACAACATTTGCAGTAACTTATAAAAAATACTTAGCTCGAACTGATGCGTGATCGATGTTCCGGGAGATATACTGATAATGGTAGCAAGAACGAGTAGAGGCACGTATGAGATACGCTGACCTAAAGGTAATATTGCCTGCTACTCCTCTGAGATGCTATAGCAGTTGGCAAGTCACCTCCAGGATACAACTATTGATAGTACTCCTCAATGTAGCATACAAATAAAGTACTCTAAGAGCTTGGCAAAGTTGTATGAAGAAATGGAAAAAGTTTCAGTGAAACAAAAATAAAGAAAACAGTAGCAGAATTAAAATGAGGTAGGTAGAAGTTGTTTTTGTTTCTGTGTACCATAAATGAGCTGAACCAGTTCCTTAATTATATACTGTTTCAAAGAAGTTGGTCGTTAGAAATAAGATAGGAAAGATTCTCACGCATGGGCTTTGTTAGAAAATAGCTTTGTCAGAAAACAGCTTTAACTTTAAGCAGAAAACAGTTTTGCTTTGTCAGAAACACTTTTACTTTAAGCAGAAAATCAGCTTTAGCTTTTGTCAGCCAGTCAAAGCATGCGAGATACACAAGTCAGACAGACAAAGAAGAGAAGCCAAACACGTACAGACAAGGAGTAAGATTCTTGTACATGTGTGGAACACGCGTACGAAATTTCAGCAAAAAGATAGGATCTAGTGAACCCCGCCCGCCCGGACGGACGGCGGCGGCGTGCGTGCTTCGGTGCGAAGCACCGCGCGTACGGGAAAGGCAACCTTGCCATAGTCTAGGTCTTCCCCCTCACACAAAAGTGTGTAGACCCAAAGGGCCGTGCCCTTTAGGCAAAACCCATGGTATTTAAGTCTAAAACTCTAAAGATTTTAGTCTATGTGGGACTAATGTTTTATCCATTCAAATGAAAAAACAACTAGTGGGCAATTGGTCTAGGGATCAAATCATGGTCCATGCACTTTTGGTTTTGACACAAAATCCGTTTTTTCTAACACTTATCTGATTTTATGGATGGTGAGCAGCCGATTTCTTATGAAGCAGCCAAATGATTCTTTGCCAAAGATCCTTCACAGAAGTGGGTCATCCTTGTTTCTTGTTTCTTTCTTCCATGTCTGTGTAAAATACTTTTGTGTTCCTCTTATAAATACTCTTTTTATTAATACGAGTGTTGGTATAGGTGGGCAGCATATGTTGCGGGGACTGTTCTTGTTTTGATGACCGAATTGGGTGTACAAGTTTGATGATGGCATCAGTATATTGGTAAATCACTCCCTCACGTTCAGGATTCATGGGTTTCTAGGAAGAGAATATATTTGATGCTAGGCTGCTGCGGTTATGCATGATCCCGTATGAATTCCCGGGGTTCGATTTTTATCGGTGTGGTCTTGTAGGTGTCTTCACAGTGCCGAGAAGGGAAAGGAGTATCTTCTTCTGCTGCAGGTGGAGGTTGCTACCATGTCGGCCATTGCTGCTGCTCATGGTTTTTCTCTTCTCCTTTCTTAGGCCATGTTGTCATTTTTAATTTTTGTGACATGCACTCGTTTTTTATGTAGTTTTGAATTCGGCATATGTTCTATATACCCACTCCAAGCGAGCCTCTAGGTTTAGTTTTGAATTCTGGCATATGTACTATTAAGCCCCTAGCTTAAAAGCTCAACATTTAATGATAAGAAATGACATCCTTAGTCAAATTTGATCAAGGGATGCTGAGTTAAGTTTGCAACAACAACTGGATAATCAGATGCAGGAGCATCTTTTTCTGGAGCGACTGTCCCTTAGGGCTATGAAACCAATGGATTGATTTTGCTTTTGCCATCAGTTGTGGCTCTTGGGAGCTATGTTGTAAAAGGCGAGCGCCTTTGGCGCTTAAGCGCCAAAGGCGCACTAGGCGTAAGGCTGGCGCCTGGGGAAAAAAGGCGCCCAGGCGCCAAATTATACTACATTCCTGTTTTTCTAAAAAAAAGGCCCTCGCCTGGGGCGCCTTAGGCGCCAAAGGCGCTAGGCGCTGGGCTTGGCGCCTCGCCTTGCCTAGCGCCTTTTACAACATAGCTTTGGAGATAGTGCATTCTCCCTTCGTTAAAATGTTTACCAATTATAATCATGATTTAAAATATATAAATCTTATTAAATGAGAGGGCATCTTTTCATTGCAGGGCTAGATATCAAGCCAAGAGATCTCGCGTTGCTCTGTCAAAAGGCATGTGCACATTCATTAACTCAGTTTTTGAACATCTATTTTATTTTTATTTTTATTTTCTTACTTTTAAAAGTTAAGTTTGCAACAAGAATGGAGTGTTAACCATCTCACCAATATATGACAGGTGGAGAATCATGTTGTTGGAGCTCCTTGTGGAGTGATGGATCAGATGGCATCGGCGTGCGGGGAATCTAACAAACTTCTTGCAATGGTTTGCCAGGTAAGGTTTTGGTATACTGAAGTTTTTATACTTTCTGTTGAGCCAGCATTGTAATTCCACTTGTATTTATGTAGCCAGCTGAGGTGCTTGGACTTGTGACGATACCTTCGCATATACGATTCTGGGGCATTGATTCAGGAATTCGACATAGGTAATCAATGGAAGCTTCAGCTTCACGTAGTTTGTTTCTTCTATCATGCTTTAGTTTCAGGAATATTTTTTAATACCTTAATTAATGATCTTCGTTGCGGATTAGTTTTGTGTTTATCTAAAGTGCAGTCATCCTTAACCAAGATTTGGACATAGGAGTGGATGTTTTTATTGCATACTTTGATATCATATTTATTCCTGAGAAGTTCTCTGTTAGATTCTTGATAAATGGAAAGGGTTTCTTGAGTTGTATTATTCTGGCGTGGTATTTTATTTGTGAAATCTGTGAACCCACCATTTACGTTCTTTTTCTAGCTTTAATATTGCGGTATTTTCAGTGTTGGTGGTGCAGACTATGGATCTGTGAGAATAGGTGCCTTTATGGGACGTAAGATCATTAAGTCTATTGCTTCTGCGTCATTGTCTAATTCGTCATCCAGTGCTAATACACGAGAGCAAGTAAATGAACTCGAAGAAGATGGTAAAGAACTACGTGAAGCTGAAGCTTCCCTAATTACCTATGTAATCTTTCCCCTCATCGGTAAATTTCTCGGGGCACACAATTCAAACTTGGTATTTCTACATTTTTTGCCGTTCTTAATTAAGTTTGTAATTACATCTTTTACCACAGATATGAAGCTGTGTATGAAAAGAAGCTTCCACAATCTATACTTGGGGAAACATTCTTGGAAACCTACCTTGACCACGACGATCGAGTAACAACTATTAATCACAAGCGTAGTTATGTAGTTAAAGCACCGGCCAAACATCCGATCTATGAGAATTTCCGTGTCAAGGTTAGTTGTTATATCTCGGACAATTTTTTTTTTTTTTTT
>JAJJWW010005126.1:0-275000 GCA_023531295.1 Papaver armeniacum | reverse complement strand
TTAATCGGTGGTTTTATTTTCATTTTAGTTGATTAATCGGTGGTTTTATCCATTACGGTGGGTTTTAGTTGATTAATTTGTTTAATTGATGATTTTAATTTTCATTTCAAAGGGGTTTGATGAACGTCGCTTGCATCTGGTTATTTGATTTTTTTTTTTTTGTTGAAATTGATTTGTTGAAGTGAGTTGTTGTCTTAACTCGGTTGCATGTTAGACTATAATGAGCAGATTAAGACTAGATGAAAACCAATTTCATCCAGGTTAAAATCTGCTAATCTGGATGAAATTTGAGTGTAAAATCTCAAACCAGTTTCATCCAGTTGTTGTAAAACCATTTTAGTTTCATTTCAAAGCTAGATGAAACCCAGCTTACATCCTATCACAACCTAATATTCAGCATCAACTCCATCCCAGTTTCGTTATACAGTGTAAAATAATCCCAGTTTCATTTTACAGTGTAAAATACACCATCAACTCCATGTAGCCATGCTTCTCTTGTTATTTGTTTATAGTATAGTTGTGAAATTTGAATAGATGTTACTCGGGTATCTCGCTAAACTAGCATGAGTAATTGAATATTAGGTTGTGATAATGAAACTGGTTTTCATTTAAAGTAATGTTAGGATGTAATTTCAAAACTTAAGCCAAATTCAGCAGTGGCTCTTCTTGGGGCTGGGTCTAATAGTTCGGGTAGTGTTCATCCTTGGGCAAGTGGTAACAAATCTGAAAGAGGTGGTATTGGTGTATCACAAAATTGGAATTCTCTATTGATGAAACCCACCTCTTTCAGAGAGATTACTACATGGGTTAACATGTTTGCGACTAATAATGATTATACTAAGAGAGAGATTACTAAATAGTATGGTTCAACTCTGAAAGAGGTGGTATGCGATTACTACATGGGTTACTAAATTCAACATATAGCTGAATATTAGGTTGTGATAGGATGATACTAAATTTCTGTATAATATATGGGACTAATAATGATTATAGTAGTACAATAGTATGGATTCTTATATAGTGTAGTTCGCAATATATGGGACTAATAACAGCGTAGATATCAAATAAACTACGGGTATTTGATTCTTTAGACCATATTAACATGTATAATATATAGATCAACCGAGATCTGAAAAAATAAAAAGAGCTCTGAATTTACAGGTGAGGGGACGAGAGCGTGAGGGACGAGAGCGGTGAGGGAAAGAGAAATAAATTCTCTTTGAAAAGAAGGGTTTAAAAGGTTAGAGGGTATTTTAGGTAAGATATATTTTTTTATCTTAATTTTCCTGGGTGAAATATCCAAACTGACTATATAAACAATATATTTCTGAATTTTGACTATATGAACAGTATCAAAAGCTAAGAATATATTTCACCCAGGAAATTTCTGTTTTGGTCTTTTTGACCAATTTTGTGTTAAAGTAATAGAACGAAGGTGGTAGTGCAGCGGCAGGAATGGAACAAAAATGTGTTGATTTAGGTTAAACATATTTTTAGATCGTCAGTGTGCGTAGAAACCGTATATGAATAAGGTTATTTTAGTCCGATTAACAAAAACAATTTGAATCGTTGCGGGTCAGTGAATTGGGTACGATTTTTGTACTCCTCAAATCACATTTTGTTCTCCCTCTAACAAAAATCTTCTTATATATGTAATATATTCGTATTTATCAAAAATTATTCTATAGAAGCAGTATATAAATGTCTAATCCTAACATTCTTATTCAATATTGATGAGTGATGGGTTTTTTTTTTTTTTGTATCTTTTTTTTTTTTTGATATTCCAGATAGTATTTTATAATTTTCTTACTTTATGAGATTTTTTTCACTATTAATAAATTAAATATTTTTTAATTAATACACGTATCCCAACGTATCCCGTATCCCCATTTTTTGAAAATTGACGAATCCCCATATCCGTATCCCCGTATCAGTATCCGTGCTTCATAGGTAAAAGGTGCAGTAAAACAAAGACGCATCTACTTTTAGACAAGTTGGATGACCATCACAGGCAATAACAGGTCTGTGATGCCGTTTAGCACCGGCTTTAGCCAATAATGTTATGGAGGCATCTACTTTTAGACAAGTTGGGGTGTCAGTCAAGTGATCCCCAATAGTTAAAGCACTTTCATATTTCTACTTTTAGACAAGTGTCAAGTGGTCGTCAATAGTTAAAGCACCGGCCAGCAAAAAACACTACTTTTGCACTTTCATAGAAGACTCATTTTATTCCACATTCATAGTTCTACTCTACACGCTTTGATATTTCTCTCAAAAAACACTATTATCTTCATTTCTTCTTCATTGTTTTTCTATCTGCTTGAAATTTTTCATAATGGCCGGAGAACAAATTCTTGTTAACGGGGTCACTGAGATCATTAAGAAGGTACTACCTGTTATTGCTCGACAGATTTCTTCGGCGTGGGGTGTAAAAGACGACTTAACAAAGCTTAAGGAGACTTTGGAGTCAATTCAAGCTCTGATTACTTCTGCTGAGGAAAAACAAGTAAATGATGCTGCTGTGAGACTTTGGTTAAGGAGGCTGAAAGATGTTGCTTATGATGTAGACGACCTAACGGATGAGTTCGCTTATGAAGCCATGCGTTCTAATAAGCACAAGGTACAAGCTCTTGTTTCATCCTCCAACCCAATTTTATTTCGATTCAAGATGGCCCGTAAAATTCGAGCCATGAATCAAAAGTTGGATGAAATTCACAAAAACAGTGAAAGGTTCCGCTTGGAAAATACTGTTACGACTGCACAAGAAAATCAGAATAGGGAGCTGATAAGAAAACGCAATCGGTTAACCACATCGGATGTAGATGATTCGTTAGTTCAAGGGAGGGAGGGTGCAAAATTAGAAATATTGAACTTGTTGATCGAGATGCCGTCACCATCTGTACCGTCATCATCGTCGGAGATTTCTACTCAACGGCAGAACGTATCCACATTATCTATTGTGGGCATGGGAGGACTGGGTAAGACAACTGTAGCTCAAATGGTCTACAAAGATGACCTCATAGTAAGAAACTTTGAGCGAAGAGCTTGGGTATGTGTCTCTGATACTTTTGACATCTTTAAGATTTTAAGAGATATCATCGAGTCCATCACTGGACAAAAATGTGAGGATCCATCCAATGTCGACGTATTGGCAAAACAAGTCAAGGAAAAATTGCTTGGCAAGAAATATCTGCTAGTGCTCGACGATGTGTGGAATGAGGATGTCGGAGAATGGGATAAACTGAAAAGTTTTCTTGTTTGTGGCGGCTTGGGCAGCAAAATATTAGTCACTACACGCATCCGAAAAGTTGCATCTGCTGCTGGGGCTACAGATTACTCTTTAAACAAATTACCGGATGATGTTTGTTGGTCCATTATCAAGAGGAAAGTATTGTCCCAAGGTGGAGCAGTGCTCACTAAGAAAATGACAGATATTGGAACCGAGATAGCAAGGAAATGTGATGGCTTACCCCTTTTGGCGAAGTCACTTGGAGGTTTAATGTGCTCCAGAAGAGACGAAAGCTATTGGCAGTCAATCGTAGACGACATTCCTGATCGTATGCGAGGTACATCTGAACATCAAAATGTCATATCAATATTAAAATTGAGCTACGATAATTTATCTCCTCCTTTGAAACAATGTTTTTCATATTGTTGCATCTTTCCTAAAGATTGGTACATAAATAGAGAGATGTTAATTCGATTATGGATGGCCGAAGGATTCCTTTTGTCATCAAGTGGGGGAGAAACTACATCTCTCGAAGATATTGGAAATGAATATTTCGAGTATTTGGCGTGGAGTTCGTTCTTCCAGGATTTGAAGAAGGATCGAGAGTCGGGTGACATTTGGTGTTGTAAGATGCATGATTTGGTGCATGATCTTGCAACGAGTGTTCTAGATCCTAATGAATTTAGGGTCGCGAAGGTAAGCGATGAGAAGGAAGAAGTTCGACGCTTACAACTGCAATTTGATGAAGGACAATGTTTGGCATCTCCAAAAGTATTATCAAATGCAGTGAAACTGCGTACAGTTGTTGCTCTTAACCCGAAGAATATTTCGCATGTCAATTCTTTCCTTCAATGTAGGCGTTTACGCGTACTATGTCCTCTCAGTCGCTGGTATCAGTGGGATGAATGCTCACTCTCTTCTTCGATTTCTAAGCTGAAGCATCTGAGGTACCTTGACCTCTCTGGCTGCAATTTATCTCCTGAGGTGTCTTTAAATCACTCTTACAATTTGCAAACACTCAGACTGAAAGAATGCAGAAACGTTCCTAGCTGTCTTCTTAATAAGATTGGATCTTTGAAGGGTTTGAGGCATCTCGATATCTCTTCTCCGGATATTAAATCTATACCTGAAAATATTGGGTCCTTGGAACATCTAAGTTTCCTTAGTCTTTCAGGTACAAAAATCTCAAAGTTACCGGATTCTATCACTTGTATGGACAGTTTAAAAACGTTGAGGTTCGATAATTGTCGTAATTTAGATGCCTTACCTAGAGAGCTGGGAGCACTGACACGATTAAGGTGTCTGGATCTGGAAGGTACCTCCATCAAGGTATTGCCAGAATCATGCATTAGCAACCTCTTCAATTTGGAGATTGTGAAACTAGGATTGAGGTGTGAACTTCCGGAGGAAATTAAGAATTGGCCGAAATTGAGAATTTTTACTCACTCTAGAGAAGATGCTGTAATGCCTAGAGGTATAGAAAGGCTTACCTGCCTTGAAATATTTGAGTCTTACATGGTTCGACAAGAAACAGATGTACGTGGAAGTGGCATTGAAGAGTTAGCCGGCTTAAACTCCCTTGAGGAGTTAACGATCAGAAAACTTGAAAATGTGAGAGGTGGAATAGATACTGCGGTGTTGGAGGACAAGCAACATCTTCAAAAATTATATTTGTATTGGGGTTCCACTGGTGGTGATGATGACCAAAGTAGTAGAAGTGTAAAAGATACTGCGGTGTTGGAGGGTCTCAAGCCTCACTCAAATTTAAAGAATCTGTTAATAAATGGATTCTCAGGTTTAAAGCTTCCAAAGTGGATGATGGGTTCTTCATTATCAAACTTCCTTCCGAATTTGGTGGAAATATATTTCATAAATATCGATAATTGTGAGCAGCTTCCATCTCTGGGCATGCTCCCATTTCTTAGGTATCTTTGGATCGTGAGAATGAAATCAATCAAGTGTCTGGGTGAAGAATTCTACTACTATCAACAAGAAAACAGAGAAGAAGAAAGCAGTAGTAGTAGTAATACTGCAAAGAGATCCTCATTATTCCCTTCGTTAGTTGAATTGATGATCACGGATTTGGAACACTTAGAAAAATGGGTTGCTCCTCCTCTTTCTTGTTTTCCTTCTCTTGAGATGATGAGTATCAGAAACTGTAAAAGATTGAGAAGCACACCACCGATAACTTCGTTTTCTTCTCCGAAGGATTTGATGTTCTATGGTACCAATGATAATGCAGTAAACTCATTATTGAATAGAAGAGGAGGAGGAGAAGGATGTAGTACTTCTCTCACGGATATTACAATAGGGAACTCTGAAGATCTAATATATTTACCACCACTGGGCGTACTACTCCAACCCAGTACTCCGAATATTCGATGTCTACGGATTGGCAATTGCTCTAATTTTCAAGGTTTTCGTGATGATGATGATCTAAACAACAACAACAACAACAGTTTTTTTCAAGAGCTGAGGTTAGAAAATTGCCCTGTCTTGGCGTCTCTACCGGATTTACGATTATGTACTTCTCTCCGGGAATTGACTATCTACAAATGCGATAAACTGAATAAGGAGTCGATACCGTATGATCTTAAGAAGTCCCTCACCTTTCTTGAAGAACTGAAAGTTGATTTCATTCAAAGAGACGAGGGTGGTCCGGATGTCTCTGATGCATATCACTTAACTAATTTGATGGAGAAGAAGAAGAAGTAGATCATTCTTGCTATCTTCTCCAGCATTAGCAACAGGTTCCATTTCTCTCTGATTTTATATAAAATTCCATCTTGTGTATATATGCTCTTAAATCTTCTTAAACTCAATAATCGTTGCCGTATTGAATTTTATTGGTTCAATTTTAATATCTGTAAAATTCAAAAAGGTTACTTTGCTTATGAATTTTATTGGTTCACCAGGTTGGTTGGAGTTACTTGTTCGATTTTATAGCTTCATTTCATAGGATATGAAGACGAGGAGTCAACTAGCAGCAACCAGGCATCCTTCTTAATGTTTCCTACGACCAAACAACCAACTGAGAAGCTCTTCGAATTCTCCAAGCAGTGGATGTTTTATTGGACTTCATTTCAAGGAATTCGCGTCAGGTTTTAGTTTTTCTCAATCGCCATTATTTTCCTATTAAAACAGAAATTCCAGTTTCCATTGTCTGTATTTGGTTTCGGTTGTTTCCTCCCTGCAAGTGCAAATTGTGGTGGCTGTGGGTGCCAACCTTGGTTGAGATGGCAGTGTTGTGCTAATGTGGGCAGAAAATCTTTCTTTACGTTTTCCAGGATTTCTTAGTGTTTGTAAGATAAATCCTCCCATTAAAACTTCCCTACTTGAATTTTGATCAAATTTCAAGTATACTAATCAGTGACTCGAGTGTTATCTCAACAGTGATTTAAAGCAAAAAACCTATGTCTGATGATGTTGTAGATTTATCGACATTGGTGATTGCGTTTTTCTTTTCACCTGATTGAGTATTCAAAAAAAAAAAAAAAAAGATGATCCAGTTCTAAAAAAGATGGAAATGATATTTCATGACAAAACCCCAACGATATCGCTTTCTGCAGTCGACAGTGTATGCCCTGACATTTCATCCAAGCAGACATAATTGGTTTATGTAGATAAGACTTAACGGTGAGGAGCCTTAATTTTTACAAAAAATGATAGATACACTTCGGTTATGCACCGAGAAGTGCACCGGTAGAGACAAAGAGAAATGGACCCACTTCCACTACTCTAATCCCAATGTTGAGAAGTTGCTGGAGGCCGTTGGATTCCCTCGAAATGTAGTTCACGGTACTGTCTTCGGTGTGTAGGCAGTCTGTAATTTTTATTGGCCGAAATAAAGCTTTTGATAATGATAGTCCTGGTGAAAACGTTTGCCAATGTATGGTTTGCTTAAAAATTACATACTCGAAAGGAAAACTTAATTTACGTGTTTGAAATTTAAAAAAAAAATTCCAAATCCAATTTGGAAGTCGAATACTTGTCATATTAGGATTATTTTTTCCAAATTAATACATACATTGCAGAAAAACACATAAAAAAACAACTTATATTTGCACCCACGGAAGACTACTACTAAAGGGATCCCTTGTTTTGGATAAGGAGTTGTCCCATCTTCTTCGTTTTGAAGTCATTTTGGCATCAAACCAATTATCTTTTCTATGTAATTTTCCGGAGATTGTTTTCACGGGATAATTAGTCGGAGTTTGGTTGAGGCTGGGATAGATAGGAGTCTGTCACATCTAATTAATTCATGCACATAAAAGAGGAAGATTTTCAGTGATTACCAATTAACCCGGGAGAATATTCTCGGATTCTGTTTGATTTGACTTTCTTTGGCGATATTTGGAAGATAAGTATTGATTAAAAAAAGATATTATTTTCGGGGATTTTATTCTGGAAGATTTGGAGTGGTTGGACAACTTAGAGACGCGTGAAAAGGAACAAAATAATCCCAGAAATATTTTTCTTAATTATGAGAAGATTTGCATTTACTCGAGAGATATCTACCCCGGAGGTTATAAACGTTGCAGTTTCACGGTTTTATTCTTTTAACACATTTTTTAGCAATGAAGAACCATTTTGAGCGTGTTTCCATGATGAGGAGCTAAACCCAATCTCCGGGGAGATAAAAGGGGACATTCTTTCAATAGTTATGTGGTAAAATTTATTTAGATTAATTTACGCAATTCCTTTATGATTATTTGCACCGAATGACAATTGAGTAAATGATTTTTATTAATTATTTGTGTTTTCTCTATGCCTAGTTTATGGCTTTTGATACTTCATGCTTGCGATTAACAATTAATGTTTTGAAAATCTAATATAGGCAACGATTAGAATCACAATTTTTTTGATTGAAGCTTTATTGTCTAGAATTACATGATAAAAATGAACTTTGAATCACATGAATATTGCTGAATGGTGAAATCCTGAGCTAAACTTCAATACATACAGATGAACCTTACAACAACAATTGTTTTTATTCCTTCATTTCTGCTGCTGAATTGCCCGTAGACGTGCAATACAAGGAGATCCTTCGAATTCCAAAAGACAGTGATCAATTAACTGTTGTTGGTGTTGCTCAGGAGTTATCGTTGTTGTCCCCACCTTTATCTTTAGTTCACATTCAAGAGGAAGAGAAATGAGTTGAAACTGCCCATGGTGAATGTCAAAACATAGCAACATTTCCGTCTCTAGTTCCTCCTCCAGACCCATGATCTCTAGTAAGTACCCTCCAGTAGGGGTGAGCATGGGCCGGTATGGACCGGTTTTCACCCCATCCGCATCCAATCCAATACACTGTGGGTTTCAAATTTGGCATCCGCATCCAATCCACATCCAACGGATTTGCATCCACTGGATATACGGATGGACGGATTGGATGCGGATAATCCAATGGATTTGGTTTAGTTAAAATTTATAATAAAGAAACTAAAGCCAACACAAATGACTCCTCATAGAACCTACATATCCTATATATGTATAGGAAGATAAAAATGTCATGTACAATACCCCAAGCAAACACCTTAAGAATTCCTAAATGATCCATCGTATTTTTTAGAACTATATAAATGACTTAATTCAACGGATATGGATGTCCAACGGATTTTCAAAGTTGCATCCGGGCCCGATCAGTAATCCGTTGGATTTAAAAAATTCCATTCGAATCCAACCCATTAACGAACGGTCCGGGCATCCATCCGCAAATGAACGGTTGGTCCCGGTTAAATCCACGGTTTGCGGGCCAAATGCTCACCCCTACCCTCCAGTAAAGAGCTCCACCAACATATGTAGTCGCTCTAAAAAAACTCTCGTCCAGGCCTGATAGGCAAGCAGGATAAGTCCCACTTGCGGGCAACAAAAGCCCAAGGGCAGCAAAAAGCCTTCTAATGGTAATAATGAGGGGTTATCATTAAAAAATACAAAGGTTGGACTGAATTATTAGTTAAATAAAATCCAAGGGTTTAAAACAAATTACATAAATAGTGAGAGAAACATGTTTAGCTTTTTTTTTTGTTTTTGTTTTTGTTTTTTTTTTTTGTCTCTCTCTCTCTCTCTCTCTCCTCCTCCTCCTCCTCCTCCTCCTCCTCCTCCTCTCTCCCAGCCTTGTTCTTTTTCTTCCCAAACAGTAGATCACCGTGGATAGAGACATTAAAACAAATCTTTGTAAGTTTTAGTTTAGTTGTTAATATCAGAAACAATTGATGGCCTTTTATTAGTTGAATTTGTGCATATAAAACTTTTTTATAGGGAAAAAAGCAGAAGTTTACTTCGGGGCAAATTTTCTCCAGAAACAGCCCTTAAAAACTCATCCTCGACATAATCACTCTTTTCGTCTTCTCCCTAGCACTAATAGTAATAACAGGAAGCACTACACCATATGGCCCAATTTGAGACATATCGATTTTTGGGTTCGAGACACATATATATGTCTGTAGTGCTTCCAGTCATATAAGGGTCTCAAATAAAAGATATGAGTAGATTTAATTCTGATTTTTCAATTACTCTTACAAGTGTCTTAAAATGTGTCTCTACAAACTTTATTAACTTTAATATATATCTAATTTATCATTTCCTTTTCATTATAATTCCATTTTATTTCCCTCCAAAACTTTAAACTTCCCCCCATAATTCCCTCCCTTTCCAATTTTCTAAATCTCTCACATTATTTTCACTCTTAAATTTCCCCCCAACATTTTTCCCCTCAAATTTCCCCTCCAAATCTTTGTCTCACACCAAATCATTTGAAACATGATTTATATTTATTCCCACCATTTATTTTAGTTCCCACCTTTAATTTGGGTGTTTTTGAAATTTAGACAATATTTAATTTTTAATAAAAATCTGGTCATTAAAACCACTCGTCCAACTCTCTCACTCTCACTTGTTTTTATCAACTTCTGTCTTCTCGCTCTTTACTCTTCTCCGCTGAAAAAAAACAACAAAGAATGATGAGTGAAATCCATTAAGATAACCTAAAATCAAACCCAAACCAGAAATTAAACCAAAATTCTTCAACTGATGTATGATTTGCTGACCTAAAATTTCGTATCAAAACCCTAATTTACAAATCTTTCGCTCTTAGCTTGAAACTCTCAGAAGAAGATTCAATTGAAGAATTAGAAACACTAGAAATCTCTATCCTCAGGTAAGAAATATACTTTTTACAGAAATCGATTTTTTTTTAATTGTTAAACCCTAAAATTTTGATTTCTAATTTCTGTGTTTGAAATTTGCAGAAGAAGATTGAAGTAAAATCTTTGGAGATTCAGGTATTACCTCTTACCCTATTGGTTTGTTTTTTTTCTCTATAAATCGAAATTATTTTTATTGATGAACCCTAAAATTTTGATTTCTAATTTTTGTGTTTGAAATTTGCAGAAGAAGATTGAAGTAAAATCTTTGAAGATTCGGGTATTACCTCTAACCCTATTTGTTTTTTGTTTTTCTCTCTATATTTCGCAAGTTGTGTGTTTGATTTATGTTTTTATAAACTGATTTCTATTTAAGGGTTATGTCTTTGGTTTTTCACTGTGGGTCTGTGAGTTTTGAAAGTTAAAGTGTTTGATATTTAATTTAGAGAATAAGGTTCATGAGTATGATAGAGGTGTTTGATCTTTAACATGTTCTTGCAGTTGTAGAAGTGTTGAGTGCACTTCTTTTTCTGTCAATGTTTTAAAATGAATGTTAATGTAAGTCTGAAACTAACTCATAGAAATTCAA
Source organism: Papaver armeniacum (assembly GCA_023531295.1). Taxonomy (NCBI): domain Eukaryota; kingdom Viridiplantae; phylum Streptophyta; class Magnoliopsida; order Ranunculales; family Papaveraceae; genus Papaver; species Papaver armeniacum. The sequence goes on along the minus strand of JAJJWW010005126.1, from coordinate 264,037 downwards.
ATGTTAATGCAAGTCTGAGAGAAACTCATTGTGATTTAAGAATGGGTCTGTGAGTTTTGATAGTTTTCATAATAACATATCCGACCTTTAAGAAGGGTTATGAGTATGGTAGAGGATTGTTATTACATGTTTTGCTGGTTACTATAACATTTTTTAATTGACAGCATTTGGTTATGCGAAGATGTTTAATAGATTGATTGATGTGTTTTTGCTTATGTATACTTTGCAATATTTTTAATTTGAATTCTAAAGTGAGTATCTTACTTTGATGCAAGCATTGAATATTTTGAGTCATGTTTATTGTTTTCGTGTTCTGTTATCATCTTGTTTATTTGAATGGCATCTGGATAAGCATGTGTTATTCGTTTATTCGGCATTCATATTCTGGTATGATTGTGTGGGCTGTATAGATACATCAGCAAGCAACATGAGTTATATGTATTTGCTGACCATGTGTAGTATCACCTATTTTGTCGCTCAGCGTTGCATGCATTTAACTTTTAGGTTGTACTCTATTGATATGTCAGAATTACTTGTATGTATGAATATTCAATTATGTTTCTGGGGGAGGGGTCCTGGATTGACATACTATGTTATGTGTTGTTGTATAATGGTGCAAGTAGGTGACAAAGATTGGATGAATGAAGAAGATAGGTTTAGTGACGTCTATAAAAAAGGGGTGTCTGATTTTATAGATTTTGCATATAGTAATAGGATAAGAAGTTCATCATTATGTCCATGTCCTTGTCGAATATGTCGAAATAAGAACTCTCTGTCTTTTTCCCTAGTGAAGTATCATTTGGAAGTACACTCAATAGACAAGTCATATGTAATTTGGTCTCTACATGGGGAGAAATCCACCACACTAGCATCAGAAGTAGTGCAGGAACACGTAGAGGAAAATGTAGAGGAAAATTTAGATGTAGAAATATCAGTTGAGGAACATACATAAGATAATATTTCAGATGAACAATGTGGGTTAGGGGACTTTGTAGACAAGGCCTATGGAGTATTTGAAGGGTTAGAAAAGGATGTAAATGACACTGATTTGCCCGATTTAGGTAAAAATACCACAAGTATAAGGAGTTAGCAAAGGAAAAGATTTATCCTGGTTATGAGGGTGATGAAACAACACTTAGTGTAATTGTAGAATCTACAAAGATATTAAAAGATGTTTGGTTAGTCAGGAAATAGTGTTACGTACCTCTTGGGACGACTGAAAAAATGGTTCCCAGAAGGCAACACTTTCCCTGAAAAATACCCAACAATGAAAGCTATGCTGATAGATCTAGGAATGAAGGCTGAGTCCATTCATGCATGTGTTAATCATTGTGTTTTGTTCCGAAAAGAACACGAAAATGCGACTATGTGTCTCATCTGTAAACAATCAAGGTTTGTGGTGAAAGAGGGTAGAGATGGACCAATAACTACTGGTAGGCCTGAAAAGATGTTTATGTTTTAGCGTACGAGTAATAACCGCAAGTGCACGGCGTCTATCGGAGACGCGGCAAGTACGGGTCGAACCACAGAGACTTGTGGTGCTCTGAGTTGATCTAAAGGCTTCTTCTACTGAATTCTAACAAGTGCAAGTAACAACAGATGGTTTTGTTGCCGATACGGCTAGTTTGAAAGTTGTGACAGTAAACTGAAATAGTGAACTAAGATGTATCTAGTGACAATGGGGATACTAGGGTCTTCAAATCCACCTTTAACTTACACTATGTCTTCAACTCATGAATTTATTCTTGATCTATGGCAGATAAGGGAGAGGTGTCAAATCTACCCTATATCTAAGAAGTTTCTCCGACTGATAGCTTAATCACAACTAAAATATCTCTTCATAGCATTAACTATCTATCTTAAGCCAGCTAATCTAAGGATTAATAACAATCTGGTTGAGTTTGGGTTGTAGCATAATCTTCACAGAGATATTCTAACTACAGTGCATACAAGGCATACACTGTGAGAGCAAAGTGTTAACATGCTGAGATTAAGTCTATCTTAAAAGTAATTAAGCACTCAAGAACAATACATGAAATATGAAAAACACAGTGATAAGCTAGGGTTTCATCTCAAACCCTAGCACTTTGATTTAGAACATCAAAAACAACAATTAATCAACAATTAAACCTAAATTGCTGCTCTGGCTAATCCAGGCATGAGTTTTTCACAACCAAATCAAGTTCTATTTATACATGAAAACTCAAACCCTAATTTATTTCAAAAACAGAAAAATAATGAAAAACACTCTCACCCACGTCGCTCAATCCCTTGTCTCCTCTGTCAATCATCTCTGAATCGACCATGCGGGTTGTTGGTGAAACCCTAACCCTAATTATCTCTAACCTAGCTTCTAGGTTGATGAGAAGCTATGAAAGAGATAATTGAGAGAGAGAGAGTACTGGTACGGGTGCAGAGATGGAGTGGTGGTGGTCTCTGATCGGTATGGGTGAAGGTGGTGAAGGGGGATGGTTCTGGTTTGTCAGGGAGAGGGAGGAGGAGAGGAGAGGTAAGGGTTGTGTCGGAGAAGAAAGAGAAGATGGACAAGAGAATGGTTTTGCTCGACTGGGTATAGGGTTAGGCGACTTTGCTATGGAGCAGGCGCAGCGAGTGATGATGAGAATGATGCAGCGAGCGTAGGATCTAGGGAGTGATATCTGAACGGCTCAGGGAGGCTCGGAGTAATCTGGTGTTGCAAGGGAGCAGCGAACTTCGATGCGCGTGGAGGCAGCGACCGTTGGATGTGGGAGATATAAATCTCAACGGCTCAGGATGAAACGGGCTCGGATCCGGATCATGGATAGCTCTAGACCATGTCTTCCTTGTTGGGTTGCAACTGATTCGCGAGCGGGCTTTGGCTATCTGCTCCATAGATGTTTGACTCCAATTCTTCGCTCTTTTGTCTCCTCAATTTCTCATGGACTTTATTTAGTACCTAAAAACACAAAATTAATTAATACAAATATTTATTCTTGAAAACAAAGAAAACACAGAATCTGGGATAATATCTGATTTCTAAGCGCAAAAGATGAGTAAAATGCCAATAAAAAGGTGTATAAATATGCACTATTTGGCACTCATCAAATAAAAGAGCCTCGCAAAGTACTGAGACAATTTCGCTTTGTAAGAGAATTAAGAGATTCTACACAATATCATGGATAGCACGTTATACGAAATGGCATCATGAAGCACAGACTTCTTTCGAGCATATGCGTCATCCAGTAGATTCGCTCCAATGGCAGACTATGAAGAAAAAGTGGCCGGAATTTGCAGCCGAAGCGCGAAATGTATGGCTTGGTATTTCGACTGATGGTGTCAATCCGCGGGGTATTCAGAGCACTAGTTACAGTTGTTGGCCAGTAATCTTGGTGATGTACAATCTGCCACCATCTTTATGTATGAAATAAGAATTACATATAATGTCGCTGTTAATACCGGGACCGAAAGCGCCAGGTCAAGACATATGTGTGTTTCTTCAGCCCTTGATAGATGAGTTGAGAAGACTTTGGATTGATGGCTTCAATGCTTTCGATATGCATCTAAAGGAAGCTTTTATCTGCAGAGTTATTCTCATGTGGAGTATAAATGACTTACCGCCTTATGGAAATGTGTCAGGGTGTACAACACATGGTTATAAAGCTTGTCCTCATTGTGCTGATGAAACTGAAAGTATATGGATGGGTCACTGCAGAAAGATAGTATACCCAAACTACCGCAGATTTCTTAAGACACGACATCCGTTCAGGTCTGGAAAGTATTTAGGACTGAAGACTGCAGAGAGAAGAATTGCACCGCATCGATTGAGTGGAGAAGAAGTAATGCTAAAGACTACGAACATCGAGTATATTCCTGGAAAACTTTCCAAAGCTGGCAAAAAGAAAGAAAGATTGTTATGAGGAAGTTGGTTGTGATGCAGTTGATTCTCCAAGTAAAGCTTTTTATAAGAGGGCAGGACTGTTTGATATTCCATCGTGGAAGTATAATCCTTACCATCACTGTGTAGATGTAATGCATGTTGAGAAGAACTTTACCGAGCATTTGATAGATACTATTCTCAACATAAAGGGCAAGTCCAAAGATAGTGTAAGAGCACGAGAAGATATGAGGAAGATGAATATTCATAGTGGGCAGTAGATCACTACAGATTCTGAAACAGGCAAGGACATTGTACCGGTTTCCGGTTTCTGTTTGAGCAAAGAAGAACGTAATGATTTTTTAATGATTTTGAAAAATATGAAGTTTCCTACTGGATTTTCATCCAATCTTGGAAACAATGTGACAGTTAAACCTCCGGGTCTGAGTTGTTTGAAGTCTCATGACTATCATGTGATTATGGAATACTTGCTACCGGTGCTGCTTCAACATGCTTTCCGAGGTACCCCGGACATTCGCAAGGCGCTTCACCAGATGAGCTTGTTCTTTAGGATCTTGTGTGCGAAAGTTTTAATTAAAAGTGAACTTCAACAATCCAAATTCATGGTTTCTGAGGCTTTATGTGTGATGGAAAAGTATTTCCCTCCTTCCTTCTTTGATATTAGCATTCATCTTGTGGTGCATCTGGCTGATGAAGCCCTTACATGTGGACCAGATTAGATATCGGTGGATGTATCCGTTTGAAAGGTAAGTCCCTTGCATTTACTTGACTTATTTGCGTTACCTTTATTTTTATTTATTTTTTATTCACTTGCATTGTTTCTGCATTAGCGGGCGATGAAAAGTCAAAAACTTACCAAGTAACAAACGTTATGTGGAAGGGACGATTGAACAAGCGCGTCTTACTTGAATCTACGAGGCATGCGATGGAACACTTGTCAAATGCAAAGGATGGGAATCACGGATCTACGCAAGAAGCTTTCTTAGACCACAATACGAGTACAATGATGAAGGCCCTGTTTATGGAGATGAAAATGTGACTTTGAATCATGCCCGGTTCATACAAATACGTAGATGGGTGCTTTTTCGTCGTGAAATAGAAGGTGTAGCAGAGTACTATAGGTGGGTTATCTTTATGATACCATTTTATATCAGAATTTCTTATATTTTTGGTACTAATAGTTCTAACAACTAATTGAATTGTAGTGAGTACTGCGACGAACTTTCAGTTAATTTAAATGGGAAAAAGAACTCAATCAGCGAGGTGGAGCAACAGACAAATTTCATCAAGTGGTTGTATAAGAAGGTGTGTGAAAGTTTATTCCCCAACTGTGGTACTAAATACCGTGGTACTCAATTTATGTCGTTAACTACTGACATTTGAATGAATAATGGAATGATATATGAAATCTCTTTCTAAAAGATAACAAAGCCTTGACATATCTAGGAATTCCACTTATATAATGATTTCAAATTCTGGGTAATACATTTCAGGATTGTTGGTTTAAGTAATTATACTTTAAGGCCCTTATCAGTACTTTCTTTTTGAGGTGTATTGGTAATTTGTCTGGTTCTTAACATATCATCTCAGTATAATGTCAACTCACTATTGAAACCAAAACTAAAAAGCTGGTTATGAACTCTGAGTCATTCTAAGAACTTGGTAGATGTTTACATACTATAACGGTCTATGTTCTTTACTAAAAAGTTCTTACTGCTTGCAGTTGGTGACAGAACGCAAGATGAATGGGAAATTGTGGCGCTATGTGCAGGGACCAATTGGAGCAAAAGAGTTTAAGAAGTATCGGGTGAATGGTTATATGTTCTCGGAAAGTCGTATTTAGGATAAATTCATTACACAGGACAGTGGGGTATGGATGGAAGCTACTACTACATTCAGGGCAAGCAGTAAAGATAAGAACCCACGGGATCAGAGTACCAAGTATTATGGTGTGATTCGTCAAATTTTGGAGGTTGAATACACAGAATTTACGGAGGTAGTCTTTTATCGTGATCGGGTGAAGGTGGAGAACAAGAGTCTTGGGTGTAAACTTTGCCCGCATTCAAACCCGGTGATGGTAAACTTAAATAGGTTCAAGAGTATAGACAACTACTATGATGAACCCGCAATAATGGATTTTGAGGCCAAACAAGTTTTTTATTCTCGGATTTGAAGAATCCTGATTGGTCTGTTGTGCTTCACTCACCGATGGGTATGACAAGACATGTGGACGATTTGTTAAAGCCTAATTTTGAAGAAATTCAATCTGTAATTGCGGATGAGCCCAACTTGGCTGGGTTGTTGGTTCAACGGGATTCTGATGGTGTCGTAGTTTAGATTATAGGGATGTTAGTCTTTTATATTTCATTTCACAAATGGATAGAGTAGTACCTTATGATCTAATATGGTTGTTATTTTTATTTTCTGAATGTGGTTATGTTTTCATTTTGTGAATGTGGTTGTGTTGAATGTGAGCAGTTTAGTGTTGATTGGTTCCTAACTTCTTACATTACTTGATTGTTTAATCATTTGACCAAGATTTCACTTCTTCTTTTGCAGTAGAATGGAATCAAGTCAAAGCGGTTCTGATCCATCTCGTTCAACTACTACGTCATCCCAGAAAAATCAGAGCCAGCAAATCAAAAAAGCCGAAGTTGTTTATCACTGTTAATTTTGCTAGCAAGGTCATAGGAGATAGGATTGCTACTGGGAGATTCGCTACTAGGGTTGGAGAGCTCATACGAAGTCGTGTTCCTATATCACACAAGGAGTGGAGGTGTGTGTCGAACAATTTTAAAGACGACGTGTGGACTGCTTTGAAGGTATAACACAAAATTATGTTACAGTATTGTATGAATATGATAGATTAGATCGTATTGGTGACTATATCTATTGATCTTACTGTGTATAACAGGGAGAATTTGAATTCAATATGGACCCAACATCCTGCCGCAAAATTGTTGAAGCATCATTTCCACCCTTTTACAGGCGATTCAAATATGAGTTAAGGCAGGCATTAAAGCAACGAGTTCTTGCTCGTAACAAAGAGCAAGAAAAAGAGCAAGAAGTAAGTGAGGAAGGATCTGACATACCCGAGGAGGTAGATGAAGAACCACTTCCAGAACTCACTCTAGAAATCTGGGAAAGTGCAAGAGCAGATGTTCCACTTGGGATTGATCCATATATCTGGGAGGCATTTGTTGATATGGAGAAGAATCCTGAAAAGATAGCAAAGAATAAGGTGAATGCAGAAAGCAAAGCAAAGCAAACTGTCCACCACACACTTGGGAGATGCACATACCATAACAAGAAGCATAAGTTGGTAAGTACTCATGCTCATGATCTTTGCTGTTTATCTTTAATTACTGGTATTTGTAGATAACCACATGTCTGTATTTATAGGATTAACCTGGCGAAGAAGTGGTACCGCCTTCTACTACAGAGAAATGGTTATACGAACATGTAAGATGTGACGGGAGTGTCCATCCTAGTGCAGTTGAAACACATGTAAGTTACAAACACTTACTATTTTGGAGCTTTTTGATCTTTATTCTAATATAATATTGGGAGTATGTGAAAATGCAGAACAAAGTAAGTGAGGCTTTTGAGAGGAACAAAGCAAAAGGAAAGCATCCCAGCTCTAGTAATGTGATTTCAGATGAACTTGAGGAGGTGTTTGGAAAAAATCAAAATGGTGGTATTCGTGGCTACTCATCTCATATGTCAAAGAAGCAAGTTGAAATGGCAGCAATTGGAGCTGCTGCCCTTCACCAAAGAGATGACGAAAATGCACTTAAACTAAGCAAAATTGAAGGTGAATTGGGGTCCTTAGGTAGCGTAGTGAAGGTAAGTTTTAACTTGTTGTTCATGAAGTAGGATCTCCAAGTTCAGCAGTTAATATGTAATGATTTTATCTATTCTTGTTATTAGGAGATTTTGACCTGCCTGAAACGCAAGGAACCTACATCATCAGCTCGTGTAGGCACTCCCAACCCAGAAAAAGGGTCCAATTCTCTCTTAGGTCACCCAAATGATGATAACCTGGATCATGCCAACAGTTTAAGTAATGAGGCTCCTTCCTTGCAAGTTGAAATGCTAGATAATAGAGGAAAAGTTGTTGCATCAGGGTGTATCGCTGACGGTGATTATTGTCATTCTAGAAAGGTGATGCCAACAGAGAAGAGGGTCCTTATCGAGGAAGTGTATGATCAGTATGCGTTAGTATGGGATGGTCCACAAGGAAATGGATGGGTGCATTTGAGGGACATAGAAATCCCTACTTGGGTGGTGTGGTCTGCAGTTAGGTTGCAATCGATGCCAATCAGAGAGTAATATCTTCCTAGTTTGTATTCTTTTTTGTGTTCTTTTGCGCAACAATGATAGGTTCCACACAAGCATAGCAACCCAGTTGGCACTGAACAGTAGTATTTCCTTCTTTTTTTTTTGTTCTTTTTTGTTATTTCTGCTCTATTTGTTTCTTTTGCGCAGCAAGGACAGGTTTGACACTAGCACATGGCAAATTCCACTTGTTGCATCTAAGAATTTGCTTGTTAGTGTCTTTTTTTGTTTGTTTCAGCCTTAGTTGTGTTGTCTAGCACAATGAGGATATGTTTTTTTGGGGTCTGTAACTGCCAGTATTTACTCAATATAATATATCTTGTTAATTTGGTGTTTGACCAAAACCTTTTTAACTCCGCCAATGCTTACACTGCCGGTCTCAAGCCCGGATAAAGGAGGAGGGAAAAGGATCTATTTTTACTCAGTATTAACTACTTTGCTTTGCATCTTTTTTACTTAATTCAGCTGGTTGGCGGACATTAAGGAGAGCTGCTCACAAGTGGTATTTTTCAGGTCCAATTCTATCCTACATTTATGTTCTTGTAGTCTGATTTCTCCAATTCTATCTTACAAAATGAAAGATAGTATTGAACTTTAATTTTCTATTATAATCAAAGTTGTTTTATGTTTATGGCAGGAACTTTATTTGGTACATGTAGACGGCGTTTGGGATTCACATGATATAGTGCACCCAGTTGAAGTATGTGTGTATTGTAGCATGGATGGCTATGAATGAGATGGTCATGGTTAAGTTTTAATTAATATGTTGGGTGACTGTAGGAATGGATCATATACTATAAGAAGCTTAAGTTCTTGTAATGGCTCTTAGGATCCTATGCTTGGACATGTAGTCATTGTCAGAGCTGTTTTGAGTGTTATTACTTTCGTTTCTCGTTTATTAATAAATGATGTTTCTTTTTCAATCTCGAGAAAGAAGAAGCTCAGTTTGCCTTTGTTGAACTCACAATCATGTGTAAGTTGGAATACTATAATGCTATTGATATGTTTTGGTTCATAGAGTTACCAAATTGGTAATGTTGTAATCATTGTTTTTATTGTTATTGTTGTTGGATTTGTCTTTGAACTTAGTTCTGTGTTTGGTGTGTTACGCAGATGACCTGTGAATGAAATGCTTATTGGGTCTATCGCCAAAGAAGTAGCTGAGTGAGATGTCGGATCACAGTAAACTCTTGGCACATGACAGTTATAAGTTACGGTTTTAGATAGAATTTGAGAGACATTATAGAGGTGGAGCAGACGGAAGTCCTTGTCCTCACCCCGAAGATGAAACTTATGCTCCGAGGAAGTAGCTAATAAATAACGGAGTTTTTCTTCCAATAAGGATTCCACCTTAGGTTCCAGATCTTCAGTCAGTGATGGAGCTACACTTTCTGAAGATGCAATTGGAACAACTTGGCCGTAAGACGAGAATGGTGTTAAGCCGCCTGCCACACATGTTCTATCCATTTCGAGCCCTTCGTTGAGATTGGGTTCGGGAGTTCTCAGTAGTGATGGATGTATGTGTTATTGAGAAAGATCACATTCCTTCAACTCGCTCATGTTTCGGATCGGTTTGTCAAAGCATTCATTGCTGATTAGCCTTTTATCCGACTTGGTAAATTACAAGCTTCTGTATCGAGATGGGAAAGAGGTACTTCACAACACCAAAAACTGCATGCTTGATCCTTCAAGGTGCCTCTACATTTGGTACTTGTCCCAGCCTGATCTTAAACTGATTGACTGAAGATCTACATCAAGGTTGTCACTAATGTGTTTACATCTTTTCTTTGATTTTGTTTTCTTCAGATTACAAACAAAATGTAAAGGATATAGGTGTTATGTTCCCTGGAGCTGGTTTAAACAAGGAAGTTGGCCGTGCGGGAGGCGCAAGTGGGCTCGTAGTTGTTCGAGACCTCAAACTTATTTCCTTTACGTTCCATCTGAATTATGAGTAGTGGGATTCAACAAATTGTAGGTAATTCCTTTCTTAATTTCCTGTATAGGCTGAACAAGTTTAGAGGAAGTATGATGTTATTCAATACCAAAATATGCTCAACTTTGATCCAACATGGTAGTAAGAGACTCGCAGTTATATAAGTAGTTGTTTTTTATTGATCCAACATTGTAGTGAGAGACCTGCAGTTTCTAAGTAGCTATTTTTGTATAATTTTGAGTATTTTACATATGTAATTGCTGTAAAATTGATCATTTATGGATTGTGCTTTTGTATTTCAAATTTGATGGAAAATGGAATGGCTGGTTAGGTGCCTGTATCCAGGTGCAGAAAATGAAATGTGCAGGTGCAGGATATTTTGATTCTTGGAAATCCAAATTGAAAAATTATTTATTTTTTTAAAAAAGCTAATTTAATTTTGAGACGGATATACGTGTATTAAACAAAAATATATATGTGGCAAAATATTTTGAGACAGATAAATATGTGTTGCCTTTGAAACTAAGGCTACACGAATAAACGTCTCTTAATTAATTTATCTGTCCCAATAATAAAGTGTCTCTAACGAATTTAAGAGACGCTTAAAATGCGTCTCTTTAATAAATTAAGAGACACTTATAAGTGTCTCTTTATCCGTCTCAAAACGTTCTGGACGCACGATTTGAGACACTTATACGTGTCTTTTAAATTCATAACAATAGAAATATGTGTCTCAAAACAGTTGATTTGAGACACTTATAAGTAGAGGAGTTTCTCCATGATTTGCTTCCCGTTGTGAAGACCATGCACTTGAATTCGTCATGAACATCAATGATAGTCGATGTACTGGAATAAACAAGGAAAATTTTGTATTCATTGGTTCAGGGAAGGGCCTAGCAAGGGGCTAACCCGGGCTATAGCCCATCCATATATTTAACTAACAAAAACTTAGGTAGGTAAAATTTTTGGAAATGAGTGATTAGCCCACCCAGAGTTATACTTAGCCAATGTATTAATTTCTTTTCCCAAATAGGTTTAACCCATGTTATTAGAGAACTAAAACCAATATCTTCTTCGGACCAAATTTTTTTTCCTTCTAAACAAGTTTAGTTTTCCATTTTTCTTCCCTAAACCATATATTTCTTATCACATCGAGGTTGTTATAGTATTTTCGTATTTCATTGGTCTATTTATGTTAGAATACGGGCATCCAACTCAAAACCAATTGGCAATGAGTAGAGAGGCCCTAAGAAATTATAAACCGCAGGATCTTAGAATGCCCAACAATGTGGGACTAATAATCTGAACATGCCCCCTCACGTGTAGCCTCGTTGGGTCTAACACGTGGACAATTAAATCGGGTGACGCGGAGTAAAAGCGCGGTCAAAGACTCGTCGCAAATAGCCCTCGCAAATAGCATGTTAGAATACGGGCATCCAACTCAAAACCAATTGGCAATGAGTGGAGAGGCCCTAAGAGATTATAAACCGCATGATCTTAAAATTCCCAACAATGTGGGACTAATAATCTCAAAAATTTATCTAGTATTTTATAGGAAAATCTTAATTATTATTCGATTCGTTTCAAGCAAAATTTTGCGACCTTCGGCCATATTGCCAGGTGATGATGTTCCAGCCATACCCAGGTAGGATTTCTGCGTCCATCCCTGTATTGGCTAAAGAATCAAACCCGAAACCACAACAATAAAAATGAAAGCTATATTATCAGCCTTATTAGGAAATGGATATATATTACACCCACAAAATCTATCGGTCTGCAACTAGGATTTGTTATATGAAAGAAATATCGTCCACTGACATGACATGCTCTATAGAAATGTAATCAAAATCCTTGAACTGATTATTCATCATGAACTGATTATGTTCGCTTTCTTAATGCTAGTTTTGACAAATATAGCCTCAAAATATTTTTAGAATCATATTATTGGGGGTTGTAGGGGCTGAGTTTTTGGGGGCTTAAAATGATATGTGTAGCTAAAGGGTGGATAGTGGACCTAAGGTATATGAAAAAGTCAAAAATTCCCTTATATAAATTTCACTATTTTACCTTCATAAAAAAAAACAACTGAAATTTATAATCTTAACATATGATACGAGTGTAAATTTGTGCACCCCGCTAAAATCGGGGTTCACATTCCCCTTGTGATTGGTGGGATTAATATAGTAAAATTGGATAGAGGTTTTACTTTTTAAATTTCCTTATCATATCTTGAATGCGTATTTAATATTTTCTCTTTCCCTTTGTTTCGGTACTTTCTTCCATCTTCTTCCTTATGGTTATGGCACACATAACCATTATCCTTGCTAAACGATTATCTTCTGTCACCATTTATAATGGATGAATTCTCATCAATATTGTTTTTAATCAAAAATAAATAAATCAATATTGTTTATTATAGAAGTGGTACAATACCCTTAACATTATGGATTGGATGTGATGACACTTTATAATCAATTTCATTGAATCTGATCGTTTGACCAAAAAGCTTAATTGTTTGTATTGGAATTGGTGAGCAGTTGACAATTGCTCATCTTAAAAAGAGAACAACACAATCACAACCTATTCCGAATTCATCTTCATCGTCGTCTTCTAGCTATAATGCTATTGCTATCGGTAGTTTATCAAGCAACTAGGGATTTTAGAGACGGAAAACGGAAAAAGAATTGAAAAAATTCAGTAGTCTACTTTCCAAGAGTTAATAGTGATTACACAGTTTTCTTTTATCCGATCAAGAAAAAAGAGCGAATGCACAGTACTATAGGTTCAAATCTTCAATGGACGAAATAAAAAGAAGTCATCTTTTGTTTTGGATAGAGAAAGAGAAAATAATAAATATTCACCAAATATTGTGTATTATTTAAAATGGAAAGTACGATTAATGGTAGAAAAAATAAAACCCCTATCCGGTTTTGCTAAATGAATCCGACCAATCACGAAAGGGGGAATGCACTCTCATTTGATAAATGCAAGATTCTTAACGATGAATGCTGGGCCCACTTTAGACTTGTTGAATTCTGCGTTGACGGCAATGGCTTCTCCTGGGATTTAACCCGATCAACAATCCAATATGCGCCGGGAAAATAATAGAAACTTATCCAGGAGTCTGTACCAGGTACACTAAAACCTCTATTTCAGAATATTATTGGGACCATATAAAATTATTCTTATATGGAGTTTATTTTTATATAGAGGTAAATTTTACAATGATTCATCCAAATTGGGATCAGAATTTTTTATTCATTTATGGAGTTTATTATGTTTTAGAGTATTCTTTTATAGAGGTTTTACTGTATCATGCAGTTTTAAACTCCAAGCTTTATGCAGTTATATGTTATGTAGTTCCAAACTGTGTTTCTAAAGAGTGCCGCAGCTATTTGTTGAGATTTGTGGACTAATATTTTCTTATTCCCTTTTTTTGTATACAACGCCACTACAGTTATACTAATGTATGTTGAGACTTGGATCTGATGCAACGGATAGGCTAGTAAAATTGGTGCAGGAAATGCAACATTGTAAAGTGTCTAAATCTGAAAATGGAACTCTGTTTGGAGCAAAGATTACTGGTGGAGGCTCCGGTGGCCCTGTTTGCATACTAGAAAGGAACTGTCTACGAAGCAGCGAATAGATTCTAGAGGTAACTTTCTGAAATCTCAGTTGAGGAAAAAAATAAAGATTAAGATAAGTTTATCGTGCTTAAGACATGGGCTACAAACAAAATTGATCGACTTGACAACACCCCTAGAAATTTGTGCGCTGCATCCTTGCTGAACTCTTCTTAATTAGAGGCGGTTATTTAATTACCTTGTATCTAATTGATTTCATTTTTCATGATATTAAATGTGCAGATTCGTAAAAGTACAAAGTCACCCCAGGATTCAAGCCATTTGTTTTTGAAGGTTCTTCTCCAGGTGCTGGAGAGTTTGGGTATCTGAAAATTCGTCGACGTTTTCCACCAACAGAAGCCTAGTTCTTTTGCCCCCCTCTTTGACAATCTGAGGCACTTTTGAGTATTTTTTTTTTCCATTCTGATTTTACTATTCTTCGTAGTTAATGGAGATTCTAATTCTTGTTATAGAGACTAAAATTATTTGAGTTGTAAGTTGTAACCCTTCATTTTGTGAAATGGTTATACCTATAATAGAATGAAAAATCACTCAAACAAAATAAAGGTGCAGTAAAACAAAAAAAAAAAAAAATCCGACAAAGAAATAGTAAAAAGTAATTTGGACACAACAAATAGTGGAAATCTCTCACTTTAAATTCAATAATTGTTATATATAGTTAAAGCAAAGAAATAGTAAGGTGCAGTAAAACAAAGACGCATCTACTTTTAGACAAGTTGGGTGTCAAGTGGTCCTATAGTTAAAGCACTTCGAGTTCGGTGTCAAGTGGTCCTATAGTTGGGTGTCTGAGTAAATAATAGGGGCACACAATCCTTAACGAATTGCATTACGGGGCCGCGGGAAACCATAGCTCAGGCCATAACCTAGCAGCACGAGCTAAAACCATGGGATATTTCTGGCCTTACATGAATGAGGATGCAAAGCATATGGCCCTCATCTGCGACGAATGCCAAAAATTTGGAAAGAAGATACATGCACCAGCAGTGACGTTAAACTCAGTAATTAGCCCTTGGCCTTTCGCCAAATGGGTGATCGACATCGTGGGACCATTGCATGTCGAATCGTGGCCGAGAAAATATCTAATTGTGGCTACCGACTACTTTACTAAATGGGTAGAGGCTGCTCCATTGAAGCATATTCGGGATAGAGACGTTTTCCGATTCATCTGGGAGCACATCATATGTCGCTTTGGAGTACTAGCAGCAATCGTCTCGGACAATGGAAAACAGCTACAGGGAAAGAATATCGACTTGCTATTCAATACTTACGATATCCGAAAGAGCAAGTCCACACCCCTTTACCCTTAGAGCAATGGACAAGCTGAGATTACAAATAAGACCATCGCCGACAACCTGAAGAAGAAGCTTGATGGGGAGTACGGAGAGTGGTGCGAAGAGCTTTACAACGTTTTGTGGGCTTATAGGACAACTCGCAGAGAGTCAACCGGATTATCACCTTTCATGTTAACATATGAGACCGAAGCCATCTTTCCAACAGAGGCGATGATACCTACAACAAGGACTGAAGCATGGAGGCGAAACATCTCGGCAGATCTTATCCTGGCAAAGCTCGATGATCTAGAAGAAACAAGAGAGATGGCTCTACAAAAATTGGAAAATTACCAACGAAGAATACAACGAGAGTATAACAAACGGGTTCGACCAAGAGAATTCCAACCGGACAAATTGGTACTAAAGGATCTACCCAGTTATGAACGTGATAAAAAAGGCGGAAAACTAGCAGCACGATGGGGAGGAACAGAACATCTAAGGGCATCACAGACCTGTTATTGCCTCAAACTTCCGTGGCCTAAACGGCCATAGTCCCTCTAAGAAGCTGGCCGCGGAGGGAATCCTCCGCATAGCTAGTTAGCAGTCGATGTCTCGTTCGTTAACGAAATTAACCAGCACAAATCGCTCCACCAACTAAGAACGGCCATGCACCACCACCCATAGAATCAAGAAAGAGCTCGGTCCACAATCCTTACTATGTCCGGACCTCGGTAAGTTCCCCCGTGTTGAGTCAAATTAATCCGCAGGCTCCACTCCTGGTGGTGCCCTTCCGTCAATTCCTTTAAGTTTCAGCCTTGCGACCATACTCCCCCTAACCCAAAAACTTTGATTTCTCATAAGGTGCCTATGAGTCCTAAAAGCAACATCCGCCGATCCCCGATCGGCATCGTTTATGGTTGAGACTAGACAATTCCGATCGTCTTCGAGCCCCCAACTTTCGTTCTTGATTAATGAAAACATCCTTGGAAAATGCTTTCAGCTTGTTCGTCTTTCATAAATCCAAGAATTTCACCTCCGACTATGAAATACGAATGCCCCGATTATCCCCGTTAATCATTACTCCGATCCCGAAGGCCAACGCAATAGGATCGAAATCCTATGATGTTATCCCATGCTAATGTATCCAGAGCTTGGGCTTGCTTTGAGCACTCTAATTTCTTCAAAGTAACAAAGACCGGAGGCACGACTGGCCAATTAAGGCTAGAACGCATCGCCGGTAGAAGGGACGAGACGACAGTGCACACCTAAAGGGCGGACCGGACGACCCAACCCTAAGTCCAACTACGAGCTTTTTAACCGCAACAACTTAAATATACGCTATTGAGCCGGGAATTACCGCTACCGCCGGCACCGACTTGCCCTCCAATGAATCCCGTTAAGGGATTTAGATTGTACTGTTCCACTTACTGGACTCAAGAGCCCGGTATTGTTATTTATTGTCACTACCTCCCCGTGTTAGGATTGGGTAATTTGCGCTCCTGCTGCCTTCCTTGGATGACCATCACAGGCAAAACAAAGACCACTTGACGCATTTACTTTTAGACAAGTTGGGTGTCAAGTGGTCCTATAGTTGGGTGTCAAGTGGTCCTATAGTAAAAGGCTATGAAGCACGGACACCTCAAAACCGGTGACGTATCCGTGTCGGACGCCTTATCAGTGTCAGACACTTGGGGACACTTGGGGATACGTATCAGACACCCCATTTAAAGTGTCCCTTTTTATTAATTATGAAAAGGGTAGGGGATGCTTTTGGGATACTTCTCGGATACTCTAGAGGGGACACTTCTTATAGTATATATCTATATATATAATATATTACCAAATATTTGTATACAAAATATGTTAAATATTCTTAGATGATTTTTGTTAGAGGGAGAGCAATATGGGATTCGAGGAGCGCAAAAACCATAACTAACTCACTGATCTGAGCCGATTTAAAATATATATGAAACTTGGACTAAAGTAACATTCTTCCCACACTAATAAAATAAATAACATAAATATATGACATTTGGGTTGGTCGCAGGTGTCGCAGCCGCCTCCACCGCCATAACCAACACCACCTCTAGTGTCCCCACCACTACCATCTCCCCAGTTTTTGCCACCATTAACGAACTTAATTAAACATAGCATACAAGTTAGGTATCCGAATTTCACTGAAACCTAATGGTTAACCAACTCATTGTTGTCCGGTGGAAAACGAAATTCAATAAGAAACAACTTTGATTCCAGCGATATGAAGATTGATAATACCCATCAACGATATGATTCCAGTTTTGAAAATAGTAGAAACGGTTGATAAAGAACTTGTATAACCTATTACTTTAATGAGTAATTCAAATGCAATGCCACAACCAAACAGACGAGAGATTAGGGAAGAATAGTAATAGCTATACCTTACACTTGTAATCTTGTTAGATATTTAGATCTTTGACTTTTGACCATCTTTGTTATGCACGACTGAAATTGAAATAAGATAGAGGAAGAAAAAACCATTTTACATTTGGAAATGTTGAATTACTCATTAAAGTAATAGAACGAAGGTGGTAGTGCAGCGGCAGGAATGGAACAAAAATGTGTTGATTTAGGTTAAACATATTTTTAGATCGTCAGTGTGCGTAGAAACCGTATATGAATAAGGTTATTTTAGTCCGATTAACAAAAACAATTTGAATCGTTGCGGGTCAGTGAATTGGGTACGATTTTTGTACTCCTCAAATCACATTTTGTTCTCCCTCTAACAAAAATCTTCTTAGATATGTAATATATTCGTATTTATCAAAAATTATTCTATAGAAGCAGTTTATAAATGTCTAATCCTAACATTCTTATTCAATATTGATGAGTGATGGGTTTTTTTTTTTTTTGTATCTTTTTTTTTTGATATTCCAGATAGTATTTTATAATTTTCTTACTTTATGAGATTTTTTTCACTATTAATAAATTAAATATTTTTTAATTAATACACGTATCCCAACGTATCCCGTATCCCCATTTTTTGAAAATTGACGAATCCCCGTATCAGTATCCGTGCTTCATAGGTAAAAGGTGCAGTAAAACAAAGACGCATCTACTTTTAGACAAGTTAGATGACCATCACAGGCAATAACAGGTTTGTGATGCCGTTTAGCACCGGCTTTAGCCAATAATGTTATGGAGGCATCTACTTTTAGACAAGTTGGGGTGTCAGTCAAGTGATCCCCAATAGTTAAAGCACTTTCATATTTCTACTTTTAGACAAGTGTCAAGTGGTCGTCAATAGTTAAAGCACCGGCCAGCAAAAAACACTACTTTTGCACTTTCATAGAAGACTCATTTTATTCCACATTCATAGTTCTACTCTACACGCTTTGATATTTCTCTCAAAAAAACACTATTATCTTCATTTCTTCTTCATTGTTTTTCTATCTGCTTGAAATTTTTCATAATGGCCGGAGAACAAATTCTTGTTAACGGGGTCACTGAGATCATTAAGAAGGTACTACCTGTTATTGCTCAACAGATTTCTTCGGCGTGGGGTGTAAAAGACGACTTAACAAAGCTTAAGGAGACTTTGGAGTCAATTCAAGCTCTGATTACTTCTGCTGAGGAAAAACAAGTAAATGATGCTGCTGTGAGACTTTGGTTAAGGAGGCTGAAAGATGTTGCTTATGATGTAGACGACGTAACGGATGAGTTCGCTTATGAAGCCATGCGTTCTAATAAGCACAAGGTACAAGCCCTTGTTTCATCCTCCAACCCAATTTTATTTCGATTCAAGATGGCCCGTAAAATTCGAGCCATGAATCAAAAGTTGGATGAAATTCACAAAAACAGTGAAAGGTTCCGCTTGGAAAATACTGTTACGACTGCACAAGAAAATCAGAATAGGGAGCTGATAAGAAAACGCAATCGGTTAACCACATCGGATGTAGATGATTCGTTAGTTCAAGGGAGGGAGGGTGCAAAATTAGAAATATTGAACTTGTTGATCGAGAAGCCGTCACCATCTGTACCGTCATCATCGTCGGAGATTTCTACTCAACAGCAGAGCGTATCCACATTATCTATTGTGGGCATGGGAGGACTGGGTAAGACAACTGTAGCTCAAATGGTCTACAAAGATGACCTCATAGTAAGAAACTTTGAGCGAAGAGCTTGGGTATGTGTCTGATACTTTTGACATCTTTAAGATTTTAAGAGATATCATCGAGTCCATCACTGGACAAAATGTGAGGATCCATCCAATGTCGACGTATTGGCAAAACAAGTCAAGGAAAAATTGCTTGGCAAGAAATATCTGCTAGTGCTCGACGATGTGTGGAATGAGGATGTCGGAGAATGGGATAAACTGAAAAGTTTTCTTGTTTGTGGCGGCTTGGGCAGCAAAATATTAGTCACTACACGCATCCGAAAAGTTGCATCTGCTGCTGGGGCTACAGATTACTCTTTAAACAAATTACCGGATGATGTTTGTTGGTCCATTATCAAGAGGAAAGTATTGTCCCAAGGTGGAGCAGTGCTCACTAAGAAAATGACAGATATTGGAACCGAGATAGCAAGGAAATGTGATGGCTTACCCCTTTTGGCGAAGTCACTTGGAGGTTTAATGTGCTCCAGAAGAGACGAAAGCTATTGGCAGTCAATCGTAGACGACATTCCTGATCGTAGGCGAGGTACATCTGAACATCAAAATGTCATATCAATATTAAAATTGAGCTACGATAATTTATCTCCTCCTTTGAAACAATGTTTTTCATATTGTTGCATCTTTCCTAAAGATTGGTATATAAATAGAGAGATGTTAATTCGATTATGGATGGCCGAAGGATTCCTTTTGTCATCAAGTGGGGAGAAAATACATCTCTCGAAGATATTGGAAATGAATATTTCGAGTATTTGGTGTGGAGTTCGTTCTTCCAGGATTTGAAGAAGGATCGAGAGTCGGGTGACATTTGGTGTTGTAAGATGCATGATTTGGTGCATGATCTTGCAACGAGTGTTCTAGATCCTAATGAATTTAGGGTCGCCAAGGTAAGCGATGAGAAGGAAGAAGTTCGACGCTTACAACTGCAATTTGATGAAGGACAATGTTTGGCATCTCCAAAAGTATTATCAAATGCAGTGAAACTGCGTACAGTTGTTGCTCTTAACCCGAAGAATATTTCGCATGTCAATTCTTTTTCCTTCAATGTAGGCGTTTACGCGTACTATGTCCTCTCAGTCGCTGGTATCAGTGGGATGAATGCTCACTCTCTTCTTCGATTTCTAAGCTGAAGCATCTGAGGTACCTTGACCTCTCTGGCTGCAATTTATCTCCTGAGGTGTCTTTAAATCACTCTTACAATTTGCAAACACTCAGACTGAAAGAATGCAGAAACGTTCCTAGCTGTCTTCTTAATAAGATTGGATCTTTGAAGGGTTTGAGGCATCTCGATATCTCTTCTACGGATATTAAATCTATACCTGAAAATATTGGGTCCTTGGAACATCTATGTTTCCTTCGTCTTTCAGGTACAAAAATCTCAAAGTTACCGGATTCTATCACTTGTATGGACAGTTTAAAAACGTTGAGGTTCGATAATTGTCGTAATTTAGATGCCTTACCTAGAGAGCTGGGAGCACTGACACGATTAAGGTGTCTGGATCTGGAAGGTACCTCCATCAAGGTATTGCCAGAATCATGCATTAGCAACCTCTTCAATTTGGAGATTGTGAAACTAGGATTGCGGTGTGAACTTCCGGAGGAAATTAAGAATTGGCCGAAATTGAGAATTTTTACTCACTCTAGAGAAGATGCTGTAATGCCTAGAGGTATAGAAAGGCTTACCTGCCTTGAAATATTTGAGTCTTACATGGTTCGACAAGAAACAGATGTACGTGGAAGTGGCATTGAAGAGTTAGCCAGCTTAAACTCCCTTGAGGAGTTAACGATCAGAAAACTTGAAAATGTGAGAGGTGGAATAGATACTGCGGTGTTGGAGGACAAGCAACATCTTCAAAAATTATATCTGTATTGGGGTTCCACTGGTGGTGATGATGACCAAAGTAGTAGAAGTGTAAAAGATACTGCGGTGTTGGAGGGTCTCAAGCCTCACTCAAATTTAAAGAATCTGTTAATAAATGGATTCTCAGGTTTAAAGCTTCCAAAGTGGATGATGGGTTCTTCATTATCAAACTTCCTTCCGAATTTGGTGGAAATATATTTCATAAATATCGATAATTGTGAGCAGCTTCCATCTCTGGGCATGCTCCCATTTCTTAGGTATCTTTGGATCGTGAGAATGAAATCAATCAAGTGTCTGGGTGAAGAATTCTACTACTATCAACAAGAAAACAGAGAAGAAGAAAGCAGTAGTAGTAGTAATACTGCAAAGAGATCCTCATTATTCCCTTCGTTAGTTGAATTGATGATCACGGATTTGGAACACTTAGAAAAATGGGTTGCTCCTCCTCTTTCTTGTTTTCCTTCTCTTGAGATGATGAGTATCAGAAACTGTAAAAGATTGAGAAGCACACCACCGATAACTTCGTTTTCTTCTCCCAAGGATTTGATGTTCTATGGTACCAATGATAATGCAGTAAACTCATTATTGAATAGAAGAGGAGGAGGAGAAGGATGTAGTTCTTCTCTCACATCCATTACAATAGGGAACTCTGAAGATCTAATATATTTACCACCACTGGGCGTACTACTCCAACCCAGTACTCCGAATATTCGATGTCTACGGATTGGCAATTGCTCTAATTTTCAAGGTTTTCGTGATGATGATGATCTAAACAACAACAACAACAACAACAGTTTTTTTCAAGAGCTGAGATTAGAAAATTGCCCTGTCTTGGCGTCTCTACCGGATTTACGATTATGTACTTCTCTCCGGGAATTGACTATCTACAAATGCGATAAACTGAATAAGGAGTCGATACCGTATGATCTTAAGAAGTCCCTCACGTTTCTTGATGTACTCAAAGTTGATTTCATTCAAAGAGACGAGGGTGGTCCGGATGTCTCTGATGCATATCACTTAACTAATTTGATGGAGAAGAAGAAGAAGTAGATCATGCTTGCTATCTTCTCCAGCATTAGCAACAGGTTCCATTTCTCTCTGATTTTATATAAAATTCCATCTTGTGTATATAATATATGCTCTTAAATCTTCTTAAACGCAATAATCGTTGCCGTATTGAATTTTATTGGTTCAATTTTAATATCTGTAAAATTCAAAAAGGTTACTTTGCTTATGAATTTTATTGGTTCACCAGGTTGGTTGGAGTTACTTGTTCGATTTTATAGCTTCATTTCATAGGATATGAAGACGAGGAGTCAACTAGCAGCAACCAGGCATCCTTCTTAATGTTTCCTACGACCAAACAACCAACTGAGAAGCTCTTCGAATTCTCCAAGCAGTGGATGTTTTGTTGGAATTCATTTCAAGGAATTCGCGTCAGGTTTTAGTTTTTCTCAATCGCCATTATTTTCCTATTAAAACAGAAATTCCAGCTTCCATTTTCTGTATTTGGTTTCGGTTGTTTCCTCCCTGCAAGTGCAAATTGTGGTGGCTGTGGGTGCCAACCTTGGTTGAGATGGCAGTGTTGTGCTAATGTGGGCAGAAAATCTTTCTTTACGTTTTCCAGGATTTCTTAGTGTTTGTAAGATAAATCTTCTTTAAGATAAATCCTCCCATTAAAACTTCCCTACTTGAATTTTGATCAAATTTCAAGTATACTAATCAGTGACTCGAGTGTTATCTCAACAGTGATTTAAAGCAAAAAACCTATGTCTGATGATGTTGTAGATTTATCGACATTGGTGATTGCGTTTTTCTTTTCACCTGATTGAGTATTCAAAAAAAAAAAAAAAAGATGATCCAGTTCTAAAAAAGATGGAAATGATATTTCATGACAAAACCCCAACGATATCGCTGTCTGCAGTCGACAGTGTATGCCATGACATTTCATCTAAGCAGACATAATTGGTTTATGTATAATAAATTATGGATATCATCGAGACGGATCATCGATTAGACAAAATGTATCAAACATAAAATAAAGAAGACAGCAGAATTAAAGTGGTTCGGCACTAACGCCTACGTCCACTGAGAAAACCCCGCAGGGTGTAGCATTATTGATCTCCAGAGATTGATCATTCTGGGATGATTTTACAGTTACAATATATGATCCCTATTTATAGGACTAATAGAAGAATTAGTAAACCCTAATTATAATGACAGAATAATCACATTGATTAGCTAGATTACACGAATCTTGTTGTTGACTTGATCTTGGCATTATCTTCCATTATCTTCCGTGCATGCATTCACTAGCTTGATTCACTCGCTGCTCTCGGTTACCTTGGTGGATGGCATACTTGCCATATATTCCAACACCCCCCCTCAAGTTGGACACCGAGAGAAATGAAGTGTGCAACTTGGACAATATCTTGAAAAGAAACCTTGTAAACTAAACTTTGTATGACATACTTCGACCATGGCATGGATGCTTCATTCACGTACTTGGATGTGGCAGTTGAACTTTATGAGCTGACTGTTTTTCTTTTACGCCAGCAACTTGATTTAGGCTCCTTTGTCTTCTTTTCTTTTCACAGTCTTCATTTTAGCAGCACTATTTTGGTATTGTCCATTGTAGACAAGACATCTTGGTTTTTTTTTTTTTTTTTTTTTTTTTTTTAAACAAGACAAGATAATTTAGACAACCAACAGCTTGGAACAAAATCAACAGATGGTTATCAATAGCTAAAACAATTTGTTGATGCTCGACAGGTAAGATCTCTGTGTAGAATGACAAACCATTTCTCTTTATAAGTGATTGAAAACTGGAGTTGGAATTCAAAGATGATGTACGTACAAGGTGATGGGTACTGTACATCTCCATGACAATGGTATAGTAGAACTCTAAATGTAGTACAAGGAACTAGAGAAGCTCCAGAGATAGTGGAACTGATCATACTCAAGAAGAAACAAACATTATTGTCTCTTGGAACTTATGCTGGAAAAGCATAAAAATGATGAATCGATTTGATCGATCAAAACCAATATTGGTGAAAGATATGTTTCAGATTATGATTAGGATATTGAGATAAATCCATCATCTGATCATGAAAATAAAAGCCAAAATTGTGGAACACTACCTACTGAATCAGTGGTAAAGAGTATTGACCAAGCAATGTTATCGCCTTCTTTTGAAGGGTACTCCCCATTTGATTATGGGAATAATCACGAAGATCCATATCCATAGTCAACAACTATGATAAAGAACTCATGAAGTTGATGATAATTGATGGTAGAGATACTACGTATGGCCTTGGGCCATTAAATTAAGATGAACTTAGAAGGTTCGATTCACTCCCATATGCAAATTTAGTCATGATTTAATGAGGTCGACTAGCATGATTGGTGCTTGCGCTCCAGCTATAAAGAATGTTGTCGATACGAGAACTGCCATATATCGACATAACAGAGATTTCCAACTTGAAAAAGTAAAAAAGAGATTACTAAAATGGTAAAACAACACAGTGAGTTGTTGCTTGACTTGAGTTAAAAGACTCGCACCTTTTATGAACACAAAAATGCAAAGAAACTAAAGGCCTCTAATGCAGATGCCAATTTATGAACTACCGAGATTTTTTTGGTAGTAGACCACAAGAATGTGGAAAATAGTTGTAGTCAAAACAAATGACGACATTCTTTCCTATAATGGAAGCAAAATATATCGAATCGAACCGGCAGGATATTCAAAATGGAAAGTATCCCGGGATTTCTATCCCGGAAAGTATTCAAAAATCAGTGGTACAAAAGATGATAAATACCCATAATTACCATAAAAATGAGGTGAAGAGTATGATATTAAGAGAATATCTTGCCGTGAACAATGGCAAAATATTAATTGAATATCATGTTCGCTGTATCGACATGACATACCGAAAGAATAGATTAGCCCATGGGTTTGAACTATTGAATGAAACCACAGATTGGAGAGTACTTGAAAATATTAGGTCTTGATAAAACAAAACCTTTGTGAGATAACCTTGTTAAAACAGATGAACAAGATATCCTAAAATGGAATACTCTTTGGAAAATTTTCCTAAAAACTAGAGAGAATATTTTTTTCCAAGAGAGAATATATTTTCCAAAAGGAAAGATGATGATTTTGGATAAAGATTGAAAATATGGAAAATATTTCCAAAAAATAAAATTGATTGCCAGATTTTGGGAAGGATTTCGAAATGAGAAATGTTTTCGGATTGAACTCTGGCAAACAAAAAAAAAAAACCAAGGAAGAAATAAATTCCAGTGAATGTATATACTTGATCATCCACGACGTGTTTGATTAAATCAATTGCTAAATAAAATAGCAACAAAGAAGAAAATGAAAATCAATGAAATAATCATTACTTGATCTATATCAAGGAGCCAAATACCTCAGATGATGATTTCATAACCCACGAATCTTATATGCAAAAATCGTGAATACTGTACCATCTCTTTACTGTTTGATGGCTTCAAAACAGAAAGAGCATCGACTAGTTTAGATGCAAACAAAAGTGAAAAATGGAAGAAAGACACTAATCCTTCTCCAAAGTTTGATACCCAATTTTGATGACAAGGAAATCAAATTTGTCAACTTCCTCGTTATTCAAGATACTAACCCTAGGAAATCCGGGTAGTAGAAAATAATCTAGCATCATGTAAACATCTCATTAACCTTAATGTAGGAATAGAAAACATCAAACTTAATGAAAAAATGATGATAGATGCATAAACGAAGATTTTTATTTTGTAGCGGAAGCAATGAGCGGATCTCCCCGCTCTGATACCATAATAAATTATGGGTATCGAGGGTTCATAGATCAAAGAGAGACAAAATTGACACAAGTGATTTTAACGTGGTTCACTCTAATGGCCTACATCCACACAAACCCCCGTAGGTGAAACTCTAATATTCGATCATCAAAGAAGACCGAGATAATCGGTTCACTGCCACCGATTGTCAATCCAATTCAGTCCATCCCATGACTAATTATTTGTCATTCGATAAGTTTTCTCGCACCTCATAAAGCCTTCCTTGTCAAGTTATTTTATCTCGAGGAACCTAAAACTTATTCACAAGCTAACCTTTGTCCTAAATGGCGTGCAGCCATGGCCAAAGAGATAATGGCTCTCGGCCTAATAATACTTGGATTTGTGTTGATTTGCCACTGTGGAAAACTGCCATCGGATGCAAATGGGTGTTTAAAATCAAGTTTAACGCCGATGGTACCGTAGAAAGATACAAAGCCGTCTCGTAGCAAAAGGGTACACTCAACAAGAAGGAATCGACATTATGATACCTTTGCTCAAAGAAGTTGATCATCATGTATATTTTGCTTATTGATCTTGGCATTATCTTCCATTATCTTCCGTGCATGCATTCACTAGCTTGATTCACTACTGCTTCTGTTACCTTGGTGGATGGCATACTTGCATATATATTCCAACACCCCCTCAAGTTGGACACCGAGAGAAATGAAGTGTGCAACTTGGACAATATCTTGAAAAGAAACTTTGTAAACTAAACTTTGTATGACATACTTCGACCATGGCATGGATGCTTCATTCACGTACTTGGATGTGGCAGTTGAACTTTATGAGTCGACTGTTTTTCTTTTACGCCAAAGAACTTGATTTAGGCTCCTTTGTCTTCTTTTTTCACAGTCTTCATTTTAAAGAAGACTATTTTGGTATTGTCCATTGTAGACAAGACATCTTGGTTTTTTTTTTTTTTTTTTTTTTTTTTTTAACCAAGACAAGATAATTTAGACAACCAACAGTTTGGAACAAAATCAACAGATGGTTATCAATAGCTAAAACAATTTGTTGATGCTCGACAGTAAGATCTCTGTGTAGAATGACAAACCATTTCTCTTTATAAGTGATTGAAAACTGGAGTTGGAATTCAAAGATGATGTACGTACAAGGTGATGGGTACTTGTACATCTCCATGACAATGGTATAGTAGAACTCGAAAATGTAGTACAAGGAACTAGGAGAAGCTCCAGAGATAGTGGAACTGATCATACTCAAGAAGAAACAACATTATTGTCTCCTTGGAACTTATGTCGAAAAGCATAAAAATGATGAATCGATTTGATCGATCAAAACCAATATTGGTGAAAGATATGTTTCAGATTATGATTAGGATATTGAGATAAATCCATCATCTGATCATGAAAATAAAAGCCAAAATTGTGGAACACTACCTACCAATCGGTGGTAAAGAGTATTGACCAAGCAATGTTATCGCTTTCTTTTGAAGGGTACTCCCCATTTGATTATGGGAATAATCACGAAGATCCATATCCATAGTCAACAACTATGATAAAGAACTCATGAAGTTGATGATAATTGATGGTAGAGATACCCACAGTATGGCCTTGGGCCATTAAATTAAGATGAACTTAGAAGGTTCGATTCTACTCCCATATGCAAATTTAGTCATGATTTATGAGGTCGATTAAAGATGATTGGTGCTTGCGCCCAACCATAAAGAATGTTGTCGATAATAGAACTGCCATATATCGACATAACAGAGATTTCCAACTTGAAAAAGTAAAAAGAGATTACTAAAAATGGTAAAACAACACAGTGAGTTGTTGCTTGACTTGAGTTAAAAGACTGACCTTTTATGAACACAAAAATGCAGCAAAACTAAAGGCCTCTAATGCAGATGCCAATTTATGAACTACCGAGATTTTTTTTTGTAGTAGACCACAAGAATGTGGAAAATAGTTGTAGTCAAAACAAATGACGACATTCTTTCCTATAATGGAAGCAAAATATATCGTGAATCGAATCAAGCAGGATATTCAAAAATGGAAAGTATCCTGGGATTTCTATCCCGGAAAGTATTCAAAAATCAGTGGTACAAAAGATGATAAATACCCATAATTACCATAAAAATGAGGTGAAGAGTATGATATTAAGAGAATATCTTGCCGTGAACAATGGCAAAATATTAATTGAATATCATGTTCGTCAGACGACATGACATACCGAAAGAATAGATTAGCCCATGGGTTTGAACTATTGAATGAAACCACGATTGGAGAGTACTTGAAAATATTAGGTCTTGATAAAACAAAACCTTTGTGAGATAACCTTGTTAAATGATGAACAAGATATCCTGAAATGGAATACTTTTGGAAAATTTTCCTAAAAACTAGAGAATATTTTTTTCCAAGAGAGAATATATTTTCCAAAAGGAAAGATGATGATTTTGGATAAAGATTGAAAATATGGAAAATATTTCCAAAAAAATAAAATTGATTGCCGATTTTGGGAAGGATTTCGAAACGGAGAAATGTTTTCGGATTGAACTCTCGCAAACAAAAAAAAAAAAACCAAGGAAGAAATAAATTCCAAGAATGTATATACTTGATCATCCACGACGTGTTTGATTAAATCAATTGCTAAATAAAATAGCAACAAAGAAGAAAATGAAAATCAATGAAATAATCATTACTTGATCTATATCAAGGAGCCAAATACCTCGATGATGATTTCATAACCCACGAATCTTATATGCAAAAAATCGTGAATATCAGTACCATCTCTTTACCGTTTGATGGCTTCAAAACAAAGAGCATCGACTAGTTTAGATGCAAACAAAAGTGAAAATGGAAGAAAGACACTAATCCTTCTCCAAAGTTTGATACCCAATTTTGATGACAAGGAAATCAAATTTGTCAACTTCCTCGTTATTCAAGATACTAACCCTAGAAATCCGGTAGTAGAAAAATAATCTAGCATCATGTAAACATCTCATTAACCTTAATGTAGGAATAGAAAACATCAAACTTAATGAAAAAAATGATGATAGATGCATAAACGAAGATTTTTATTTTGTAAATGCGAAGCAATGAGCGGATCTCCTCATTCTCGATACCATAATAAATTATGGGTATCGAGGGTTCATAGATCAAAGAGAGACAAAATCGACACAAGTGATTTTAACGTGGTTCACTCTAATGGCCTACATCCACACAAACCCCGTAGGGTGAAACTCTAATATTCGATCATCAAATGAAGACCGAGATAATCACCACGGCCATCGATTGTCAATCCAATTCACCATCCCATGACTAATTATTTGTCATTCGATAAGTTTTCTTCGCACCTCATAAAGCCTTCCTTGTCAAGGTTATTTTATCTGAGGAACCTAAAACTTATTCACAAGCTAACCTTTGTCCTAAATGGCGTGCAGCCATGGCCAAAGAGATAATGGCTCTCGAAGCTAATAATACTTGGATTTGTGTTGATTTGCCACCAGGGAAAACTGCCATCGGATGCAAATGGGTGTTTAAAATCAAGTTTAACGCTGATGGTACCGTAGAAAGATACAAAGCCTGCCTCGTAGCAAAAAGGGTACACTCAACAAGAAGGAATCGACACTATGATACCTTTGCTCGTTGAAGTTGATCATCATGTATATTTTGCTTATTGATCTTGGCATTATCTTCCATTATCTTCCGTGCATGCATTCACTAGCTTGATTCACTCACTGCTCTGTTACCTTGGTGGATGGCATACTTGCCATATATTCCAACACCCCCTCAAGTTGGACACCGAGAGAAATGAAGTGTGCAACTTGGACAATATCTTGAAAAGAAACCTTGTAAACTAAACTTTGTATGACATACTTGACCATGGTATGGATGCTTCATTCACGTACTTGGATGTGGCAGTTGAACTTTATGAGTCGATCTGTTTTCTTTTACGCCAAAGAACTTGATTTAGGCTCCTTTGTCTTCTTTTTTTCACAAATCTTCATTTTAGCAAAGACTATTTTGGTATTGTCCATTGTAGACAAGACATCTTGGTTTTTTTTTTTTT
This sequence comes from Papaver armeniacum, assembly GCA_023531295.1. NCBI lineage: Eukaryota > Viridiplantae > Streptophyta > Magnoliopsida > Ranunculales > Papaveraceae > Papaver > Papaver armeniacum. The sequence goes on along the minus strand of JAJJWW010005126.1, from coordinate 234,089 downwards.
TTTTTTTTTTTTTTTTTTTTTTTAACCAAGACAAGATAATTTAGACAACCAACAGACTTGGAACAAAATCAACATGGTTATCAATAGCTAAAACAATTTGTTGATGCTCGATGGTAAGATCTCTCGTGTAGAATGACAAACCATTTCTCTTTATAAGTGATTGAAAACTGGAGTTGGAATTCAAAGATGATGTACGTACAAGGTGATGGGTACTGTACATCTCCATGACAATGGTATAGTAGAACTCAGAAATGTAGTTCAAGAAACTAGGAGAAGCTCCAAGTAGATAGTGGAACTGATCATACTCAAGAAGAAACAGAACATTATTGTCTCCTTGGAACTTATGCTGAAAAGCATAAAAATGATGAATCGATTTGATCGATCAAAACCAATATTGGTGAAAGATATGTTTTGATTATGATTAGGATATTGAGATAAATCCATCATCCGATCATGAAAATAAAAGCCAAAATTGTGGAACACTACCTCTTGAATCGGTGGTAAAGAGTATTGACCAAGCAATGTTATCGCCTTCTTTTGAAGGGTACTCCCCATTTGATTATGGGAATAATCACGAAGATCCATATCCATAGTCAACAACTATGATAAAGAACTCATGAAGTTGATGATAATTGATGGTAGAGATACCCACGTATGGCCTTGGGCCATTAAATTAAGATGAACTTAGGAAGGTTCGATTCACTCCCATATGCAAATTTAGTTTTGCATGACGATGAGGCTGACCAAGATGATTGGTGCTTGCGCTCCAGCCATAAAGAATGTTGTCGATACGAGAACTGCCATATATCGACATAACAGAGATTTCCAACTTGAAAAAGTAAAAAGAGATTACCAAAAATGGTAAAACAACACAAATGAGTTGTTGCTTGACTTGAGTTAAAAGACTGCACCTTTTATGAACACAAAAATGCAAAGAAACTAAAGGCCTCTAATGCGAGATGCCAATTTATGAACTACCGAGATTTTTTTGGTAGTAGACCACAAGAATGTGGAAAATAGTTGTAGTCAAAACAAATGACGACATTCTTTCCTATAATGGAAGCAAAATATATCAGAATCGAATCACAGGATATTCAAAAATGGAAAGTATCCCGGGATTTCTATCCCTAAAGTATTCAAAAATCAAGTGGTACAAAAGATGATAAATACCCATAATTACCATAAAAATGAGGTGAAGAGTATGATATTAAGAGAATATCTTGCCGTGAACAATGGCAAAATATTAATTGAATATCATGTTCGCTGACGACATGACATACCGAAAGAATAGATTAGCCCATGGGTTTGAACTATTGAATGAAACCACAGATTGGAGAGTACTTGAAAATATTAGGTCTTGATAAAACAAAACCTTTGTGAGATAACCTTGTTAAACAAGATGAACAAGATATCCTGAAAATGGAATACTCTTTGGAAAATTTTCCGAAAAACGGAGAGAATATTTTTTTCCAAGAGAGAATATATTTTCCAAAAGGAAAGATGATGATTTTGGATAAAGATTGAAAATATGGAAAATATTTCCAAAAAAATAAAATTGATTGCCAGATTTTGGGAAGGATTTCGAAAATGGAGAAATGTTTTCGGGATTGAACTCTTGGCAAACAAAAAAAAAAAAACCAAGGAAGAAATAAATTCCAGTGAATGTATATACTTGATCATCCACGACGTGTTTGATTAAATCAATTGCTAAATAAAATAGCAACAAAGAAGAAAATGAAAATCAATGAAATAATCATTACTTGATCTATATCAAGGAGCCAAATACCTCAGATGATGATTTCATAACCCACGAATCTTATATGCAAAAATCGTGAATATTTGTACCATCTCTTTACTTGTTTGATGGCTTCAAAACAAAGAGCATCGACTAGTTTAGATGCAAACAAAAGTGAAAAATGGAAGAAAGACACTAATCCTTCTCCAAAGTTTGATACCCAATTTTGATGACAAGGAAATCAAATTTGCCGAACTTCCTGTTATTCAAGATACTAACCCTAGAAATCCGGTAGTAGAAAAATAATCTAGCATCATGTAAACATCTCATTAACCTTAATGTAGGAATAGAAAACATCAAACTTAATGAAAAAATGATGATAGATGCATAAACGAAGATTTTTATTTTGTAGCGGAAGCAATGAGCGGATCTCCCCGCTCTGATACCATAATAAATTATGGGTATCGAGGGTTCATAGATCAAAGAGAGACAAAATTGACACAAGTGATTTTAACGTGGTTCAGCTCTAATGGCCTACATCCACACAAACCCCGTAGGGTGAAACTCTAATATTCGATCATCAGTGAAGACTGAGATAATCAGTTCACGGCTACTGATTGTCAATCCAATTCAGTCCATCCCATGACTAATTATTTGTCATTCGATAAGTTTTCTGCACCTCATAAAGCCTTCCTTGCTGGGGTTATTTTATCTGAGGAACCTAAAACTTATTCACAAGCTAACCTTTGTCCTAAATGGCGTGCAGCCATGGCCAAAGAGATAATGGCTCTCGAAGCTAATAATACTTGGATTTGTGTTGATTTGCCACCAGGGAAAACTGCCATCGGATGCAAATGGGTGTTTAAAATCAAGTTTAACGCTGATGGTACCGTAGAAAGATACAAAGCTCGTCTCGTAGCAAAAGGGTACACTCAACAAGAAGGAATCGATTACTATGATACCTTTGCTCAGTGAAGTTGATCATCATGTATATTTTGCTTATTGATCTTGGCATTATCTTCCATTATCTTCCGTGCATGCATTCACTAGCTTGATTCACGGCTGCTCGGTTACCTTGGTGGATGGCATACTTGCCATATATTCCAACACCCCCCCTCAAGTTGGACACCGAGAGAAATGAAGTGTGCAACTTGGACAATATCTTGAAAAGAAACCTTGTAAACTAAACTTTGTATGACATACTTCGACCATGGCATGGATGCTTCATTCACGTACTTGGATGTGGCAGTTGAACTTTATGAGTCGATCGTTTTTCTTTACGCCAAAGAACTTGATTTAGGCTCCTTTGTCTTCTTTTCTTTTCACAAGTCTTCATTTTAGCAGACTATTTTGGTATTGTCCATTGTAGACAAGACATCTTGGTTTTTTTTTTTTTTTTTTTTTTTTTTTTTTTTTTTTAACCAAGACAAGATAATTTAGACAACCAACAGACTTGGAACAAAATCAACAGATGGTTATCAATAGCTAAACAATTTGTTGATGCTCGATGGTAAGATCTGTGTAGAATGACAAACCATTTCTCTTTATAAGTGATTGAAAACTCGGAGTTGGAATTCAAAGATGATGTACGTACAAGGTGATGGGTACCGTACATCTCCATGACAATGGTATAGTAGAACTCGAAATGTAGTACAAGGAACTAGGAGAAGCTCCAAGAGATAGTGGAACCGATCATACTCAAGAAGAAACAACATTATTGTCTCCTTGGAACTTATGCTGAAAAGCATAAAAAATGATGAATCGATTTGATCGATCAAAACCAATATTGGTGAAAGATATGTTTCGACATGATTAGGATATTGAGATAAATCCATCATCGATCATGAAAATAAAAGCCAAAATTGTGGAACACTACCTACCGAATCAAGTGGTAAAGAGTATTGACCAAGCAATGTTATCGCCTTCTTTTGAAGGGTACTCCCCATTTGATTATGGGAATAATCACGAAGATCCATATCCATAGTCAACAACTATGATAAAGAACTCATGAAGTTGATGATAATTGATGGTAGAGATACCACAAAGTATGGCCTTGGGCCATTAAATTAAGATGAACTTAGGAAGGTTCGATTCACTCCCATATGCAAATTTAGTCATGACGATGAGGTCGACTAAGATGATTGGTGCTTGCGCTCCAGCTATAAAGAATGTTGTCGATACGAGAACTGCCATATATCGACATAACAGAGATTTCCAACTTGAAAAGGTAAAAAGAGATTACTAAAAATGGTAAAACAACACAGTGAGTTGTTGCTTGACTTGAGTTAAAAGACGCACCTTTTATGAACACAAAAATGCAGAAACTAAAGGCCTCTAATGCAGATGCCAATTTATGAACTACCGAGATTTTTTTGGTAGTAGACCACAAGAATGTGGAAAATAGTTGTAGTCAAAACAAATGACGACATTCTTTCCTATAATGGAAGCAAAATATATCGTAATCGAACTGCAGGATATTCAAAATGGAAAGTATCCCGGGATTTCTATCCCGAAAGTATTCAAAAATCGGTGGTACAAAAGATGATAAATACCCATAATTACCATAAAAATGAGGTGAAGAGTATGATATTAAGAGAATATCTTGCCGTGAACAATGGCAAAATATTAATTGAATATCATGTTCACTGGGATCGACATGACATACCGAAAGAATAGATTAGCCCATGGGTTTGAACTATTGAATGAAACCACAGATTGGAGAGTACTTGAAAATATTAGGTCTTGATAAAACAAAACCTTTGTGAGATAACCTTGTTAAACAGATGAACAAGATATCCGGAAAATGGAATACTCTTTGGAAAATTTTCCGAAAAACGGAGAGAATATTTTTTTCCAAGAGAGAATATATTTTCCAAAAGGAAAGATGATGATTTTGGATAAAGATTGAAAATATGGAAAATATTTCCAAAAAAATAAAATTGATTGCCAGATTTTGGGAAGGATTTCGAAAATGGAGAAATGTTTTCGGGATTGAACTCTTGGCAAACAAAAAAAAAAAACCAAGGAAGAAATAAATTCCAGTGAATGTATATACTTGATCATCCACGACGTGTTTGATTAAATCAATTGCTAAATAAAATAGCAACAAAGAAGAAAATGAAAATCAATGAAATAATCATTACTTGATCTATATCAAGGAGCCAAATACCTCGAGATGATGATTTCATAACCCACTAATCTTATATGCAAAAATCGTGAATATTTCAGTACCATCTCTTTACTTGTTTGATGGCTTCAAACAAAGAGCATCGACTAGTTTAGATGCAAACAAAAGTGAAAAATGGAAGAAAGACACTAATCCTTCTCCAAAGTTTGATACCCAATTTTGATGACAAGGAAATCAAATTTGCTGAACTTCCCTGTTATTCAAGATACTAACCCTAGGAAATCCGGGTAGTAGAAAAATAATCTAGCATCATGTAAACATCTCATTAACCTTAATGTAGGAATAGAAAACATCAAACTTAATGAAAAAATGATGATAGATGCATAAACGAAGATTTTTATTTTGTAGCGGAAGCAATGAGCGGATCTCCCCGCTCTGATACCATAATAAATTATGGGTATCGAGGGTTCATAGATCAAAGAGAGACAAAATTGACACAAGTGATTTTAACGTGGTTCAGCTCTAATGGCCTACATCCACACAAACCCCGTAGGGTGAAACTCTAATATTCGATCATCAAAGGAAGACCGAGATAATCGGGTTCACGGCTACGATTGTCAATCCAATTCGATCCATCCCATGACTAATTATTTGTCATTCGATAAGTTTTCTGCACCTCATAAAGCCTTCCTTGCTCAAGTTATTTTATCTGAGGAACCTAAAACTTATTCACAAGCTAACCTTTGTCCTAAATGGCGTGCAGCCATGGCCAAAGAGATAATGGCTCTCGAAGCTAATAATACTTGGATTTGTGTTGATTTGCCACCAGGGAAAAACTCGCCATCGGATGCAAATGGGTGTTTAAAATCAAGTTTAACGCCGATGGTACCGTAGAAAGATACAAAGCTCGTCTCAGTAGCAAAAGGGTACACTCAACAAGAAGGAATCGATTACTATGATACCTTTGCTCGGTGAAGTTGATCATCATGTATATTTTGCTTATTGATCTTGGCATTATCTTCCATTATCTTCCGTGCATGCATTCACTAGCTTGATTCACTGTGCTTCGGTTACCTTGGTGGATGGCATACTTGCCATATATTCCAACACCCCCCCAAGTTGGACACCGAGAGAAATGAAGTGTGCAACTTGGACAATATCTTGAAAAGAAACCTTGTAAACTAAACTTTGTATGACATACTTCGACCATGGCATGGATGCTTCATTCACGTACTTGGATGTGGCGGGTTGAACTTTATGAGTCGACTGTTTTTCTTTTACGCCAAAGAACTTGATTTAGGCTCCTTTGTCTTCTTTTCTTTTCACAATCTTCATTTTAGCAGCACTATTTTGGTATTGTCCATTGTAGACAAGACATCTTGGTTTTTTTTTTTTTTTTTTTTTTTTTTTTTTTTTAACCAAGACAAGATAATTTAGACAACCAACAGCTTGGAACAAAATCAACAGATGGTTATCAATAGCTAAAACAATTTGTTGATGCTCGACGTAAGATCTCTGTAGAATGACAAACCATTTCTCTTATAAGTGATTGAAAACTGGAGTTGGAATTCAAAGATGATGTACGTACAAGGTGATGGGTACTGTACATCTCCATGACAATGGTATAGTAGAACTCAGAAATGTAGTACAAGGAACTAGGAGAAGCTCCAGTAGATAGTGGAACTGATCATACTCAAGAAGAAACAGAACATTATTGTCTCCTTGGAACTTATGCTGGAAAAGCATAAAAAATGATGAATCGATTTGATCGATCAAAACCAATATTGGTGAAAGATATGTTTCAGATTATGATTAGGATATTGAGATAAATCCATCATCTGATCATGAAAATAAAAGCCAAAATTGTGGAACACTACCTACTGAATCAGTGGTAAAGAGTATTGACCAAGCAATGTTATCGCCTTCTTTTGAAGGGTACTCCCCATTTGATTATGGGAATAATCACGAAGATCCATATCCATAGTCAACAACTATGATAAAGAACTCATGAAGTTGATGATAATTGATGGTAGAGATACCACAGTATGGCCTTGGGCCATTAAATTAAGATGAACTTAGGAAGGTTCGATTCACTCCCATATGCAAATTTAGCTGCGACGATGAGGCTGACCAGCATGATTGGTGCTTGCGCTCCAGCCATAAAGAATGTTGTCGATACGAGAACTGCCATATATCGACATAACAGAGATTTCCAACTTGAAAAAGTAAAAAAGAGATTACCAAAAATGGTAAAACAACACAGTGAGTTGTTGCTTGACTTGAGTTAAAAGACTGCACCTTTTATGAACACAAAAATGCAGCAAACTAAAGGCCTCTAATGCAGATGCCAATTTATGAACTACCGAGATTTTTTTTGGTAGTAGACCACAAGAATGTGGAAAATAGTTGTAGTCAAAACAAATGACGACATTCTTTCCTATAATGGAAGCAAAATATATCGTAACTGAACTGCAGGATATTCAAAAATGGAAAGTATCCTGGGATTTCTATCCCGGAAAGTATTCAAAAATCAGTGGTACAAAAGATGATAAATACCCATAATTACCATAAAAATGAGGTGAAGAGTATGATAAACTACCAAGGATATTCCGGATTCAGATGAGCATGGAGTTTCCATTACCGGTTTACACCAGTGTACAAGTAGTATGAAAATTAGGATCATCAATTAAGGAACAACAAGACTTGCTCACGCACCTGAATCGCAAAAGAGACTTCCCTGGTAGCCTTATGAAGACTTCTCGAGAACCTCTTCCGAAAGTATTTCGACATTTTTGCAATCACCCTTTTCTTCTTCATATCACCACAATCAGATCATTGATGCTATAACTTGGAAGCTGAAATGCAAAAGAGGAAACACAAATTGACTCACATCTAAAATCCCCCTGATTGAGGCAAGCAATATTTAGATCACATCAGAAAATCCTCCGTTTATTTCCCCCCAACTTGACACCTCTAATTATATCTGCGATGAACAACTCCAAGAAACCCCTCTCAGATCCATACACCAAATGGCTAAAAAATCGCTCCAACACACACTGATTTAAAGAAAAATCCTAAACCCGATTATTTGTATTCTCTCTAAATGGACCCATCTTAATATATGATGTTGAACATGCCGCGATAAGTTCACACGTATTTAATCTCATTTGATAAATGCAAGATTCTTAACGATGAATGCTGAGCCCACTTTAGACCTCTTAAATTCTGCTTTGACAATATTTATCCCGGTCAAGAATCCAATATGGAGGAAAACTTTCCGGTCGTACTAAAAGGTCACATCAGGGGCCTATATTCCTACTGGCATATAGGCATTTTCATAAGACTTAACGGTGAGGAGCCTTAATTTTTACAAAAAATGATAGATACACTTCGGTTATGCACAGAGAAGTGCACCGGTAGAGACAAAGAGAAATGGACCCACTTCCACTACTCTAATCCCAATGTTGAGAAGTTGCTGGAGGCCGTTGGATTCCCTCGAAGTGTAGTTCACGGTACTGTCTTCGGCGTGTAGACAGTCTGTAATTTTTATTGGCCGAAATAAAGCTTTTGATAATGATAGTCCTGGTGAAAACGTTTGCCAATGTATGGTTTGCTTAAAAATTACATACTCGAAAGGAAAACTTAATTTACGTGTTTGAAATTTAAAAAAAAATCCAAATCCAATTTGGAAGTCGAATACTTGTCATATTAGGATTATTTTTTCCAAATTAATACATACATTGCAAAAAAACACATAAAAAAACAGCTTATATTTGCACCCACGGAGGACTACTACTAAAGGGATCCCTTGTTTTGGATAAGGAGTTGTCCCATCTTCTTCGTTTTGAAGTCATTTTGGCGTCAAACCAATTATCTTTTCTATGTAATTTTCCGGAGATTGTTTTCACGGGATAATTAGTCGGAGTTTGGTTGAGGCTGGGATAGATAGGAGTCTGTCACATCTAATTAATTCATGCACATAAAAGAGGAAGATTTTCAGTGATTACCAATTAACCCGGGAGAATATTCTCGGATTCTGTTTGATTTGACTTTCTTTGGCGATATTTGGAAGATAAGTATTGATTAAAAAAAGATATTATTTCCGGGGATTTTATTCTGGAAGATTTGGAGTGGTTGGACAACTTAGAGACGCGTGAAAAGGAACAAAATAATCCCAGAAATATTTTTCTTAATTATGAGAAGATTTGCATTTACTCGAGAGATATCTACCCTGGAGGTTATAAACGTTGCAGTTTCACGGTTTTATTCTTTTAACACATTTTTGAGCAATGAAGAACCATTTTGAGCGTGTTTCCATGATGAGGAGCTAAACCCAATCTCCGGGGAGATAAAAGGGGACATTCTTTCAATAGTTATGTGGTAAAATTTATTTAGATTAATTTACGCAATTCCTTTATGATTATTTGCACCGAATGACAATTGAGTAAATGATTTTTATTAATTACAAAGGATGTGCATGCCCGTGCAAAATGCACGGGCTAGTGTCATAATATTGTTTCCTGTTATTTGTTTACTAAGAAACGGAATTCTTGTTTTTTTGGTTTTTTTTTGAGATAAAAGTATTTATATTATATAGCCGATAAGTCAGACTCAGAGTTAAGGCAGAACTTATGACTATATACATATGCATGTTAAAACAAATTAATTACTTACTTACCTGCCTTTCTTTTCTCTTGCTTCTTACAGCTCCTTTAATGTGTAAGACTGGAAATTTCTTCCACCAAATCTTGTTGAAACACACATTTCTGGTCAGGGAAGAAATCTTACGATGTTGACATATTTTAAAAAGGTACTTCACCTATTTTGTTCTATTGCAGAGCTTGACATTAATATGAGCTTCATATTTAAGAGCCAATTTCCTGTTATGTGGAACCACCCAAGGTCCCAAGTGTTTTCAAACCCTTATCATCAATGGTTGTTTCATCGGTCAACTGATTGGGATAGTGCTTGGAACATTTATTTCTAACCATATGCATTGTGAATCTGGATTTAAAGTACGTTCCCCGTTGTTTGTGTTGCATAAGAAATTATGACGCCTCTCTCTTCAATGTCTGCCTCACGTCCGTACTTCCCTAATCATCACAGAAAAAACATTCAATAAGACAACAATTTAATCTCTTTGGATTACCGCCCACTCTAGTCACCGCTCTTAACATAACACGTATTTTTCTCATTATTTCTACTCATGGAGTCTGCATGTATTTCTTCATGTGAATACACCAATGACCAACCCTGTAACTCAATGTAGTCATGAATAAATGACCTCTATATTTTTCTATCAGCGCATCACAATGAAATTAGATGTTGTTTTGATGGTATGAGGAGATAGACCTAAACTAAATTATTCCATAAAAATTTCTCTCACTTTCCATTCCCTGTAAAACAAACTATAAAACGATTACCGCAATTTAGTTCTCTTTTTCTTTACTTTTTTCCGATAGTTGCTAGTCCACGTACGACGTAAATATGACCACATTACTAAATTAGTTTTCATATACATACAATACGGAATCACCATGCATTATATACTTGTGAGTAGATATGAGTCTGCACAGGGCATGTATGGACGTCTGTATATATATACCCGACAACAAAATCTCATACCCTTTTGATTTCAAGAAGATATCTTGAGTGCTCGTCATTCCTGCAGGAGGCTGATAATGTGTCTGCCTGCACCATTAATTTTAATGTTAGAGAAGATGTTGATGCTCCATTTAGATCAATCAACAACTTAAGCATACAGTGCTATAAAGGTAATCTAAGATGAACATTTGAAGCTTAATCAGAACGACCACGAAATTGTCCATTTCTTTCCAAAAGACATACCTGTCGCCCAATAGAAAAAGGTGTACATTTCTTTTCAAGAGAGATATCCCGTTTGCCGGAGCACGACCACGACCCTTATTGATCTTCTTGCTTACTTTTACTCCCATTGATGTGAAAGCAAACACAGAATTATTCCTGAATGGTCCAGATCTGTTTCCTCCTTGGTAGTCCAGCAGATTCTGTAACAACATTAGTGGATCTTGATATAACGGCAGTTGCACTTTACTAATTGAACAACGGATTGAGAACTCAGGTTCATTGGTTGTTTGAGATTATTATTTCTCTCCTCGAACCAAAAAATTGCATGACATTTATACGTGGGAGGGCCAAAATTCCAAACTCACATTTACTGCTCCTGTATAAAGAATTTGGTTATTAACTTTGTTAGCAAGAACACATAATCGGGAAGCACTCACTCCGAATCGGGATATATAAAATTTGATTAGGCATTTGTGACACCATGTATGATTAATTATTCTCATTTGTTGTAACTAAAAGGTTCAGTTGCATACCTGAAATTAATTTTTGCGACGATCATCTTCTAACACGTCTTTTTCTCTTATTTTTTGATCTTGGATTCACCTTCTGTCGGACATATTTTAAATCTATCGGTGAAATCTAGTGTAAGATCGTCAGCCCAACTGTTGTTTGGAAATTTAATTTTGGGTTCACAGTTGTCCTTGAATTGGTTGTAAAAAATCCGACCCGAACAATCTGTAGAGGAAAACATTGTATTTCGATAATTGTGTTGGTTAAAAGCTTTTTATACAAATTGACCAAGAGGTCTTTTCCCAATCTTTCTATGCACAATGACCGAGAGTTGCATCTTTTCGTAATCATAACTAACGAAACGATCGTGTCTTTTCTTGAAGAACACTGGAACTTCTTGGCATAACTCGTATCTTTTCGGAAAAGCAATCAACGTCACCGTACCTTCCACATGACATGGCTTACTTATATTCGAGAAAATATCATGATTGTTGTGGTGACGCCACCTCAGCAAAATCATTCTCTGTTTATATGTTTAAACTTTGTGTCTTCAGGATTATTCGTCTGCTAACATCACCCAAGTCATCATCTCCTTGATCAAATCGGCGCACATAATCTGGTCATGCAAATGTGAGAATTACAAACCTTTATTTTCATGTATACTCGTCATCCATTTCGAAAAGCACGATTTGCATTTTGAGAAAAACAATCTCGATATGTCAAGATATTTCCCTAAAAAAATCTCTAAGCTTCACGTCTTCACATCCTCAGGCCTCTGTACGAAGGACTTAGCGATAAAAACTGAGAAATCCTTACTTTTTTGTTTACTTTTTTTACTTGATTGAAAAACTTAACCCAACGATATAGATCTCTCCTCTGTTGTGTGTTGATGAATAAAAGATGCATAAGGTCATTATATATATGGTTCTCCTTGAAGGGTTGTGAGTCTTGTGACAGAATTCTTGGAAACAATACCGAATTCAAGCGAAACTTGTTGAAAAGATATCTTTATCATATATTCACCAACAGACGTATCTATTCATATATTCTCTCAAATAATAGGTGCATCTTTTTTCCTAATAAGAGTCGTGTCTTTTGGATAATCTTCAACCACATACCTATTGGTGAACATAAATGTCTTTTTTTCGATAATCTATCTTTGTATGCATATGTGGCGCTTAATGTACGCTGATGTGGGTGTATAATAATTCAGAATTCTTGAAAATGAATTTGGTGCTGCTGACATCATCAAAGCTATTCTCCTTTATATAATAAGGAATTGATTTGTGTTTTCTTTATGCCTAGTTTATGGCTTTTAATACTTCATGCTTGCGATTAACAATTAATGTTTTGAAAATCTAATATAGGCAATGATTAAAATCACAATTTCTTTCGATTGAAGCTTTATTGTCTAGAATTACATGATAAAAATGAACTTTGAATCACATGAATATTGCTGAATGGTGAAATCCTGAGCTAAACTTCAATACATACAGATGAACCTTACAACAACAATTGTTTTTATTCCTTCATTTCTGCTGCTGAATTGCCCGTAGACGTGCAATACAAGGAGATCCTTCGAATTCCAAAAGACGGTGATCAATTAACTGTTGTTGGTGTTGCTCAGGAGTTATCGTTGTTGTCCCCACCTTTATCTTTAGTTCACATTCAATAGGAAGAGAAATGAGTTGAAACTGCCCATGGTGAATGTCAAAACATAGCAACATTTCCGTCTCTAGTTCCTCCTCCAGACCCATGATCTCTAGTAAGTACCCTCCACCTCCAGTAAAGAGCTCCACCAACATATGTAGTCGCTCTAAAAAAACTCTGGTCCAGGCCTGATAGGCAAGCAGGATAAGCCCCACTTGCGGGCAACAAAAGCCCAAGGGCAGCAAAAAGCCTTCTAATAGTAATAATGAGGGGTTATGATTAAAAAATACAAAGGTTGGACTGAATTATTAGTTAAATAAAATCCAAGGGTTTAAAACAAATTACATAAATAGTGAGAGAAACGTGTTTAGCTTTTTTTTTTTTTTTTTTTTTTTTGTCTCTCTCTCTCCTTCTCCTCCTCCTCCTCCTCTCTCCCAGCCTTGTTCTTTTTCTTCCCAAACAGTAGATCATCGTGGATAGAGACATTAAAACAAATCTTTGTAAGTTTTAGTTTAGTTGTTAATATCAGAAACAATTGATGGCCTTTTATTAGTTGAATTTGTGCATATAAAACTTTTTTATAGGGAAAAAAGAAGAAGTTTACTTCGGGGCAAATTTTCTCCAGAAACAGCCCTGAAAAACTCATCCTCGACATAATCACTTTTTTCGTCTTCTCCCTAGCACTAATAGTAATAACAGGAAGCACTACACCATATGGCCCAATTTGAGACATATCGATTTTTGGGTTCGAGACACATATATATGTCTTTAGTGCTTCCACTCATATAAGGGTCTCAAATAAAGAATATGAGTAGCTTTAATTCTGATTTTTCAATTACTCTTACAAGTGTCTTAAAATGTGTCTCTACAAACTTTATTAACTTTAATATATATCTAATTTATCATTTCCTTTTCATTATAATTCCATTTTATTTCCCTCCAAAACTTTAAACTTCCCCCCATAATTCCCTCCCTTTCCAATTTTCTAAATCTCTCACATTATTTTCCCTCTTAAATTTCCCCCCAACATTTTTTCCCCTCAAATTTCCCCTCCAAATCTTTGTCTCACACCAAATCATTTGAGACATGATTTATATTTATTCCCACCATTTATTTTAGTTCCCACCTTTATTTTGGGTGTTTTTGAAATTTAGACAATATTTAATTTTTAATAAAAATCTGGTCATTAAAACCACTCGTCCAACTCTCTCACTCTCACTTGTTTTTATCAACTTCTATCTTCTCGCTCTTTACTCTTCTCCGCTGAAAAAAAAAACAACAAAGAATGATGAGTGAAATCCATTAAGAGATAACCTAAAATCAAACCCAAACCAGAAATTAAACCAAAATTCTTCAACCGATGTATGATTTACTGACCTAAAAGTCGTATCAAACCCTAATTTACAAATCTTTCGCTCTTAGCTTGAAACTCTCAGAAGAAGATTCAATTGAAGAATTAGAAACACTAGAAATCTCTATCCTCGGGTAAGAAATATACTTTTTACGAAATCGATTTTTTTTAATTGTTAAACCTAAAATTTTGATTTCTAATTTATGTGTTTGAAATTTTGGCAAGAAGATTCAAGTAAAATCTTTGGAGATTCTAGTATTACCTCTTACCCTATTTGTTTGTTTTTTTCTCTATAAATCGAAATTATTTTTATTGATGAACCCTAAAATTTTGATTTCTAATTTTTGTGTTCGAAATTTGCGTAAGAAGATTGAAGTAACCTTTGAGATTCAGGTATTACCTCTTACCCTATTGGTTTGTTTTTTTCTCTATAAATTGAAATTATTTTTATTGATGAACCCTAAAATTTTGATTTCTAATTTTTGTGTTTGAAATTTGCAGAAGAAGATTGAAGTAAAATCTTTGAAGATTCAGGTATTACCTCTAACCCTATTTGTTTTTTGTTTTTCTCTCTATATTTCGCAAGTTGTGTGTTTGATTTATGTTTTTATAAACTGATTTCCATTTAAGGGTTATGTCTTTGGTTTTTCACTGTGGGTCTGTGAGTTTTGAAAGTTAAAGTGTTTGATATTTAATTTAGAGAATAAGGTTCATGAGTATGATAGAGGTGTTTGATCTTTAACATGTTCTTGCAGTTGTAGAAGTGTTGAGTGCACTTCTTTTTCTGTCAGTGTTTTAAAATGAATGTTAGTGCAAGTCTGAAACTAACTCATAGAAATTCAAATGTTAATGCAAGTCCAGAAAACTCATTGTGATTTAAGAATGGGTCCGTGAGTTTTGATAGTTGTCATAATAACATATCCGACCTTTAAGAAGGGTTATGAGTATGGTAGAGGATTGTTATTACATGTTTTGTCAAGTTACTATAACATTTTTTAATTGATGACATTTGGTTATTCGACGATGTTTAATAGATTGATTGATGTGTTTTTGCTTATGTATACTTTGCAATATTTTTAATTTGAATTTTAAAGTGAGTATCTTACTTTGATGCAAGCATTGAATATTTTGAGTCATGTTTGTTGTTTCGTGTTCTCGTTATCATCTTGTTTATTTGAATGGCATCTGGATAAGCATGTGTTATTCGTTTATTAAAGCATTCATATTCGGGTATGATTGTGTGGTTGTATAGATACATCGACCAAGCAACATGAGTTATATGTATTTGCTTGACCATGTGTAGTATCACCTATTCTCAGCTCTTGCATGCATTTCACTTTTAGGTTGTACTCTTATTGATATGTCGAATTACTTGTATGTATGAATATTCAATTATGTTTAGGGGGAGGGGTCCTGGATTGACATACTTATGTTATGTGTTGTTGTAGAATGGTGCAAGTAGGTGACAAAGATTGGATGAATGAAGAAGATAGGTTTAGTGACGTCTACAAAAAGGGGTGTCTGATTTTATAGATTTTGCATATAGTAATAGGATAAGAAGTTCATCATTATGTCTCGTAACACCCGTGTTTTTAGCATGGCGCATCTTCAAAAGATGCGCCATAACTTTGAGATGAAGCTTCATCCAAAGCTTCATTGCGTAGGAAAAATGAACATTGGCGCTTGGCTAATGTTTTGATAACAGTACGGCCAACATGGCCGGACATCGGGTTATGGAGAACGACCAACATGGCGGACATCGGGATGGCGGTGGACGGCCAACATGGCGGACATCGGGTTGTTTTGGACGCCAACATGGCGGTTTCTCGGATTAGCGGAGAACGGCCAACATGGCCGGACATCGGGATGGTAGTGGACGGCCAACATGGCGGGACATCGGGTTGGATGGACGATGCCAACATGGCGGACATCGGGTTGAGAGAACGGCCAACATGGCCGGACATCGATGGCGGTGGACGGCCAACATGGCCGGGACATCGGATGGATGGACGGCGACATGGCCGGACATCGGGTTGGCGATTGACGACCAACATGGCGGACATCGTTGGCGGTGGATTTACCAACATGGCCGGACATCGGGTTAGCGAGAGACCGCAACATGGACGGACATCGGGATGGCGGTAGGCGGCCAACATGGCGGACATCGGGTTGAGTGAACAGCCAACATGGCGGACATCGGGTTGGCATAGGATGTACCAACATGGCCGGACATCGGGTTGGCCGAGGACGGCCAACATGGCGGACATCGGGTTGAGAAACGGCCAACATGGCGGACATCGGGATGGCGATGGGCGGCCAACATGGCGGACATCGGGTTAGCGGATGGACGGCCAACATGGCGGGACATCGGATTGGCGAAGAACGCCAACATGGCCGGACATCTGATGGTAGTGGACGGCCAACATGGCCGGACATCGAGTTATGGACGGCCAACATGGCCGGACATCGGGTTGCGATGGACATCGGGATGGCAGTGGACGGCCAACATGGCCCGGACATCGGATTAGCGAAGAACGGCCAACATGGCCACGGACATCTGGATGGTAATGGATTGGCCAACATGGCCGGACATCGGGTTGGCGGTGGAGCGAGAACTAAACATGGACGCCAACATGGCCTGTTGTCGGGTTATAGAGAACGGCCAACATGGCCGGACATCGATGGCGAGTGACGGCCAACATGGCGGACATCGGGATTGGCGAGTGGACGGCCAACATGGCGGTTTCTCATGGCAACGGGTTGAATAGCGGGGAGTGATGAAATATTTTGGCCCCTTCCAACATGGAAATTCCATTAGGACCGGGTTGGCGGTGGACGGCCAACATGGCCGGTCAAATGCATCGGGTTGGCAGAGAAGCTAGGCAACATGGACGGACATCGGGATGGCGGTGGACGGCCAACATGGCCTGGACATCGGGTTGCTGATGGGCAGCCAACATCAGCCGGACATCGGGTTGGCCGATCTGCGAACATGGCCGGACATCCGGGTTGGCAGAGTACGGCCAACATGGCCAGACATCGGGAAAATACATGGCAACGGCCATGAATAGTAAACGGGAGTTGATGAAATATTTTGGTCCCCTTTCCATACTTGTAGAAATTCCATTAAGACATATATAGGGAGGGGTAGTTGGTTGAAGGTGCATATGACTATGTACCAAGTAAGCTTCATAGCTTAGTTTTAAGAGTATAAATGATGCCTAAGGCTCATTTATAGTTGCGTAACCTCGCGAAGAGGGCATTTGATGCTTAGGCATCGTTATGCCATATTATGGACCAAACATGCATCACTTGGATGCATTTCGACTGGAAGCGGCCTATACGGACTAGGCCATTTCCATTATTGCTTAGCCCACGGCCATGCAAATGCGTTGGCTTAAGTTTTTGTCCCTTCGTGGATGAACTACGATGCCTGTGCTTGATCCCTTTAGAGTAGGGGAAGGGTACGTAGGCAGCCGCAATGAGTTGCGAGATTGCCGGTCCAAAGACTTTGTCGCTCATATCATCTAATTCGGAGATGATTAGACATTAAGCCCCTCATATCATCTAAGCTCGAAGCTCGACGCCGGAGATGATTGTGGCCATACTTGATGAGGCTTAGTTGCATGCCATCAAGTGGATGCTCATACTTCCTATCAAGCTACAAAGAGCAAGCTATAGCCTATCTCGGAGGCGAAAAACCGAATGTCGTAATTTAGCTCAAGAGGAGTCCATTTTGATGAAACGGCCCAAAGATCAAGACATGCTGATCTACATGGTCACCACAATTTAGCCAAATTCCATCGTTTAGAGCCTCAAAAGGCCGTTTTTGCCGTATTAAGCAAGTTTTTTGCTTTCCTTAATAAACCCTTTGCGGAACAAGGGTAAGTTGGAATGGTGTGGAAGCTAAACTAGATGCATCATGCTCCACGAGCATGCTTGCAAGGGCAATTGAACGTGCATTTGCCTAGCTTTGAGACCGGATCGTAGCTTCATCATGGCGCATCGGGAAGTTACGGCTGGGGCAACGCGCCAAAGGAGTAATTTTCCTGATCATCACAGATGGTATCGAGCAAGTTCCGAGAAAACTCTGGGACTTGTGCGGAGTGGACTCATTGGCGAGTATTTTCCTTGATGGAAACTTAAAGTTGGAGAGTAGGCCAACTTCTGCGCGGAAAGAGTTTGTAATCACGAGCCGCTTACTTTGCAAATCGAGTTGAGCTTGTATAAGTGCTGCAGTTTGCCAAGCCTCTGTGGCACCCCCGCTTTACGAGATCCCAGGAAGACCGTCAATGCGGGCGGTGGGTAGACAATAGGACTGATCATCCCCACACGTTGGCACCGGCCAAGGGTGTGCGTTGTCGGCCCGGCTAGCATCCCACTTACGAGTGGCAACCGGTAAATCCGTCGGCGGCGGTGGCTTGCATCCAACTCCACCGGCATTAGAGATTGGTCCTCACGGTGTTGCGTTGAGTTTTGCCTTGTCATTTCGATGACATCTTTCAACTTGTGAACCTTAGGGGATTCTGGGTGGTAGTATGGGATGCTATCTAGGATACCTTGTCGAGATATCCTCTTGCACCGGCAATTGCGATTCTTGGTTTTGTTGTGGGCACTTTTGGATTCCCCGGCAGGTGGTATGGGACATGTGCTCGAAGGTCTAAATTGTTGTTCATGACAACTTGAAGAAACCCGTGATTTCTGAGCATCCGGTATGGGACTTTTGCTCGGAAATCCAACTTGAAGAGATTGTCCACAATAGTTTTGGTTTTGAATTTGGGGACGAAATTCTTTAAAGGGTGATAATGTAACACCCAGTGTTTTTAGCATGGCGCATGCTAAAAGATGCGCCATGGCACGAGATGAAGCTTCATCCAAAGCTTCTTAGTTGCGTAGGAAAATGAACATTGGCGCTTGGCCAATGTTTTTGGCTGTACGGCCAACATGGCGGGACATCGGGTTAGAGAACGGCCAACATGGCCGGACATCTGGATGGCGTGGACGCCAACATGGCGGACATCGGGTTGCGATGGGCGGCCAACATGGCCCGACATCGGATTGGCGAAGAACGCCAACATGGCCGACATCCGGATGGTAGTGGGCGGCCAACATGGCCGGACATCGGAGGTTAGTGGTGGACGGCCAACATGGCCGGACATCGGTTGCGGCTAACGCCAACATGGCCGGACATCGGGATGGCGGTGGGCGGCCAACATGGCCGGACATCGGATGGCGATGGATTCGGCCAACATGGCCGGACATCGGGTTAGCGATGAGGCAGCGGCCAACATGGCGGACTTCGGGTTGTGATGGGCGGCCAACATGGCAATGGACATCGGGTTGGCGAGAACGGCAACATGGACGGACATCGGGATGGCGATGGATTTGCCAACATGGCCGGACATCGGGTTGGCATGTGGACGGCCAACATGGCCGACATCGGGTTAGTGATACGGCCAACATGGCGGACATCGGGTTGGCAGTAGTACGAAAACATGGCCAGTTTATTATCGGGAAAATACATGGCAACGGCCATGAATAGTAAACAGAGTTGATGAAATATTTTTGGTCCCCTTTCCATACTTGTAGAAATTCCATTAAGACATATATATAGGGAGGGGTAGTTGGTTGAAGGTGCATATGCGGACTATGTACCAAGTAAGCTTCATAGCTTAGTTTAAGAGTATAAATGATGCCTAAGGCTCATTTATAGTTGCGTAGCCTCGCGAAGAGGGCATTTGATGCTTAGGCATCGTTATGCCATATTGCGGACCAAACATGCATCACTTGGATGCATTTCGACGGGAAGGAGCCTATACGGACTAGGCCATTTCCATTATTGCTTGGCACACGGCCATGCAAACGCGTTAAGTTTTTGTCCCTTCGTGGATGAACTACGGTCTGTGCTTGATCCCTTTAGAGTAGGGAAGGGTACGTAGGCAGCCGCAATGAGTTGCAGCATTGCCGGTCCGGCACTGTGTCGCTCATATCATCTAATTCGGAGATGATTGCGACATTCTGGCCCCTCATATCATCTAAGCTCGGTAGCTCGATGCCAGAGATGATTGTGGCCATACTTGATGAGGCTTAGTTGCATGCCATCAAGTGGATGCTCATACTTCCTATCAAGCTACAAAGAGCAAGCTATAGCCTATCTGGAGGCGAAAAACCCGAATGTCGTAATTTAGCTCAAGAGGAGTCCATTTTGATGGGAAACGGCCCAAAGATCAAGACATGCTGATCTACATGGTCACCACAATTTAGCCAAATTCCATCGTTTAGAGCCTCAAAAGGCCGTTTTTGCCGTATTAAGCAAGTTTTTTGCTTTCCTTAATAAACCCTTTGCTTAACAAGGGTTTATTGGAATGGTGTAAAAGCTAAACTAGATGCATCATGCTCCACGAGCATGCTTGCAAGGGCAATTGAACGATGCATTTGCCTAGCTTTGAGGCCCGGATCGTAGCTTCATCATGGCGCATCGGGAAGTTACGGCATGTGGCAACGCGCCAAAGGCGTAATTTCCGGTGCATCACAATGTCCTTGTCCTTGTCGAATATGTCGAAATAAGAACTCTCTGTCATTTCCCTAGTGAAGTATCATTTGGAAGTACACTCAATAGACAAGTCATATGTAATTTGGTCTCTACATGGGGAGAAATCCACCACACTAGCATCAGAAGTAGTGCAGGAACACGTAGAGGAAAATGTAGAGGAAAATTTAGATGTAGAAATATCAGTTGAGGAACATACATAAGATAATATTTCAGATGAACAATGTGGGTTAGGGGACTTTGTAGACAAGGCCTATGGAGTATTTGAAGGGTTAGAAAAGGATGTAAATGACACTGATTTGCCCGACTTAGGTAAAAAATACCACAAGTATAAGGAGTTAGCAAAGGAAAAGATTTATCCGGGTTATGAGGGTGATGAAACAACACTTAGTGTAATTGTAGAACTGCAGCATATTAAAAAGATGTTTGGTTAGTCAGGAAATAGTGTTACGTACCTCTTGGGACGAATGAAAAAATGGTTCCCAGAAGGCAACACTTTCCCTGAAAAATACCCAACAATGAAAGCTATGCTGATAGATCTAGAAATGAAGGCTGAGTCCATTCATGCATGTGTTAATCATTGTGTTTTGTTCCGAAAAGAACACGAAAATGCGACTATGTGTCTCATCTGTAAACAATCAAGGTTTGTGGTGAAAGAGGGTAGAGATGGACCAATAACTACAAAAGAGCCTCGCAAAGTACTGAGACACTTTCCGCTTTGTAAGAGAATTAAGAGATTCTACACAATATCATGGATAGCACGCTATATGAAATGGCATCATGAAGCACAGACTTCTTTCGAGCATATGCGTCATCCAGTAGATTCACTCCAATGGCAGACTATGAAGAAAAAATGGCCGGAATTTGCAGCCGAAGCGCGAAATGTATGGCTTGGTATTTCGACTGATGGTGTCAATCCGAGGGGTATTCAGAGCACTGGTTACAGTTGTTGGCCAGTAATCTTGGTGATGTACAATCTGCCACCATCTTTATGTATGAAAGAAGAATTTCGAGATAATGTCATTTGTTATCACGGACCGAAAGCGCCAGTCAAGACATATGTGTGTTTCTTCACCCTTGATAGATGAGTTGAGAAGACTTTGATTGATGGCTTTCAATGCTTTCGATATGCATCTAAAGGAAGCTTTTATCTGCAGAGTTATTCTCATGTGGAGTATAAATGACTTACCTACTTATGGAAATGTGTCGGGGTGTACAACATATGGTTATAAAGCTTGTCCTCATTGTCTTGATGAATCGAAAGTATATGGATGGGTCACTGCAGAAAGATAGTATACCCAAACTACCGCTGATTTCTTAAGACACGACATCCGTTCAGGTCTGGCAAGTATGTAGGACTGAAGACTGCAGAGAGAAGAATTGCACCACATCGATTGAGTGGAGAAGAAGTAATGCTAAAGACTACGAACATCGAGTATATTCTGGAAAACTTTTCAAAGTCGGCAAAAAGAAAAGAAAGATTGTTATGAGGAAGTTGGTTGTGATGCGCTTGATTCTCCAAGTAAAGCTTTTTATAAGAGGGCATGACTTTCATTTGATATTCCATCGTGGAAGTATAATCCTTACCGTCACCGTGTAGATGTAATACATGTTGAGAAGAACTTTACCGAGCATTTGATAGATACTATTCTCGACATAAAGGGAAAGTCCAAAGATAGTGTAATAACACGAGAAGATATGAGGAATATGAATATTCATAGTGGGCGTTGGATCACTCGATTCTCAAACAGTAAGGACATTGTACCGGTTTCCTTTCTGTTTTGAGCAAAGAAGAACGTAATGATTTTTTAATGATTTTGAAAAATATGAAGTTTCCTACTGGATTTTCATCCAATCTTGGAAACAATGTGACAGTTAAACCTCCGGGTCTGAGTTGTTTGAAGTCTCATGACTATCATGTGATTATGGAATACTTGCTACCGGTGCTGCTTCAACATGCTTTCCCGAGGTACCCAGACCTTCGCAAGGCGCTTCAACATATGAGCTTGTTCTTTAGGATCTTGTGTGCGAAAGTTTTAATTAAAAGTGAACTTCAACAGGCCAAATTCATGGTTTCTGAGGCGTTATGTGTGATGTAAAAGTATTTCCCTCATTCCTTCTTTGATATTAGCATTCATCTTGTGGTGCATCTGGCTGATGAAGCCCTTACATGTGGACCAGTTAGATATCGGTGGATGTATCCGTTTGAAAGGTAAGTCCCTTGCATATACTGACTTATTTGCAGTTACCTTTATTTTTTATTTATTTTATATTAACTTGCATTGTTTCTGTTAAGCAGGGCGATGAAAAGCTGTAAAAACTTACCAAGTAACAAACGTTATGTGGAAGGGACGATTGAACAAGCGCATCTTACTTCTGAATATGCGAGGCATGCGATGGAACACTTGTCAAATGCAAAGGATGGGAATCATAGATCTACGCAAGAAGCTTTCTTAGACCACTGAATAACGAGTACAATGATGAAGGCCTGTTTATGGAGATGAAAATGTGACTTTGAATCATGCCCAGTTCATACAAATACGTAGATGGGTGCTTTTTCGTCGTGAAATAGAAGGTGTAGAAGAGTACTATAGGTGGGTTATCTTTATGATACCATTTTATATCAGAATTTCTTATATTTTTGGTACTAATAGTTCTAACAACTAATTGAATTGTAGTGAGTACTGCGACGAACTTTCAGTTAATTTAAATGGGAAAAAGAACTCAATTAGCGAGGTGGAGCGACAGACAAATTTCATCAAGTGGTTGTATAAGAAGGTGTGTGAAAGTTTATTCCCCAACTGTGGTACTAAATACCGTGGTACTCAATTTATGTCGTTAACTACTGACATTTGAATGAATAATGGAATGATATATGAAATCTCTTTACTCGAAAGATAACAAAGCCTTGACATATCTAGAATTCCACTTATATAATGATTTCAAATTCGGTCGAGAAATTTCGGATTGTTGGTTTAAGTAATTATACTTTAAGGCCCTTATCAAGATTTCTTGCTTTTTGAGGTGTATTGGTAATTTGTCCTGGTTCTTAACGAGATCATCTCGAGATAATGTCAACTCACTATTGAAACCAAAACTAAAAGTTGGTTATGAACTACGAAAGTCATTCTAAGAACTTGGTAGATGTTTACATACTATAACGGTCTATGTTCTTTACTACAAAGTTCTTACTGCTTGCAGTTGGTGACAGAACGCAAGATGAATGGTAAATTGTGGCGCTATGTGCAGGGACCAATTGGAGCAAAAGAGTTTAAGAAGTATCAGGTGAATGGTTATATGTTCTCAGCAAAGTCGTACGAGGATAAATTCATTACACAGGACAGTGGGGTCTGGATGGAAGCTACTACTACATTCAGGGCAAGCAGTAAAGATAAATACCCACGAAATACATTCAGGGCAAGCAGTAAAAATAAAGAATTGTGTACTTTTTCTTGGTGATTATCAAGATAAACCTAGATTTATCCACGAAATACACAGGATGCACCTGAGTGTATAATGTATATTCTGATAGGATAAAGATTTTTGTCCTGGTTGCACCCGAGTGCGTAATTTATATATATATTTTAATATTTTGTTGTTCTATTTATTTTTCTTTGTTAATACTTTGTTTTGGTTGATGTTTTAATGGAATGTGAAGATAATGATAGTGGGCTTATTGCTCGAGATGATGAGCTAGTGATTTTGGTCGTGTATAATATATTGCAAGTGATTTTTAGGATAAACCTATATTTATCCACGAAATTCATAAGATGCACCTGAGTGCATAATGCATATTCATAGAAGAAATAAGTTTTAGACCGAGGTTGCACACAGTGCATCATGTATATTTTTTTGATTCTTGTAGAAAAAATGTTTTGGCAGTTGCACCACAGGTGCATAATGCATATTGTTATAGAAAATAAATTTTGGTCAGGTTGCACCTGTGTGCATAATGGTATTTTTATATGAATTAAATTTTGGCCAAGTTGCATCTGGGTGCATAATGTATATTTTTATAGGAAATAAATTTTGGTTAGGTTGCACCTGGGTGCATAATGTATTCTCGGCATGGCTAAATATATTTATTTATTTTTCGAATTTCATATCAACAATGGATCTTGTTTCGTAGAGAATTTCGAGCCATTTCCGAAAATATAAATTTCATTAAAATCCGACTTATATTTCGGAAGTTATGACTTTTCTCACGATTAATTTTAAATTGAAAAGGAGAAATAAATAGGAGAGAGAAATGATATAATAAAGAATAAAATTTAAAGTAAGGGTATGAATGACTAAATTTTCTTGTGTCTTTTTTTCACCTGCACCCATATTTTAGCAATCCAATGCTACCAACCTTTAAGGACCTATGGTCATATGACACATTTTCCGAAACCAAAGTGGGATCAAAGTCGGTAGGCATTAAATTTGGCCAGAATTTTTTGAAATGAGTCTATATATTGTACCAAATTGAACTTAAAAATATATATATGGGGGTTTAAATTAAAGTTAAATAAAAGTTATATGTTCAAGGACCAAGCTAGACTGCATTTTCTTTTTATTCACGTTCATGCGTGAAAAAACAATTGTTTCAGCACCGTTGGATTTTAAAAGACACGAATAATCAATATAGATAATGGAAGGATCTTTAAGATCTCTAATTCAGTGGGGATGCATTGAATAATGTTCCAAGACTTTTCTTATAAGAGCATCTCCAATGGTGTCTCGGTATATATATCCTATGTGGAAACCTAAATATTAGGCTTTTAATAAACATTATATGAGTGCATCTATGTGCACCCCTAGATAACCGGGGTGCACATTCCTCCCTTCCTTATTCGTTGAATACAAAATACCGGTTTGGTAAATTTCAAAAGATTTATTTCTCTTAAGAAAATGATTTCCAAAATTAAGCACCAAAACTATTTTTTTCTCTCTATCATCAAGTCTTTTTTTCCTTTCCAAAAAAAAATACTAAGTCTTTTTGTTACCCAGAATTGAAACCTCGAGTTTTCTTCCGGAAGAACTTTCATTTCGTTTTTCTATCTATATAATCATCTAACGGGTTTTACGATTAAAAAAAAAAAACAAAAAAAAAAGGTGAGATTGTAAAATGGGAAAAGATATGATTTTCTGCTTAGTTTATATACTAGTTTAAGGGTTAGTTTTTATTAAAACGATAATCAATACAATAACGATTCTTGTCATCATTAGTACAATATTATGTATTTCTATTGATACAGTGATGAGATTCTCATAGTTTCTATTGATTATGTATTTGATTTTAATTTTATGCTTTCTCCATGTTTGATTAAATTTCAATTTTTGATCTAATTGTGTTATCATCATTCTTAATAAAGAAAGTTTCTGAGATTAAAAGGAAAGATTATGAGATGAAGAAACATAAAAGAACAACCTAATTATAAGGTTCACGATGATGGACATCAACGACAAATGCCACCTTTCCCTATTAATACGATCTCACCCAAATTTTTAATTCTACTCGATGATGAACACCGAAGTTTTGATGAGAGATTTGAATGAACATATGCGTGAGGATTGTTTCCTTTGTTTTTTTTTCTTTTGTTTTGATCATTGTTTCCTTTGTTTGGTCTGGATACTTCCATTAATTTACAAAATTGAATAATTTCAACTATTTGTGAAAAATCCGAAACACTGGTTGTGTTGTTATGCATTGAAGACCAGAAAAAAAAGAGAAATAAACTCAGTTTTCCCTTTTCCTAAATAAAAAAATTAAAATAAATAAATAACTTTAACAGAGTATTTCTCAGTTAAGTCCAGCCAATTAAGGGAGGAGGAATGTGCACCTCTGGGTGAACATAGATGCACTCATAAATAGAATCCTATTTTAACAAGCATCTCCAATGGAAGATGTATCTATATATATTTTAATACAAGTGTCATTTAGTTATAGGTTACTTAATTTAAAATGTGGGCCTAAATAATTTTGAATCGAAAAATATATGACGTGGGTATGGATTGGAGTAGAGGTGTAAATTGGGACGGGCCAGCACGTTTATGGCACAGCACAACACGTTAAAATTCGAGCACAAAGACGACAAAGACGTGACCGGCCCGGCACGGGCACGACGTTTGTTTAATGTCTTTGTTCGTGCCGGGACAAAATAGGCACACGGCCAAAGACAAAGACGCTGCGCACGTGTTAGCACACACACCAAAGACATCACAAAGACGCCGAAGAAAGCACGCCACGTCATGCGTAAAATACTACACAATACATCACATTTGATGCATATTTCACAAAAAAATCATTGTTTTAGCCAATTTCGACATTTTATCTTGGATGCTAATTTATTTCTATAATAATACATGTACTAACTAAAATATCTCAAAAATATTTATTTTGGAGAACATAAAATAAGTGTGCTAGCACAAGACAAACACTTTTGCACGTTTATTTTTCCGGGACAAACACAGACAACACGCCATTTAGCATAAAGACCAAGATAAAGACGTCGAATCTCCGACATGACCCGACCCAAAGACGTTAAAGACGCTAAGCACGTGACTTAGGTAAAGAATGAGGTGTCTTGACGCTTTACACCTCTAGATTGGAGTATCTAAATTTGGATACTCTCATACAAACTCAAACTGCCACCTCATGCTAATTTTTGCTATCCAACCACCATTGGAGAGAGTTTTTTATGTTAGAGTATCTAAAATCCTATGTGGCGACAAATTTTTTTAGAGACCCGAACTCTATTGGAGATGCTCTAAATACCAATGTAACTCACCTCAAATCACACTCTATTCCTTTACATCCGGGTAAAGAAATGGTGTCTCAAAACAACTTAAAACTTATTTCAGTTATCAAAATTCTTGGAGGTTTCTTGGAGAAATTTTTTGATTGGGGCGTTTTTTGATGGGGGCATGGGGGACAAATAAGATATTGACATGTGTCATTCATATTAATTGTTTTCACAAATCATGTTTCCAAAAATACCAAACATAAAATATAAACAATTAAGATAAGCAATATTTTCTCCAAAAATACATTTCTTTTATATTTTTGGAAACAAAATTTGTTGGAACAATTAATAGGAAATACATGTGTCAACATCTTATTTGTCCCCCATGCCCCCAAATTGGTACAGGCAAATGGACAATGGCCAATCAAATTGGAAAATTACTAAGAAGCAGGAGAATTACAATCTCATACTAGCAATTATTCAATCAAGAAAAGAAAGGCACAAGAAAACCAATTTCAATGAAACAAACAATCCTAATCAAATTTAAATGACTAATTATGAAATCCGCTAATTATTTTGCGGTTGTTTGGATTCACCTTTTCTTCAATCCCAGCAGGCATTCCACCTTTTCTTGGATCACTAACAGCGGTAAGTTTCCCGTCCTTTTGCACAACAAGTTGACAAATCGCTCCTGCTGCCGTTTCACTTAATTTATGGTTTCTCCCTTTCAAGAATGACCGGTTTTCCAGCGACAGTTCTATGTGTTCACCGGTAACCACTGTCCAGTTCTCATACAACACCTCATTTGGTTCTAACTTATGGTAAACCCTCGACTGTTTAACAGCAGAAAAAGGTTCCATCTCTGTGATAAAGTGGTTTAGAAACACTTGAGTAACAGCGGGGATTATGTTAATCCCGCCGCTAGCACCGATAACTCCAACCAGTTGTTGTTTCTCCTGTATAACAAAAGGTTGTCAACAAGGTGTCGCATGAATGTGAGAATAAATTAATCTGGAATCACAAGAGTCATACCTTGTTGAGAATTATTAGAGGGCTCATAGAAGATAAGGGTCTCTTGTTTGGTTCGATAAAATTTGATGGTGCCGGAGGAAGTTCGTCATATTTCTCGGTGGGTGCAGAGAAATCATCCATCTGATTGTTGAGAATGATACCTGTCGAAGGGGAGAGTACGCCAGCTCCAAAATAATGATTAATGGTTGCTGTCATTGATACCACATTTCTGTCTTTGTCGACAACGCAAAAATGACTAGTTCCATGATCATTTAGCTGATTCCATCTGATTATCAAATCGGAAAATGGGTCATTTGTCCAAGAAATTTAAAACATGGTTCAAATGGACGAGTAAAAATTATTATGGGTGAAATGGACACAAGAAAATAGCTAAACTTAAAAAATAGCGAGAATGAAACTGGATGCATCCTGATATAAATTAAAAATAAGAAAAAGAATTTAGAAATGGGTAGGATGAAACCGACACATCCTCAGCTATTTTTATATTTTTGTCCATTTAAACAATATCAAAATCTAAATATCTTTTTCACCCAAAAATTATTGATTTTGGTCTTTTTAACCAATTTTGTGTTATCAAATCACCGAACACGGACCATTATTTACATACATAGTTAGCAAAGGCTTGTTATGTTAATGTTTATGCAAATCTTAATTTCTTACTTGGGTAAGTAGTCTTTCAAGGGTAAGGCAGTATCATCCTTTATTTTCTTTCGGAGATCTGCAGCAAACGATGTAGAAAGCATATTGTCTTGATATTTTTCTATGTCGACAAACTTTGGATCACCGAGATTCATTCGATACGCTAACATATGCTTCAATGCTTCAATTAATCGATGAAGACCCAACGGCGTGTTTATAAATTTCAATGACCCGTAGTCATTTAAAATATTTAGAACCTGCAGGTATCCGCAACAACCCATATTAGAGCATCTCCAATGGTGTATGGATATTTATCCCATGTGGAGACCTAAAAAAAGAGGTATTTAATAACATAAAATCAAATAATTTTTTTTGGTTTTGATAAGCATCTCCAGTGGTAGTTGTATCCAAACCTATTTTGAAATATTTGTCACTTATTTGTAGAAAGTTAATCCACAAAATCTAACAAAATAAATAAAATAAAAACAAATAGTGATGACGCTCTCATCCAAAAACCCATACTCTCTTCCAAATTCAAACTACCATATCAGATTAAATTTTTAATATCCAACCACCACAGGAGAGGCTTTTTTTGTTTAGAGTTTCTAAAGTCCTAGGTGGCTTCAATATTTTTAGACACTCATATTCCATTGGAAATGCTCTTACCTACCACAAAACTCAACTGCTCATGTAGACATGTACACATGCCACATGCTTTAATCTCTCCAAAAAAAAAAATAAGAGGAAAAACACAAAGAGAGTGTACTTTGCATACCAGAGAGAGCCCAAGAATACCAGTCGAAGGAACAGGCATTCCAAGTATGGTGAAACCCATGACATCAGAGGTCACTACATCAGTTACGTTAACTCGGTAGTCCCTCAAATCATCCTCTGTTATAATTCCTCCAGCAGCCAGCACATCCTTGACGAGATCCTTGCCTAGGTCCCCTTGATAAAATGCGTCAATTCCTTGGTTGGCTATTATCTCTAAAGTATCAGCAAGTTTTGTGTTGCTGCAAGTTTCGCCTTCTTTCAACAACCTTCCTTCACGACTGAACACTTTTCCTAATCCATTTGGATCAGAGTCGATCATTTTTTTGCTCTTAATGATACCCAGTCCAAGGAAAGGAGAGACTACAAAGCCATCTCTTGCAAGTTTAATGGCAGGTTGAAAAAGATCAGGCCAGTCCAATTTACCATACATCGACCATGCTTTATGAAGCCCAGCTATTTCACCTGGAACACCCATTGATTTCGCACCTTTGGACTTTTCTTCCAGATTAGTTGCATACATATCCTGTTTATGTTGTTTAACAGTACATGGTGATCAGGAATCGCTGAATATATAGATAGTAGTAATTAAGATGGAAGAGAGGGACTGAGATTGAACCTTAGATGCAGCTCTAGGTGCCGTCTCTCTGGAATTAATTGCTTGGGCTTTTGAGTCTGCTGCATTTAAAACCACCATGAATGCGCCACCTCCTATTCCACTTGACATTGGATACACGACGCCCAAACACAAGCATGTTGCAACAGCTGCATCAACCGCGTGACCTCCTTTTACCAACATGTCACGGCCAATATCGGAGCAACGTCCATCATCTGCCGCAACTACCCCAGTTTCTGACTCTACAACTGCTGTTAATTTACCATCACGAATAACCTTCAAACCTGCAACTACATAGAATCGATAAAGCCAATCCAGAAGTGTTGTTAAATACATATATTATCGATCAAGAAGATTATTTTTCCAACTGTGTTCTTTACGGATATAACACTAACACAAAAATTTTAAACCCAATGATAAACTAATGGTACCAGAACCACCCACCCAAGTTTTGTTGTACAAAATATTAAAGCCATGGCAGCAGTGGACACCAAAATACAAACAACAATGCGACACCAATTTCTTCTTCTTTGATTACTAAGAGAACCACCCATCAGTGGGGATCCCAAGTTTTGTTGTGACATGTTTTGGGGTAGAATGGGAGAGAGAGAGAGAGAGATGCAGAGTTGAGGAGGGAAACAGAGAAAGCACCCGGTATTTATAATTTAAGAAGCGAACTTGATACATGAAGATATATTGGTGGGTGGGAGGGAGTACTACTTTATTATTTCCATGTTTAAAACATGTTGCAGAAAATGCATAGATTATAGATAATTACAGACGAAAATAAATAAATTACATAAACCAACTGAAATAAATAAATTACAAATACCTAGTTTCGACAAATCATGTTTGGTAACTTATCAGCTAGAACTAGCATTGATAAGAGAGCAACAATAATTACAGACGAAAATAAATAAATTAACTGAAATGTTTTATTCCGCGTTCACTTAACCAGAAGTTTTACATGTTGTGTTTTGATTCAATTAATTTTAGGAACCGAACTCGAAACCGTAAGAAACCGGTGGAACCGAGCCTTTGTAAATGGTTTAGTGGAAACGAACCCATTGTCGACTCGACACTTCTATTGAAATATTAAGCTTTTTTTACTTGTGATTAAATGGTTCCGTCCAGACATAATGTATTGTTTTGTATTTAATAATTGCAGGTAGCTTCTGCATATCTTCTTGACATGATACGCTCCCTGTAGCAGCTCATATAGGGATAAAATTGTCACTAAATTTAAAACAAGTCAACTCCTGTATCCAGATGGGTTAGACGGAACATAAACGTGTTTGGGGACCTCACCATTGTTTATTCATCGTTGAAACACGAGACTCTCTGTCACTACCTACTGGCTACTTCTACTCCGTCTTGCATGTATCCACATTTTCATCCCCCATCCACTTGATGGTGAGAGGTCTACTGCTCATTGGCGTCGTGAGTCTCGTGTTGCCATTTTTTTTAGTGCTTTTATAATAACACAAAATTGGTCAAAAAGACCAAAATCAACAATTTTCTTAGAAAAGACACTATCAGGTTTGATTCATTTAAACCTAGCCAAAAATTAAAAAGATACTTTTTAAATGGACTAAAATTTAAAAATGGGAAGTCTAGTGGTTTGCTCATCCTCGTCCATTTTCAAATATTTTTTCCATTTTTTTATTTTACACATAATGCATCACAGCTTTTCATCCTACCAGCTATTTTTTACATTTAATCTTATATGAATCCAGTCAAAACATCCTTGCTATTTTTTTTTTTATAATGGCTATTTCACCCGTACTTTTTTTTACTTGTCCATTTGAACCGTGTTTTAAATTTTTTTGGACAAATGACCCATTTTCTCTTATAATAACAACCATAGCTTCTTCTAGCTACCAGCCCACCACCTTTTACATTTATATCTTACTCCCTCCGTCCCACATTAGTTGAGCTAATTGGTTTTAGATTTTGTCCCACAAATAGAATTTCTTGAACTTCTTACCTAAATATTTTATGTAATGGCTAATCTGCCCTTCTCTCATTAAGGATAATTTTACTGAATTATTATAATCTAATTCAATTAAGGTTTAATCAATTTTTCTTTTTGTAATTTTTTTTTTTTGAAAAAGATATATTTTATTTTTATCTAGATTTACATGAAAAGTCGTCACGGTATTAACTTACGAACATGACAACTTTTCATCGTGTCAACAAATTATTATAAATAATCAGCACTCTTTAAATGCACACAGTGATGACTTTAAAGAGTCGTCATCTTCTATAAATTAAACAATGACGACTTTTCATGGTCAATTTTTGTTTTAAATTTCAATAATCGCCCAGAATAAAATTGGGAAGCATCGTCATGGTTGAAATTTAAGACTTCAGCGTCGATATATTTGTACCCTGCCGACTTAACAAAGTTGTTTTGGTTGATGAATAAGAACCGTGACAATTTTTTTATGATCAACTTCTATTTTTAAAGCTAAGAGTCCTTATGACTAAAATACAGAATTATGACGACTGTAATAATATTTATAGAAGTCTATTTTTGTTTCAAAATTGACAAGAGTCATTATGGTTAAAATTTAAGAGAATGGTGACTCTAAATTTTTCATTTAGAATCGTTATGATAGATAAATTTATACTATAACGATTTGGTTAAGTCGTTATGGCCTATAAATTTGAACCGTGACGACCTCTATGGTTAATATCAGTTTTAAAATTTACAAGAGTCGTCATTGTTAAAATATAGAATTTTGATTACTTAATTTTTTTATCCACAATTTAAGTGGGTCGTCATGGTCATCATGGATCACCATGACGACTGCAAAAAATATAAATAAAGAATTTATTAAAAAAAATTATTAGAAAAATAAATTATTGGAAAAATAAAAATTATAATTTTTTTAAAAAAAATATTTAAAATTTAAAATTATAATTTTAAAAAAAAATTAATTAAATAAAAAATATATATATAATTAGGATGACACGTGTCACAATTCTAAGGCTTAGGGTAATCTAGTCTTTTGACTAGATTTAGTCACCCCTATCCACCTCCCATGGGTGGGGATGGAAATCAATGGCCCCCAGTTGGTTTTTATATCCCCTCCCATGGGTGGGGAGGGAAATCAATGGCCCCCAATCGATCAAACAAAAAAACACAGCTAATAAACACTAAGAGCAATTCCTATGGGATGAAGAAACTCGAGTTTGTTCATTTTGCTCCCATTATGGAATGAACAAACCAAGAAAATGAATGTTCAAATGAACTGATCTGTTCATTTGAACATTGAGTCGGGAACAACATGCGCGCGTGCATTGTAAATGGCGCGCCATCCCTACTAACTCAAGGCGTCATCGCCAATAACGCCCGCGTTCTCGTAAAACGCGAAGTTTTTACTTACGAACGCTGAGAGTCATCACTAGAAATGCCAAAGATCCCGATCCAAACGCGCCTATGACTCCATCCGAACTAATTTGAAAAATCATGATCCAACGGCTACAGAATTTAATTCTGAAAATCCACTTCTCGTGACATGATAATTCTCAGATCGTTCACAATGTCCCGAAACATGACCTGGAACTAATAATGGAACAACAACTATATTTGGGTTACCAAACTCTTTTTCTCGATTTTGAAAAAAATCTACATCTGTGTGAGGGAACGGTATCGATTCACTTTTTCGATCTCTTTTCTTCTTTATATTATTCATCGATCTTCTCGCCATGTTCATACTGTATTCGAAATTTTTGATTTTAGAAGAGTTTTAGAAGAAGGAAATGGAAGTGGTGTGACTGAAAATGAAAGCAATGGAAGGAATTTATAGGGTTCAAAAATCGACTGTTGGAAATATGGGCGTTAGGGAGTCGACCGTTGGAGACATTGTTCCTAACGCCCGAGACAGCAAGACAGCACACAAAGCACCAGCGTCATGTCTAATGACGCGAGTCATGCCTTCAAACGCCCGAGTCATGCTTCCGAACGCCCGAGTCTGTGGTCCTATTGCGCGTCTATTGTAGTGGCGCCTACGCTTTTCCATAGTGGAAAACCCGGTTTAGCCATCCACCTGAATGAACAAATTTTTGTGTTTGGCCATTGCCATAGGAATTGCTCTAAGGCCAAGCACTATGCAAGGGGTTATCTCTTCCCTATGCCTTATATGGTTTATCCCTTCCTTACTAGTCAAAATGGATCAGATCTGATCCACCTTGTAGGAAAAGTATATAGCATGGAAACTCAGTTTTCCGTGTAATTGTGCTTTATGGAAACTGAGTATCCGTTTGGTAGTTGAAACGGATACTCAGTATCCGTTGCATTTTACACAAAAACCAAATACCTAGTTTCGACTTGGGATGATATTTTTCTCATGTTTGGTATAAATTTAATTTTCAGCTAGCGCCAGCATTGATAAGAGAGCAATAATAATTACAAATGAAAATAAATTACATTCGAACTGAAATGAGGAACTAAAAGTTTATTCCAGGGAAAATTGTTTCTTCAAGTACCCGACAGATCACGTAACCAGAATTTTTACATGTTGCGACACTTCTATTGAAATATTAAGCTTGTTTTTACTTGTGATTAAATGGTCCCGTCTAGACATAATGTATTGTCTTGTTTTTTTTTATAAGAAAAGAAAACTTTATTAAGAAAAAAGAATGTACAAGATACTACCAGAGGTAGTAAAAAACGATTAAGTAAATACAATATTCCAATTTTTAACTGTGTAAGCAAAGTTTAAATGAACCTTGTTTCCAAAAGCAGCTGCCCAAGTGAGAACTAGTGTTTTAGCATCACAACATAGTTCTTCATCAAGCTTGTAAGTGCAATTTTCTTCAAATACTCTGCAGTTTCTCTCCCTCCAAAGAACCCATATGACAGCAGCAGGTAGAAGCTTCCAAACTACCTTAGCAGTACTCAAAAAAGGAGTATTATTCCAACATTTTGCCAAGTTGCAAAAAGATTCTGGAACAACCCATGCCCAATTATTAGAAGGAGTTATAGAGGACCAAACCTTATGCGCCACTTTGCAGTGTAGTAAAATATGATCTTGGGATTCAGTACTATCTCCACATAAACTGCAAGAACTATCAATATCCACTCCCTTGTATTAAAGCCTATCTTGAGAATTTAATCTTCCATGAACAGCACACCACAAGAAAAAATTAACCTTAGATGGAATTCCATGCACCCATACAAAATCATGTGGAAAATTATCTACACCATCTTCACAGATCACCTTTGAGTATAAAGATTTTAGTGAAAAATATCCATCTGAAGTCATAGGCCATCTCCTAACATCTGGAAGAGTATACAATATTGGAGGTGTAGGATCAATGACCTGTAGGAGAGCACCAAAAGAATTGGCTTCATCATTAGTGAGTGTTCTCTTAAAATCAAATTTCCACGAGTTGTCTGTAGTGGTATGATCAGCTAAGCTTTCATTTTTGAGCCTGTCCAGCTTATACAAATTGCTAAAAGAGTCCATTAGACACAAATTCCCTCTCCATCTGTCATGCCAAAAAGAAATATTTTCCCCCGAATGAATATTGAGGGAGTAGTTTGCAGATATAAGATTACCAGTCTCAACAATGGTCCTCCAGCATGAAACTCCATGAGGAGTTTGAACTTTTCACGGGATCCAAGAAGAAAAAGAACAACCATATTTTTCTACAATGAGTTTATACCATAAATGTGATTTTTCATTCCCAAATATCCAACACCATTTGGCAAGAAGAGCTTGATTTATAACCCTGAGATTAAGAACCCCTAATCCACCTCTCTCTTTAGAAGCCATTACCAACTTCCAATTAATCAAATGAGAACATTTACTTCCAGAAGAATTATGTTCCCATAGAAAATTCCTCATTTTCTTCTCCAAGATATTTATGATAGAAATAGGAGCTTTGAATAAATAGAAATAATACATTGGAAGAGAGCTTAGAATTTGTTTTAGAAGTGCCAGTTTACCTCCTTTTGAAAGTGAAATTTGATTCCAAAAAGAAAGTCTTGCATCAACTCTTTCAAGAATGGGTGTCAAGATGGATTTACAGTTAGCTTTAGCACCCAAAGGCATACCTAGGTACATGAATGGCAGATTGTCTGTTTTGCAGCCAAAAGAAGTTGCTCAATCATGAAGTTCTAGCACATTTCCAATAGCAATTAACCTTGTTTTGGTAGTATTAACCTTTAGTCCTGCAATGAACTCAAAACAATGAAGTAAAGAGAAAAGATTTGTAAGTTCTTCTTTCTTGTTATCTACAAAGATAATTGTGTCATCAGCATAATGTAGATGATTCACTGCAAGCCCATCCTTTACAACTGAAAAACCATTGAAGAGACTTAGGTTGGCTGCTTTATCTAAATATCTGGAGAAACCTTCCATGGCTATATTAAACAGTAGGGGTGATAATGGACAGCCTTGTCTAACTCCCCTTGTGCTTCCAAAGAAACCAAAAGCTGATCCATTTATCAACACAGAAAAAGATGTTGTAGAATAACAGTATCTTACCCACTTACACCATCTTGAACTAAAACCCATCTTCTTCATAACAAATTCCAGATAACTCCAGTTAACTCTATCAAATGCTTTTTCAAGATCAATCTTACATATAATCCTAAGCAAGCCAGATTTCAATCTAGAGTCAACAAGTTCATTTGCTATTAAAGTGCCATCCAAAATCTGCCTGCCTTCTATATATGCACATTGAACAGGTGAATTAAGTTTAGGCATTACCAGTTTAAGTCTTGTGGCTAGAACTTTAGCTATAATCTTATAAGTACTAGTAAGCAAACAGATTGGCCTACAGTCCTTAATAGATTCCACATGATCTTTTTTAGGCACTAAAGCTATGAAAGTAGAATTATGCTTCACCTCAATGTTACCTTTTTCATAAAATTCTTGAACTGTAGCCATGATATCTGTTTTTAAGAAACTCCAGCATTTAGTGAAAAACATTAGAGGGTAGCCATCGGAGCCACGGTGCCTTATCTTGTCCCAAGTCTTTAATATAATTCAACACTTCTTCTTCGGTGAAGTTGGCATCCAAAATGTCAGATTCCATTGCATTAATGTCAAAGCTAATTTCTTCCAATGCAGGTCTAATGATCTCCTCCTCCTTAAACAGATTTTTGTAGAAATCTACAATATGATTCTGCAGTTGATGTCTGTCATCTGACAACACCCCATTAATGTACAATTGCCTAATCATGTTATGCCTTCTTCTTGCAGTTGCTTTACTCATAAAGAAATGATTGTTACTGTCGGCCTCAGTTAACCAGTTTGTTCTTGATTTTATTTTCCATATAACCTACTCTATCTTTGTAACTTTCTCAAACTCATCTTTATGTTGTGACTTCTCATTCAGTTACAAATCAGATAAGAGATCATCTTCAGCTAAATTATCAAGAGCTTGTATCTCAGAAAGAATATTCTTGAGTTTAACATCTGTCTTCCCAAAAGATTTCTTATTCCACTCCTTTAATTTCTCTTTGAGAGCCTTCAGCTTACACCAAAGTATAGTACTTGGACTACCTGCAAAACAAAAAGAGAACCACCACTCTTCTAACATATTAATGAATCCATTCTCCAAAAACCACATGATTTCAAATCTAAAAGGGCTAGGTCCCCAAGAAGGATCAGAAATGTCAAGGATGATGGGAATATGATCTGAGGTAGGTTTGGCTTTGGCTAACGAGAAACAAAGGGGTAATGGGTTTCAAAGGAAGGGGAGATAAGAAATCTATCAAGTCTGGACATAATGGGTTTAGTCTGGCCATTTGACCAAGTGAATCTAGCACCCTTAAGAGGTAGATCAATGAGGTTGTGATGTAAGATGAACTTGTTGAAATCCTTCATACTTTTGGAAATTTTTGAGCAACCTTTCTTCTCAAAGACACTTTGTTATTGTGTTGAAATCCCCACCAAGGCACCAAGGTTGATCCCACAACCTACAACAGTTATCTAGCTCTTCCCAAAACAACTTTCTTTCATATGGTTTGTTTGGACCATAGACATTAGTAAGAATACACTCAAAGCTATCAGTCTTATTCTTGCATAAGATAGATATAGTGTAATCTCCCACAAGTGAGTCTTTGACCTCCACAAAGTCTTTGTGCCATAATAAAATCATCTCACCAGAGTTACCAAAAGATTTTTGATAAGTCCAACCAAAGTCAGCGTTTCCACAAATTTGCTGAATATCAAAATCTGTGCAATCCGACATCTTAGTCTCCTGTAGAATTATAATAGGAGCTTTAGTCATTTGGATGATTTTTTTGACAATTAACTCCTGTTTGGAGAGCACAACCCTCTGACATTCCATGATAGAATTTGTAAATTCATTGATTAAGCTACTGAAACCCCTTTTTTCTTACTTCTACTTCTTGTTGAACCTAGCGAGACCAACTTGTGTCAGCTTCAAGTCCATTATTTTGCATTCGGTGACCAGTATCTTTGGTGTAGCTAAGGAAGTACTAGGAGAGCAAGCATCATCACTTGTTTCTTCAGTTGAAGGCTCAAATCTGGTGGGTAAACTGGTGTTGAGGATGAACTTTCATAATCCTCAGAGTTTAACAAATAGATGAAAGTATCTTTTAAACCTCCTAGAAGAGTAGATTTACTTTTTGATTCATGTATGGAGTTGCCCAGTACTCCATCAATTGGAACTAATGACTGCACAACAAAATCTTTCAAGATGATTGTATTTGTCACTTGAACGTTATTATTTTTGACAATCGGACCATTCAATGAAATCTTTGTCATGAGAAACTTCTTTGAATGGTTTGGAATAGTATTAAAACTAGCCTCTAAAGTAACTCCAAGCTGGAAAAGTCTTTGAGCTTTTGCAATAATCCAAAATGGTATAATGAATTGTTGGGTTTTTATAGATGGTGTATGTAGAGTAAAGGATTGAAAATTGGGTGGTATTTTGAGGATTGGTGGTTGTATGGGTGGTATTTTGAGGATTGGTGGTTGCGTTGGTGGTTTTCGAAGGATTGGAGGAAGTATGGTTAAGGGGTTGAGGGTTTACGGAATTTTTGTGAAGAGGTTGTTTGGTATGGTTATGTTTGGACTTACCGATCTTGTAATTGGCTTAATGATAGCAAAGAGTTTTTGATTGAAGGTACGGTGAATTTGGGATTATTGAGTAATTTTGACTGCAGTTGTTGTTTGGGTGGGGTTTCTGATTGTTGTCAATGACCATGCAAAATCAAGCGTTGTATCAATGTCCATTGCCGTGATGTCGCCAACAATGTCCATAGGTTTCGGTAATTCCATCCACGCCTGCGTCGACTTAGCCAAAGTTTTCATTTTCTTCTTTTTCTTGGATTTTCTACGTCTTCGTTTTTTTGAGATTTTGTTTGAGCCGTTTGATTGAGTCCGTACATCACTTTCCAAGAAAACTTGCTTGTTGACCAAGTTTGGCGCCGTAGAATCAACATTGATGACTAAATCCTGCATGGCACCAACTATCTTACTTGTATCTAGGAAGGAGTTTCTGCCTAAATTTCGCCTTGACGAGACCAAGTTAGAATGAGTCACACTCACCGGTGACCGAGTTCTGGGAGTTTCAGCAATGAAAATGTGAGTCGTGTAATTACCTGAATCATAGATGATTTGGATTGCACAAGGATGTGATTGACTCCTTTGTAGTTTCTGATCTTCATCCTAATAGCAGAGAGATCTTGAAGCTTCAAAGATCTTGGATCAATTATCAGAATATCCCCACAAGCATTACCCAATAAGTGCATTAACTTGGATGACCAAAGTTGAAAACGAACACCAAAAATTTCAATATGAAAATCTATTGCCTTATCAGAAATTGATTTCCAAAGTTGTTCCTTCCATTTGAACACAGATAAATTCACATTTTCGACAGTAAACATGAACTCAAAATCAGGTATAAGTTCTGTATTCACATTAAAAATTGCTTGGCATGAATTTATAGGGAAAAGCTTCAACGGACCACATCTCTGAATTTGGGATTGTAGAGCAAGGTTTATACCATCCCATGAGTTGACGGCTACTGGTGATGAAATCACGTACGAATCTTTCCATTTACCCAGAGAATTTTCATGATCAGTATACTCAACTCTAATAGTACTTTGATTTCTGGATCTAGAGACAATTGTAGAAGCAGCAAAACTGTCACATAAGAATGGATATGATGAAGATGGGCATTTGCCTGGTTTTGATGATTCAAAAATCTTAGGATGAGATACTGGCTTGGGATTGGAGGTGAGTACTTGAGCATAGGATCGATATGGTGGTAATGGTTTGGAGGTGTTCAATTGATTTATGACAGTTGTTGTTTCTTTTAGAATTTCTTCTAGAGCATTAGCAATGGCGAACCATCCATCAAATCAATCCCCGGATGAAATATAGAAAGAGACTGGATCTGCTTTTGGGTTGGGTTTGGCTAAGAGGATGAACAAATAAAAACCATTATGATTTGATTGCTTATTTACCACAAACCAGATCTTATTATCAGAGAATTTCCAAGTTTTCCTTCCGGCATCTCCGTTTTTAGCGACTTCAAACAAAACATTGTATAAGTGTTTGGCCAAAGCTATTTGGAAAACTCCTTGTGTAGATCTTGTATGATAAAATTTTCCGTCAAGGTAATTGGAGAAGATGGTGAGAGGTTTTGAAAGAAAATCTAAAGAATTTTCGATCAATCTGGATGTAGCTGTGTTTAGGTTGCATGATTTAAATCTAAAAGGTGTAAAAAAGGTTCTAAAGGTTCTATGAGATTCTAAAGGGTTTAAGGTTATAAAGATTTATGGTGAAAAGATTCGACAACCTACATAGTTTGGAGAATGGAGAGGAGAACGATGAGAGAGAAACATTTTTTAGTTAATGTTTTGTCTTGTCTGTAATGTCAGGTAGCTTTTGCATTTCTTCTTGATATGATACGGAATTTAAAACAAGTCAACTCCTGTATCCAAATGTGTTAGACGGAACATAAACGTGTTTGGGGACCTCACCATTGTTTTATTCATCGCTGAAACACGAGACTCTCTGTCACTACCTACTGGCTACTTCTACTCCATCTTGCATGTATCCACATTTTCATCCCCCATCCACTTGATGGTGAGAGGTCTACTGCTCATTGGCGTCGTGAGTCTCGTGTTGCCATTTTTTATTAATGAAAAATAAAAAAAAAAG
The DNA here is from genome assembly GCA_023531295.1 of Papaver armeniacum. Classification (NCBI taxonomy): domain Eukaryota; kingdom Viridiplantae; phylum Streptophyta; class Magnoliopsida; order Ranunculales; family Papaveraceae; genus Papaver; species Papaver armeniacum. The sequence goes on along the minus strand of JAJJWW010005126.1, from coordinate 192,395 downwards.
TTATGATATATTATTTGCATTGGTTTTTTACAACAAGTTAATATTACATTCAAGATTCATACAGAACCTTGGTTGCCAGCTTAGCAACAAGCTGGGCTCTCACCCTTTTGAATGGTAACACCGAACAAATCCTTACATATTTTAGACTTATACTCCCTCCGTACCTATTATATAGGCGGAATTTTGATTTTTATTTGTCCCGCTAAATAGGCGGAGCCCTATTTTCAAGATGTTTTTTTTCCTAAACACCCTCATTTATTGTGTATGGGAAATTGTAGTATGAATATGACAAAGGGTAAAATAAGAAAAGGTATGAAAAATTATGAATCCAAAGCAATTTTCTTAATCTAAGAAAATTCTCCCACTCCGCCTATATATGTGGTACGGAGGGAGTACAATACTACCACCGCGACATACATAAATTGTTCTACACATTTGCCCACCGTGATACATATATTTATTCACAAAATTGGTCAAAAAGACCAAAATCAACAATTCCTGGGTGAAAAAGACACTTAGGTTTTGATACTGTTTAAATAGCCAAAAATTAAAAAGATACTGTTTAAATGGACACAAATTTAAAAATAGGCAGGATGTAACCAGTTTTATCCTGTCCATTTTCAAAGTTTTTTTCTTATTTTTATTTTACACAGGATGTATCCAGTTTCATCCTTGCTATTTTTTTAAGTATAAGCCAGGATGAATCCAATTTCATCCTTGCTATTTTTTTTTGGCTATTTCACCCGTACTTTTTTTTACTCGTCCATTTGAACCGTGTTTTAAATCTTTTTGGACAAATGACCCATTTTCTCTTTCGTTTATAAGATAAGATTTTTGTACATATATATTGCCAACCAGCAACTCCATAGTTAGTTTACAAGTAACTTATGATCATTTCAAAAAAAAAACACAGTTCATTTGATATACAAGGTGGTGTGATTAAATTATCTTTGAGTTCGATATCCTGACATTTGCGTCTATGTCAAAACTCCACGAGCTCCATAAAAATAAGCAGAGACGCCATAGTCAAACAATTTGCTAAAAATGAACAAATTAAAGATGAACATTGATTTATCAAATCAACCCCACGGAGCAGATTTTATCAAAATCCCCTTTAAAGACAAAGGTATCCACCTTACAAAAACATAAGCATCTCTTTTTGTCAAAATATATTTATTTTTTTTAAAAAATCCATTAAAAATGTACAAGATCTAGCAAATGATAGTAAAACAAAAAGAGATTTCTTTGGTATTGTTTAAGGGAATTCTTGTATATACCCCCATAAAATACTAACCATACCCCCATCAGTTAGTTATGTTAGTTTTAATTTGGTTAACATGAAAATCAAGAAATTTTTTCAAAATTTTGATACTAATACCCCTTTCCAAAATTTGATCCCTATATACGCATGTCAAAAATCCCTACACAATCTTTTTTTCTGCCAAATATAGAACATAATATTAATTGTGAGATTAATTATGAAATTACATAATAAGAAAGAATACTATATAATATTAAGGAACATGGAAAACCCTAAGTAAATAATTATGTTATATGTTATATGTTATAGAGACCGGAAGGTCTGGAGATTGAGTCAATTTTAAAGATCAAATCATGTCTAACATAACGGTAGATCAAAGTATGATAAATTCTATTTTAACATAATTATGTCTCCTAATACATTTCTGCCAAACCCAAATCAAATGTAGATCAAATTCACAACCTTTAATGAAAGTTAAGCCCTGATTCCTACAAATAAAAGATCATACTATAAGATCAAATCAAATTATGCTTATCAAGAGTTTTCTTCATGCATATGGTTTATGATCAAGTTGCAAACAATAAATTATTACATATGGTTTATGATCAAAATTAAGCTAAACCCACTTTCAATTATTAACAAGAATTTTGAAAATATTAAGATTCTAAAATAATAAGTTAAGAAGAAATAAACCAAATCTAGGTAGAAATCTTAGTGTGAAGGAAATTAATGTGGAGCGTAAAGAACAATATGAAAGCTTTTACACAGCTAGAGGGATGAAGAACAAGATCTAAATTTTTTTTTATTGATTGCTTACGAAAGTGAAGAAATAAGATGAGTTTGTGTTCTTATTTCTATTTTGTTGTTAGGGGTATAATCTTTTTTACATTGAATGGGGTAGGTAGATAAATATTGGGGGTATGTTAATAAGGGGGTACCGTTAGTATTTTATGGGGTATATACAAGAACACCCTTGTTTAAATTAAGAATTAAAATTTAAAGTAACATTAGTAACCCAATAACTTTACCATTGGTATTTATTAAATGTTTCTTAAATGCTGGGTATTAAAGTCTAGATTCGGTGATTTTCCGGGTAACAATGGTTAAATGCCCCTGCGTGTAATAATCCTTATCTTTAAATATTTAAATACAACTAGCTTGAAACCCGTGCTACGCACCGGGACTGATGAAATTTCTTACATCGTCAGTTCATGTTCACTGAGGCGGGGCTTCGCCCCGCATCCGTCCTAATAAGAGTTCTAATAGGCTTCTAGAATTACTATCCAATAGATTGACAATTAACAGTTAAAACTTTATAATAATCAAATATATAATATTATTATGATTTGAGGATCTAACATGGTTTTGAAAACTAATTTCATGCAATATAATAAAATAATAATCAATTTTACAAATAAACTAAAATATTTTAAGCTATAGATACACAATTCATTATTTTTTTAGTATTTAACCCTGCTTGACCCAGATGCAAGAAAGATCGATCCTCGGTTGAGGCGAAGCCCCGCACCTGTCCAAGAAAGGATCTCAATTAATAACTGCATTGTACCATGAAAACACCAATTATCATTTATTTATTTTTTGAAGCAATCATTTAGTAGACTAACAATCAGAACCAAATTATTCATCGATTACATATTGTTTAAAGGGTTGGAGATTAAGAAATCCTATTAACTAAAATAATTTTGAAAAATTATACCGACCTTTGAAATCAATCAAGAGTTCATTACATTACATGTATCAACTATTGGTAGTTAATCAAAACATCATACTTTCTATACAAATTATATCAATATCTCGATATTGGAGACACTAAAAAAACACGATATTAATATAAAATTGATTGAAAACTCTAAATGGTGCATAACATATGAATTGCTTCCGTTAAAGAAAATGTTATTAAGGAAATGCATTGATATATGTTTCTTCGAAAATCATATATTTGTGTTAAGAATTAAGGGACCAACTTAACTTCTCTTCCAGGCTCAAACTTCTTATAGTTAAATGAAAAACCACACTCATTAGTCATTATATAGGCATCGATATCTGAAGTTAGAGACACTAAAAAATAGGTTGTCAACTCTAAATAGGGAAAAGCATATGAAATGTTTCTCGTCAAAGAAAATATAATTAAGGAAACGTACATATATATTTTTTCTTCGAAAATCATATACTTGCGTTTAAAATAAAGCACTAACTCAATTGTTTTTCTTGGCTCCAACTTCTTGTAGTTGAATGAAAAATTACACATATTATGTAGTTGTGTTGATATCTTACATTAAAGACACTAAAAATAACACGATATTAATATACAACATATTGCCAACCCTAAATAGTCCAAAGCATACAAAGTGCTTCCCGTTAAAGAAACAATCAAGGAAATGTCATTAGTCATTATATAGGCATCGATATGTGAAATTAGAGACACTAAAAAAATCATGATATTAATATAAAATAGATTGCCAGCTCTAAATAATGCAAAGCATATGAAGTGCTTCCCGTCAAAGAAGTAATCAAGGAAACGTCATTAGTCATTATATAGGCATCGATATGTGATATTAGTGACATTAAAAAAAATCATGATATTAATATAAAATTGGCCAGCTCTAAATAATGCAACGCATATGAAGTGCTTCCCGTCAAAGAAAATGTAATTAAGGAAACACACATATATATTTTTCTTCAGAAAATGTATGCTTGCCTAAAAAATCAAGCGGGTAATTTTCCTGGCTCTAACTTCTTGTAGTTGAATGAAAAATCACACATATTATATGGTTGTGCTGATATCTGACATTAGAGACACTGAAAATAACACGATCTTAATATAAAATAAATTGCTAACCCTAAATATCGCAAAGCATGTAGAGTGCTTCCCGTCAAAGAAGTAATCAAGAAAATGCACTGATATATCTTTCTTAAGAATCATAAGTTTGCGTTAGGAATCAAGAAGCCAACTCAAGTTCTCTTCCAGGCTCCAAATTCGTATAGTTAAATGAAAAATCACACTCATTACATGGTTGTATCAATACCTCATATTAGAGACATTAAAATAACACACGATATATAACATAAAAATAGCTTGTAAATTATAAATAGTGCAAAACAGATGAAGTGCTTCCCGTCAAAGAAGTTGTAATCAAGGAAATGCACTAATATCCCACTATGACCCCTTTTGAATATCCGTGATTGTTGCTTTAACCGTAAGGATCGCTTATTGATAATTGGAGTTTTTTAATTGGCAAACGGAATCTGAATTATATTGGCTATGAATTCTTATCATTTTTTTCTTTTCCTATTTATGACTCTTCATGGGTCGAATTGTATTTATTGTTAATATAAAATAGATTTTCAACTCTAAATATTGCAAAGCATATATATGAATTACTTCCGTCGAAGATGATGTAATCAAGGAAATCCACTGATATATATTTTTAAGAATCATATACTTGCGTCGGGAATCAAGCGGCCGACCAACTCAAGTTCTCTTCCAGATACAAGTCCACGTAGTTAAATGAAAAATCACACTCATTGTATAATTGTTTGGATATCCGATATTAGTGATACTAAAAATCGATATTAATATAAAATAGATTTTCAACCATAAATAGTGAAAAGAATATAAAATGTTTCCGTCGAAGATGTTTGTAATCAAGAAAATGCATTGATATATCTTTCTTCAAAACTTGTGCTAAGCATCAAGCGGTCAACCCAACTCGGCACCAACTCCTTATAGTTAAATGAAAAATCACACTCAAATATTAATATATGATATTAGAGACATTAAAAGAACACACGATATAACATAAAATAATTTTCCAATTCTAGATAGTACAAAACAGTATGAAATGCTTCCCCGTCAAAGAAGTTGTAATCAAGCAATGAACTAACATCCCACTAAGACTTTGTTTGAATACTCGTGATTGTTACTTTAACCGTAAGGATTGTCCACTAATTAATGATTGTCCCACAAAGAGAATCTAAATTGTATTGGTTAATTAAATAATTTAGTTGCTGGATTTTTAGTGATGCATATAACTAATATTACTATGTATGTGGCTTGATACAAAACATAAAACTCACATCAACCGTAGGTCAAGATAACGAAGTGTCGTTCAAACATGGTCTATTAAACAAAAACATTTCATGCGTATATCATGTTCGAGAAAGAAAAGAATAATAAGAATAGGTTTCACAAAAAACTATAATTCAATAATTTGGCATAACCCCATCAAAAATATCAGAAAAATTTATAAAGGAAGGCCAAGAGAGAGTAGAATGCTCTTAGGACAATAACTTAACAATGTTGTTTGGGATTTACATCCATCCTTATTCATATTTCCCTATTTCATATTAACATTTATCCTTTTTTCCCCACATAGAATTGAAAATGATGGACCGGGCCAATATCATCCTGATTTATAATTATATATTACTACATCATCGAAAAGACTTGTACATGTTTAGAGAATATATCTAAGATGGCAAAGAGAATTATTCATTTTACAAATATCCATGTCAATGTCCTTAATATAGGCCTTTGAGACTCAAATCTGCAAAGAAAACAATGAGAAATGAGAAATGAAATGGAATTAAAATGCTTTATGTGGCAACAAAATATAACAAAGTAATGGAAAGATTTTTCTTCCCTATATTAATTCGAAAATACAGGGTAGGAAAAAGATTTTTTAACATACTAAATATTTAAGCCAGCCGTTTGGGATTCTTTTACCATAAGTAGACCTCTTAAGATTTTTTTGCCCTAAGGTTTTTTTAGATATTTTGAGTTTTATAAACACTTATTTAAAATTTTCTTTCCATATATAATTACAACTATTGAAAAAGATTACGTCATAAATATGTATGAACAATTGCATACTGCATGGTAGCAGCTTCCATAAATAACTTAAAAGTATTAGTCTACAAATGGTTTCTTCAAAATTGCTCACCCAAATGATCCTTCACATATGTACCAAGGATTGATCATCACCACAGTACATTTGGACGACCATCCAATATCCCATCCTGATAGCATGAACCAAATCACCCCATAAGGTTACTTTCATTGTAGTTCCCCTAAAGACGAACAAAAATCCATTAAGCTAATCCACTCAACAAAAATTATTGAATCAAAAACCCATAAGATACCGTGTAGTTTACCTCTCATTCTCAAGCATAATCTCCTTCATAAACACATCACTTACTTTCTCAAATTCTTCAACTGATTTCGTCACAACGTTCGACACGGAATTTAGCCTTCCAATCACAGCTGCAGGAATTATATAAGAAGAGGTTAATGTTTGTTGTTTTTACCAAACAAAAAAATAGTTTTTTTCTTATTTCTGACTGTTCACATGTATAATACGTAGTATCATTTTTTCTCGCCCCAATATTCTCCGAGCAAGGAAACTAAATATCTCTTGGGGAAAAGTCGAGATGTCAACTTTCAGATGTTCCACCTTGCTAAACCTATTCAACCAGATTACATTTTCAAAGGACACAATTCTATAACCGGCTGATGGCTTGGCAATGCTAAACCTCTGAATGGAATACACATTTCCCTCCTCAAATTTCTCTTCAAACAACTGTATATAATCTTTGCCTACCCTAGCATGTATTTGAGTACCCCTGTATTATATCCAATCAACAATTAAATTCTAATCGGCTAAAAAAAAAAAACAATTAACTTTTACCGTAAATATGCAACGAAGGTCTAACTAACTTACCTCTAGGTCAATGAGATGTAGGTCCAAACTCCATAATTGACTGTTTTTCTCGTTTTCAAACCTCCATTTTTTCGAACCAAAGCCCTCACGACTTCTGTCATGTCCCGATTCCTAACCGGAGACGCTTGAAGGGGTATAAATTGTTCCCAAATGTTTCTTACCTACATATAAACATCATATATTTTAAAATTGATTAGAGAAAAAAAAACATCAACCTATTAATATAAAGAAAAAATTGATAAGAGAAAAAAAAAACAGCAGCCTATGAATCCAAATTGCGACATTTGAATAAGTTTACATACCACCGGAATCAACTACCATTGCTTCCCCTTTGTTGTGATTTTCTTCAAAAGTCATAGTTGATATCTTCTGTTCGCTACCTCCTTTTGCACACAAAGTACGTGGTTTATGTAGGAATAAAGAGTGATTTGCATTCTTTATATAGATGTTAGAAACTTAGTTCCAAAGAAAATCTTTAAAATCGTTATGGAATTAAATCCAGTTATATGGTTTGTTATAAAGAAAATAGGGATGAAGAATGATTTCCATCCTTTATTAACTATTGGCTTTGTTTTTATTAGTAAATTAATCGTATTAATGGAACTTGTTAGATTGTGTTCAGGTAAATGATTAGATTTTTTTTATATTAATGGATATCGTTAACATAAATATAAATAGTAATTTAAATATCAATTAATGTAGTATTTTTTATTGTTGGTTTTTCCTTTGTTAGATATTTATCATTAATGCTAAAAATTAATATAGCTATTTCTATATTTTTTTTTCCTTTTAAAAGATTAAAAAAATATAAATCTTTTTTTATTCCGTAAATACGTCGATTTTATTTTTTATTCTAATCATAAATGTCCAAAATTATAATGTAGTATTTTGTTAATTCTTCTGGATCTTTTACAATAATTACATGAAGCTATAAATGTAATTATTTTATTTCATAAATGTTAATTTGATTTTTTTATTTTAATCATAAATGTCCAAAATTAATATAGTAACTTTTTTATTTTTGGATTTTCATAAAATTATAAAAGATTATTTTATTCCATAAATATGTTGAATTGATTTTTTTATTTTAATCATAAATGTCCGAAATTAATATAGTAGTTATTTTTATTTTTTGGATTTTCAAAATAAATGCACGAAATTAATATATCAATTTTTCTAAACAATGGGGGCCGTCAAATCGCTTGTGTCCCACCAATCCAGCCAATCTACACCGCACATTGTCGATCAACGCACCATATATAACGAAATTTCATCCGACGAATACGAATGGTTTCTCAATTAGCCAATGAGAGCGCGAGGTTTCGCTCACCAGCCAATAGGAGAGAGGGTAAGCAGCACCAGTGCTACTTTTATTCTGGAGTGAGGGATGGTATTGAGTTTTTAGGTTGTTGATTAATGGAACTTGTTAGATTGTGTTCAGGTAAATGATTAGATTTTTTTTATATTAATGGATATCGTTAACATAAATATAAATAGTAATTTAAATATCAATTAATGTAGTATTTTTTATTGTTGGTTTTTCCTTTGTTAGATATTTATCATTAATGCTAAAAATTAATATAGCTATTTCTATATTTTTTTTTCCTTTTAAAAGATTAAAAAAATATAAATCTTTTTTATTCCGTAAATACGTCGATTTTATTTTTATTCTAATCATAAATGTCCAAAATTATAATGTAGTATTTTGTTAATTCTCTGGATCTTTTACAATAATTACATGAAGCTATAAATGTAATTATTTTATTTCATAAATGTTAATTTGATTTTTTTTTTATTTTAATCATAAATGTCCAAAATTAATATAGTAACTTTTTTATTTTTTGGATTTTCATAAAATTATAAAAGATTATTTTATTCCATAAATATGTTGAATTGATTTTTTTTTATTTTAATCATAAATGTCCGAATTAATATAGTAGTTATTTTTATTTTTTGGATTTTCAAAATAAATGCACGAAATTAATATAGCAATTTTTCTAAACAATGGGAGCCGTCCGTCGCTTGTGTCCCACCAATCCGACCAATCTACACCGCACATTGTCGGATCAACGCACCATATATACCTAAATTTCATCCGAGCGAATACGAATGGTTTCTCAATTAGCCAATGAGAGAGCGCGAGGTTTCGCTCACCCGGACCAATAGGAGAGAGGGTAAGCGACACCGGTGCTACTTTTATTCCGGAGTGAGGGATGGTATTGAGTTTTTAGGTTGTTGATTTTCAAAGGTGAAAAAGATTAAAATTTATTTCACGAGAAATTCAATTTTGAAAAATTTAAGGCAAACAGTAAATGAAATAAAATATGTAGAAACTACCGTATAGTCGTATGAATAATATAATGGAGTGAGTTTGGTCATGTTGACCTAGTCCACTGTCTGTTTGGTCCTAGAAATTATTGTTTGGTCCTAGGATGGACAATACCCACGTCGTATGACGTCATGGATCGATGGTGTAATTATCGTTTGGTAGTGGCAGAAATACCCTTTCGGGACCATATCTATATACTCAATGTTGATGGTGGATTTTCATTTAAGGCTAAAATTGTAAAAGCCAAAATTATGCGCTAACATCTTGCAAAAGATAAAGCCATTGATAAGTGATGAATACTTCTTCACTTTACTAATTCACCTAGAATGGAGCATATGGCAACAATTCCCGGTGATTCTCATGAATTAAATACACGAAATTCATCCAGGTTGGAGCATGTGGCAACAATCCCATATACCACAAATTTACAAGATTATTAATTAATGCATATTCAGCCTTGTATTTCTGTACTCATTACGGGTGCGGCATGACGAGTAGTGTTGTTCTCGGCGTGAGCAACACGAACCTCCAAGCATTAATAATGAAGCATGTACGAAATACCCGTACGAGTTGCAACTCTCGGTGTGTTATACTAGCTTAGATTGAGCATACATCTCTCGGTGTGTTATACTAGCCCGATTGAGTATGTTTGAACCTGGACTATCCGTATCGATCTCGAAACGATCACAACCATCCAACTTCACCAGCATGATTGAATGGATTCACTAGTGGAAAATGAGGTTTCTATGACCCACATCAGAGACCCTCAATGACGGTAGCCGATCACGGTGACCAAACATAGCCGTCTCGATCTGGTAAAAACATGAAAAAATTACGAGAGGTTAATAAGCCGTCTCTTAATTGAAAAATTTATTTACCATTTTGTCCTCATGAAACTACCGACTTAACGACCCTCTACTGCGATGTAGATGTGGTGGGCCCCACAATTTCAATGGTCACGATTTGCTACTGAAAACAACGGGCGGATGGTAACAATCTTCTCTCGTTTTTATCACTTCCCTACCAAAGAAAAAATCCCTCTCTTCCTTACCAGCCTTTTATCTCTCTTCACTTCTCGGCTTTTATCTCTCTTCACTTCTCTGCAGAAGAAAATTCGATCTCCTCCGAAAACCTCCGAACACCACGAACCAAAAACTCCTCCAGAAACTCCATCGATTCCAAAACCTCATCTATATCTCTCCATCTTCCATTACCATTTTAATTTTCTCTCACAACTTCTTTCAGTAGATTCAAATCTCTATCTTTGTATCTATTTTTTTCTCAATCAAAATCATTGAGGGTAGAGATGTTTTTCAATTGAATCGTGAAGAAACTAGGGTATAAATTCTTCTCAATTGAGTCATGAAGAAATTTAGGGTTCTTAGAATGAAATTTATTTTCCAATAAGATTACTCATTATAACTATTTTTCTCTGATTCATAAGGTTAGTTTACTTTGTAATACTCCATTTATTTTAGTTTTTGTTTCTTCAATTCTTTTTTATAATGATGTTGAGTTGAAATCGATTTTGGTTTCTTTGTTGAAGTCGAGTTACTCCTATGGGTACTTGGATTATAATTAGATCTACCCGTGCATCCGAGATTTGTTGCGGTATGTCATTTCTCTCTCGGGGTGTTTTTTGTTTTAAGATTTTGGGGATTTTTATCACTTGGATCGATGATTTGCGGGTTGTTGGTGTAGTTGCGGCTTGGATTGAATCTGCATAAGAATACAATTTTTTTTTTTATGAGATGTGAGTAATTTTATGACCTTATTTGATTTTATAAATACCGAGATTATTTGTTAGATCTCAGTAGGTTTTTGTTTTGGTGTTATTGTTGATTATTGAAGTTTGTGGTCTTGTATATCTTGATGTAGGATTAAGGACATGTACGAATGTGAATGATGGTTCTTGACCAAGGCTTGTCTTATTTCCGGTGTACAAGGTTTGATTCTTTTGTGAATTTAGTATAATGTACAAGGTTTATGTTTGTTTTATTAAGGGTTGATGGTCATTCAATTTATATGTCCAAGCATGGTTACAACTTTTGTCCTGTCTCTATAAGGGCTTGATAGGTGTTGGCTTGTTTCAAAATTGTGCATAGATTGCTTACAGTGGATGATTAATATACCATGATTTCTTTGTATTTTTCTTGTTTTGGAATCAAGTGAAATGACCTGCAACAATACTTTGTACTTCTGTTTTGATGTGTAGTCGCCTTAAAGTGGATTAGGAAAGTTCATACAATATCCGTGTTCTTTCAATTTGATTTTGCGCACATGCAAGCATTATAGTCCTCAATATGTGTAGTTTGATAACATGTTAACAAGTCTTGGTAGTAACATGTCGTATATACTCAGTTTTGTGTAAGTAGGTAGTTTTCTTTTTTGTCTTGTCTTGCCTTGAATTAATATCTCCACACCTGCAATTAGTCTATACAATTGAATTAGCTAATCTAATATTTTCTTTTCGTAAAAGCTTGTTTAGGAAAACCAACACCAAAGTGATCCTTACCTAGTGATCTACTCCCAAAGTGCAACACAAAGGAATAATGGCAATGGTGAGGCAAAGATTGTGGTCTTTGTCATGACTCGGTAAAGGATCCATTTGTAAGCCATTTGAGAACTTTATGTTGAATAACCAAGTTTGTTTGTAGTGTTTCTAAGGTTAAAATAGGTTACAAAAATGTGAATCTCACCAGCTGTTGCTTATCTTTTGTTATGCAGTGAAGAGGATGAGATATCCAAAGTATGTAGTGTGATTGGCAGGCCATCTAAGGTGGCTGGCCTCTGCAGCTCAATTGGTCAATTTTTTTATATTTTCGAGTCTTCTCATTTGGTTTGTGATTATGTGGCAGCCTGTCTCATTTAGCTACACTTTATATTTGTTGAGTCTGTCCCTTTTTACGAATATTGGCAATGATGTTAAATTTCCCCAATTTTTTGCAGTTTTGGTTATAATTGATGATTGCATTCAAAATTAGTCTGTGGTTGAACTTTTGTTTAGGAATTGAGTGCAAAAAAATACATAGTTTTCCTTTTGTACAATTTATCTGATTGGTATAGTTTGAAATTGTATTTGATCAATTTGCAATTTATAAATCCATGATTGCACTTTGTCATGGTTATGGAACAAGATAGGTCCTCTTGCCTCTCAATATCGAGTTTTTTTGTTTTTTTTTCCGAAAATGCAAGAGCGAAGGCTAGTCCTATTTGATGTTGTCTCGTGGTTGTACCATTTCTTTTGAAATCGGGAGTACACTAGTCCAATCGTAGCATCATTATTTCAATATGCCATTTTGGTCTGTTGTGTCAAAGAATTCCAATATGTAGTTTAATATTACTAATTTTTTAGCATTCAGTGTTCTGTGGTTCTGTCAATTTGCTAATGGGAAGTCATTCATTTTCAATTTCAGGAAGATGGAGCATAATGATTTTGACTTGTTGATTTGGTCAAGGCTTTGGGTTCTTTCCGGTGTGGTTATTGCTCACGTTAAATATTTTTGCTAGTGTCTACCACAGATCCCACTATGGTTAATTTACTGAACGCATAGTTGAATAGTTTTTAGGCTGTTAGACTTTCTTTCTAACCAATATACTTGGGAATATTTGCTTTCTACTTTGAATGGATCTTAATGTCTACTCACAGATGTGTGGAGTTTGTACGATTTTCCAACACATATAATTTGGACTTTGCGCACATATCTCATCCGTGCTTTTCAATGTTGTTGGTTTCGGGAAGTTGGAGCACATTTTTGTTGTCGTTCTTATCCTGCTGCACCTTCTTCTTCACAAGTGGACTCCACTGGTCTTACAATCCGGGCTTCTTATGCGTCGAGTCCATGTGTAGTCGTATGATTCATTCACGGACCGATCGGGAAACCTCTCCGTCTTCAAGGGACATGTCCTGTTCCCGGATCTCAGAATTCTTCTTTACATTCTTCTGGTATTGCAGGTAAGAGTATAGTGCCTTGCTACCCTTACATGTAATTTGGACGTATTTCTACGTTTTCAGTCGATGTTTGATGTCGTTAAGTGGTTGTTTCTTGTATAAATCTTTGAAATGTGTGGCTAGTTTAAAATACAAACTAATGATTGTAATCTGGATTATTAATTTATTTAGTGTTGGTGCTATATAACTTTATTTAGGAAATGAAATGGTACAAATCTGAAAAGTACGATCAAGTGCATGATGAGTTTTAATGGGGATCATCATGTGGCGGGCAGCAAGTAGCTCATGCATCCAACCCCGATGGCATGTAGGGGCACGATATTTTCTCGAGCGGGATTTTTATTTCTTTAATATATGGTCTTGCTTAGTATGTTTGACAATCACGAGTTCAGTTTTTTTCATTTGCTCCAAAAGTATGTTTACCTTACATTTTGCTATTGCTAGTCTTAATTTTGATGATCTCTTTGACATTTACTTGAGAATGGATTGGTGGTGCTAATGTATCTGTGTGGACAAAATTGCAGTAAAGCTCGTATGACCTGAGCTATGTTTCTTTGATTTCTCTATGCATCGATTTTTTTTTTTTTTTTTCTATTTTAACACACTCCTTTGTGAGCTGTATGTACTTATAAAGTTGGCTGAGCTTCAAGATCGAGAAATTGGAGATGAGAATGCTTCATTTGTAATTGTTGTTGCAGAATTGCTCAAGGTAAGAACTGTTTATTTGATAATTGTGGCTGGTATCCAACTACTATGACATCGAGTAGTATGGACAATACTGGATTCTTGACCATGCTTAATATTTAATTTCTAAAATGAATTGATCTACCTACTGGATATGAGTTATAAAACTTAATTCAATTTAAGTTGTACATTTGAAGTGATTAACTTATAGTATTATGTTGCTTGTTCAGGTATGACATGTGTGCAGCTGGGTCAACTGTCTATTACAATATTTTAGGTGAGTCATTAGAAGATGGCTGAGTTATTTACCTTCATATTGTGAACAACAGTGCACCTTTAATGTTGTGAATGTCTATCTTCCTTTTTCAGGGAGTTCCACTAACCCAAGTGAAAGAAAGAACCTATAAGCATCCAGACTTTAGTATGAACCATTGATGTCATGAATCAATCGATTTATTGCTCAAGAGGGCCGAAGAAACCTCTGTTTCCTGAATAGATTTGTCATCGAGCTGGATATAGGTTGAACATATTGAACTTACCTTCAAGTTTTTTGTTCTGAAATAAGAATTTCATCCATTTTTGTGTAATTTTAAACCCAATAGATAAAATGAATGAATGTTGAATTCTCGAGTTGAGTTTAAATTTGAAGTTTCATTTAAATTTGAGTTTGGGTAACATTTGACTTTAATTTGAATTCAATTTGACTTGACTTTGAGTTGCCTTTGACTTGACTTTGCCTTGCCTTGCCTTGCCTTTGACTTTGATGCAGTCATATTATTTCAGATTTGCTTGAGGCATTTCAAATCTCGAATCTATATATTTTTTATATTATAATTTAAATCTGAGACCCACGACTAAGGGTCTGAACCCACTTACCCTTAAAATCAGTCGTTATTTTGAGACCCACGGATAATGGTCGTCCAAAACAGCTACGCTTTATCAGAGACCCCAACAGCGACGGTTAAAAATGGTCGTATAACTCGTATGTATGACTTGTCCTGACGGTCGCGGAACTTCTGTTTTCCACTAGTGATTAGATTGAATCCATGACCCCAAGCAGGTATTGGAATATTCACTACCGACCCAACGCGGGACTCGCATGGTCGGCCTCCCCAAAAGGGTGGCATAGCTTGCCAAACCGTCCAAACCAAAGCAGTATGGACGGAAAACCCTAAATTAGGGTTTGCGGCACATTACATGTATCGTAAAACAGTCTCAACCATCCATCTTTGCATGCATAGATGGAGGGTGTAGATGTAGATTCAAAGGGCCCAGAGCATGTCAACATAAACACCGTGGGCCCCCCTACATACCTGACTGATCGGTCAGGACCAACTATGGTTGGTCATCTTGATTCGTGCGTCCCCAAACTGGGTATGACACACGCCGGCAAAACCTAATTAGGGTTTGTGTCGCAATCACGACGTCCCTTTTCTCCTGCTCGGATGAAGGGTCCGAGGAATAGACTAAGTAGGTCCGATAAGTATCAACATGATCATTGCATGGGCCCACCTATCTCCACACCCGATCGGCCAAGACCAAACTTGGCTATACAACTTGATTCGCGTGCCCAAGCTAGGCGTGGTCACACTTCCCAACCGCAACCGAGTCTCGACCGCTCAAGTTTGTCGGACAAATTAAGTGGCTTAGATCATATTTCTATGGGACAATGAAGTACGGTATGTACACCGCCCACTTGTATGCACGCCGGGTGATCGGCCAAGACCGACCAAGCTTGGTCGTCTTGAAACGCGCGCCCGAAGTTGGCATGATGCGCGGCTTTTGCGGCACTGGATATCTGTTGCAAATCGATCTCAAACGCTCCTCTTTGCCGGTCAAATTGAGTGGCCTAGATCGCACCTTCATGGGACAATGAGGTACATACGTGTACACCCACTAGTGGAAAACAGAAGTTCCGCGACCGTCAGGACAAGTCATATATACGTGTTATACGACTATTTTTAACCGTCTCTGTTGGGGTCTCTCATAAAGCGTAGTTTGTTTTGTACGACCCTTAATCATGGGTCTCAAAACAACAACTGATTTTAAGGGTGACGAGGCATGACTCTTAGCCGTGGGTCTCAGATTTAAATTATAATATAAAAAAAAATATAGATTCAGATTTTCTTTGAAATGCCTGAATGGCTAAATCTGAAATAATCCGACTGAACATCAAATGAAACTCAAATTAAAGTCAAATTAAAGTCAAATTAAATTCAATCTGAAATTCAAATGAAACCAAAACTTAAACTCAAATGCAAACTCAAACTCAAAATTCAGCATTCATTCATTGTATCCATCTGGTTTAAAATTACACAAAATAGGATTGAAATCCTGAGTTCCGAACAATATACAAGTCCTAGCTAGCTAGTGATTTCTAAGGTTAAACAACAAAATGATACACTAATAGACAATTGATTAAACAGAAAGCGACAAACTCTACCCAAGACGATGAACTTAGCCCATACTTGAGAATGGTGGTATCGGTAGCAAAATAAGTTATGATTCGAAAACATCAAATAAAAAGAAAGAAAAGGATATAAATATTTACATAGCCAAATAAATCAGATAGGATGAGTATGATCTAGCAAAGAAGAAAGTCATACATTTCTTGAAATTCAGCATTATTGAATACGGTATCGGGACTGAACAATGAGTACAACTTGTTCCCATCTACCACAAACTGCTTGAGCTGATGGCTGAGCACACCTTCAACAATTTTGCAGTCATAGGCAGCAACAAACTTATAAATATCTTCAGTTACTTCTTTATTCTGCCGCAAAAATTAAGAAACTATACATCAGTAAACAGAACATGATAATGGCATAACATGAATAATCACTATATAAGTTCGAGAATAAATTGCAATAAATGTGTAGCTTTTCTGCATCACAAGGAATTATCAAGGTGATGCTTGTCAAAAAATTTCCTAGTTAACCATAGAACCATAAAAATACATAATGCTTGTCAAAAATACTGCAATCCATTAGAGCAATTGCTCTATGCGATTGCCATCTTCAAATCAACAAACAATGTTATCCAATCAATTACCTCTTCTCAAGAAATGTCTTAGCATTAGAGACATTTTCACCCATTACTGGTTTTTTCCATGAAAAGTATGAACCTGATGGATCCACCTAACGCATGACACAAACAAACTCATTCATATTAGCGAACAATAGTTCATTTAAAAACTAGGGTTGAATATCTTCCCTCAAAAAGCAAACATAATAATGCACTAATTGATGGAAGTACCTGATCCACTGTGGACCACTGTCCTCAAAACCAGCAACAAGTAGGGAATCTCTGAAAGGACTTACACCCTTGGAAATATTTATCATGAAATTTTTCTCAGCTCAGAATGAAACACTATAATGAACCGGAATACTGCAAGTCTAAATTGACTTAAAACTCTAATTAGTTAATGAGGTTGAGGAGGTTTCTGAATAATTTCTTACCCATTGAGTAAACTCTTGCATGACAGCAGTTTTCTCGACAAGTTGTGTAACATGGATTGGTTCCTACACAACCAGAATACAATGAAGTTAAAATGTTTGCATAACCAAGTACTGTAACTAAAACAGGGTAAGTAGAAATTACTGCTTGAAGGAAAGAGAAAAACACAATGCTATAAGATGCATTTCCTTGTCAAAAGATGGTTCAAACAACACAAAAGTAATGACAAGAAAATTACACATCAAGGAGGTATCAATACTTTGTATAATCTGTAATACTGTTGCGCCTACTTCCTACTTTTATAAACCAAAACTTGATAATCGTGACCCATCCCTGAAACCAAAACCTAATGCACTTAGGCAAGAAAGAACATTTGATTACAGCATATTGAAGATGGTAAAGCAACTGACAAACATTCTCTGTTGAATGGAAATGCCAATTTTAACTAGTATGTTGTAGCTCTAAATTGACATTAAAGTATACCTGTGCTCTGTTATAAGCATATATGAGACTCCCAAAAGACTAGCTATGGAAACTCCTGCAGTACCCTTAAAATGCAGTAAATAAGTAAATACAACTGAGTTCTAATTTATACACGAAAAACTAATTAAAGATGAGAGTGGTTATTGTAAAAGAAAACTCACTTGATCCAGGTTTTTCAACCTCTCAAACAATGTGAGTCATCCCAGCCTTGTATCCTAGAAATGCAGTCAATCTACATGGCTTTGATGAATCATCCTTGGGGAAGGACTTCACTTCACAAACTTCATCAAACTGTGAGGAACAAAGTACTACAATTCCATGAACAACATGAACTCAAAAAAGATAAAGACCGAGAACATCCCTAGCTTGATATGGAATAACAATAATAACACAAGTAATGAAACATATAAGCATAAGGTTGCCACCATAAATGAGTTTTGTTTCTTAAACCTCCTAAGATTATCATGGCAAAAAAATAATCAAAAGTGAATTATGCAACGTTGACAAGCTACTCTATTCAATTTCAAGAACGCAATGAACAAACTAAAATGATTAGGGAAAACAAAAATCTTTTCCTCTCGTGGGTGCGTGCAGCCATTTTCCCAGGAAGAAATCCCTACGAACCATGTCTTGGGTGCTCAAACTTACGGTGAGACATCTGCAGAGCATGTTTATTTTAATACATGGATCTTGTTTCTTAGGCTTTATGTAAATATACTTGACCAACAAATAAGATACATCATCATCACAGCAAATTCCAAAATAAATAATAGAAAAAAAAATTAGAACACACATGTAGGCATCAATCATAAATCACCCTTATCTCATCTGGGGATACTCTTGTTCTTACCCCAAACACACAAAGAAGAACATTTAATGGCTTCACGGAGAGAAACCCTGATGGAATTTCCTGCCAAACCAACGTGTTTGAAACAACGAAGATGAGTGCATCCATTCTTCCAATAACACCTAGATGAGAAACAGGGTCACCACTCAATTAGTAACACTACATGAAAAACAGATCAAACCCATAACATTACTCAAATTACAATTCCTCAATTCACCTTCATCCACAAACGTATAACCCAAACTAATAAATTTCAACATTCCATTCACAAAACCCATATGTAACTCCCTATTGATTGAAGAATCAATTAATAAAATTGAACAAATTACCTCATTGTTCCATTAGATTGTTTCTGAAAGCAAATAATATTCAACACCTGCAAAGAAAAATCACAAATACCAACCTGCATATAAAAATCTAGGGTTTCAAAATTCAAAAGCAAATCTAATGGAAGAGAGAAATAAATAAAATTATACTTCGATTTCAGATGTGGAAGTTGGAATAATCGAATTCTTCGTTGTTTCGATCTTAATTAACTTCTGTACCAGGAAGATGTTTTACTTTTTTTTTTCATGATATAACTTCCATTTGCAAAACACACACACATTAAAAACCTTAAAATCTAATTGATCAAAAATAACGTAAAAAAAAAAAAAACCATTGAAGTAAAGGCCCTATTTCTATTAGAAATTGGACGAACATCTCCATTAGAACTACCCTGACGCAATCTCAGTTTCCACAAATTGAACTTCTAATGACTTTGACATCATCCTCATCAGGAAACCCCTAAATCCCAAATTGATAAATCCCTAGATTGTAGCAAACTAACATCACGAAAGATAGAAAAAATGTACAGAGAAATCTTCTACATGACAATTCTTAGCTGATTTAAACCCAAGAAGATTTCCCCATACATTAATTTCTAAATCGAAAAAGTTTCTTCATACTAATTCAATTAATTTCTAAATCGAAAAATTTCTTCATACTGATTCAATTGAGAGGAACCTCGAAATTAAAGGTTTCAGAGTTTCACTAGTAATAATATGACTTAATCATGGTGGGAGCTTTCTTCTTTGATTAATCTTTGTGAGAAATCTAGGGTATTTAGTTGTCTGCAAACAAGAAGATACAATACAAGAGAGAGACGATAGAGATGCAAAGGTGAGAGAGAGAGAGAGAGAGAGAGAGAAAGATATGAGGTGGGGTGAAGAGATAAGGTTTTCCTTCGTCTAGCGGCTCACTTCATATTGGTTAATCGTGGCCATACGTAGCGTGGGCCCAAAAATTCTGACATAAAACTGCCAGATTTGCATCGTAGTTTAAGGGTCTCTGTATTGGAGGGCAAAATGGTAAATATAATTAGTTATTCAGAGACCGCTAAATAGGCTCTCGGATTTTTTCCGTATTTTTACCATATCAGAGACCGCTTTGTTTGGTCAACGATTCAGATCACCGTCAATGAGGGTCTCTTTGTGGGTGGTATAACACCAATTTTCCACTAGTGACCGGCATGCCGTCTACACGCATGCCCGGTCGGTCATTTCCAAAACACCTCCCATGCTTGGTTTCGACCAAGATGAAGAGTGATGCTTGCGCACCTCTTCAAAACCCTAAAACTTCATCAACGGTCGCATATGAGCGTCACAGATCATCTCGTCCTTCCAACTCTACCAGCTTGGTTAAGCAGCCCTGGTTAGGAGTTAAGAGACCAGCAAGGCATCACCACGATCACCGTCCACCACTCTTCCACATGGAGTGATCGGTCAAGTCGGGGGCTTGCCTGTATAGCCTCCAAACGATCACTCGAATATGGCTAGACATGATGCTATTTTAAGACGCTTAAATTCGTGACCTACTCAATTAAGCCTTAAAACCGCGATGCTTCATACATGCTGAATATACTCAATGCAGTACGAGATATAATACACACGATACTTCACATAAGTATCGATTTTATAAATAACTTAGTTATTTAATCTAGCATTACATGCTACTCTCTGTGGGTCCCACGATCCACACACTCGAGACATCAATCATGTCACAAACCGGGGATACATATTGGGGTATTGGTCTGGCGGTTTACAGCGTGCAGCGTGCAACGCGCCATCACAAGAACGTGTCAGGAAGTCATGGACGGTTAGAGATGATAGGAGAAGTGGGCAAGACTGGTCGTGTAACACTACTCCATCACTCCACTTCCCCCACTTCCCACGAGAGACGTGAATAAGGCTCAAATGACTTGTATAAATAGGTTCTCCTCCCTATTTTCCACAAGAAGAAGGCAAGTCCAGACAACAGAGGCAAGTGTTGATACCATCGTATTCAAACACCGGAACTGATAGCTTACATCTTGCAAGCCGGTTCAGCTTTCTGATACAAGTCATACATAGCCAACACCTTCACAATATCAACACCTCCTTCGCTTCCCTCCCTAAGATCAACCCCATCTCCTTCACTTTGTGACCGAAACAAGTCTGGAACGGCCATTTCTTGGTTTAGGCTGGATTTGCATGATTGATTTCTCGAATCTACAAGCACTCCCGTGTAGTGCATTTGTTTAAGACTCATTTCTCATCCACACACCCCAAATTACCAAAACCGTGAAATAGTTTTCACCCATAAACAATTGTCGACCTCAGCGGGAGGTTAATCTCTCGGTTGTAAAGTCAATTTCTTCAAAATCCGATTCAATTTTATCAATTCAAAAAGGGTAGATATTAGGACCAATTCAATCATCAATCCATTTCAAGATGGTAGAACTCAGTGTCTGGATCGAAATCAATTGATGGAGCTAGTGTGTATAACACTCCCGGTGTCGATGTACACATCGGTGAAGCTATCGTGGTCAATACATCTTATGGAGCCGTCAATTCTACCACCGGTGCCGGCGTAGAAGGAGATGTTCCAGTAAGTGTAACACCTCCCATCACGAGCCAGAGCAGTGCAAATCTCGACATCTCATCAAGTGTAACACCTTTGGTAGTCACCCGAGCAAAAACTTCCACTCCTTCATCCGGGACGAGGAGCCGGAGGGACGAGAGGAGGACCATCCCCATTACCATTGCAGACTTGATGGAGAAGTAGGAAGTTCTTGTTAAGACTCAAACGGATATGGTCGCAACTCGAAAGAGGTACTCACTTTCTTAAGACATTAATTGATCGATTTCCACAAGAGTCGCGATAGCCCCTAGAAAAAAAAGGAACGTATTCAACGCACCTGAGAAGGTACTTCGGTGGCGCGGACCTCCATGGACCTGATCAAAGAAGCGACATCGGATATGAGCGGTCTGTCATGGAGACTCCTAAACCTGGGACCGATCTCACAATGATCCTCCTCAAGTCAATAGTTTCACTATGAACCCGAGGCCGATGGATCGGGAAGTGGCTTCTCTAGTGGAAAGTTTATCAAATTTCACACCTCTCGAAGAATCGGCGTGCGGAGACGTTTCTGTGCAATCAACCAGGAGAAAGGTCACGACCCGCCCTACATGTCATCGCACGCATCAAGGATTCGAGTTCGGGACGTCCCTTATCTACACAGAGCGTCTTCGAATGTGATTACTCTCAAGACTCTCGGGACATCCAAGGTTCTCCCAGAAAGGTCGTGGAAGCCTACCACAATGACGGACTTCAGGAAACCAAACTAGCACATACGGGAGAAGCTCCGCGGAAAAGAATTAGACAAGTTCGTTAAGTCCCACTCCCCATGTGGGCGTCAATTCAGAAGAAGACCGGCTTGCATCATTGAGGGCTAAAACCCACGATGCATATTTGCTGACGAAGCATTCTTCTCCATCCACTGTGAAGCCACGACCCAAGTTCACACGAAGAGGGAACGAACTTTTGTGGCGAGTCATGACCAGAAAAGGAAAATGTTATACCGACACTGCCATTATCAATTAGCAGGGGAGACTATTACCCAGTCTCTTCTCCCAATGGAGTGATACAATAACGAACCACAAGAACAAGTGCTAGATGCTCCACAACATTTTGCTTGATGGCACCAACTCCATAACCGATGAGATTGAAATCGTTGAGGAATCTCCTAGGCCTATCTCCATCAGCTCAACCTTGTGTACGGATAAACGCACTGGCTTCGTGGAACTTCTCAAAGAGTACCAGACATATTCGCTTGGAGATATGAAGAAATGTTGGACTTAGATGAAAATTGGTCACCCATCATCTACTTGTCATACCTGGATCCAAGTCGGTTAAACGGTTGTAGTTCGAGACACGAGAAAATGGCGGGTGTTGCATAGACTTGAGAGACTTGAACAGTCTTTGCTCCAAAATGATCCTCCTCTACCTAACATCGACATGTTAGTAGATGCAACCAACGACACGGCATGTTCAACTCCATGGATGGATGTAGCGGCTACAACCATATAAGGATGTACGAGCATGATGTAAGTAAGTTAGCTTTTCGAACTCCTCTCGAAAAAATTTATTATACCATACTGCCATTTGGTTTAAAGAATGCTGGTTCAACGTATCAACGCTCTATGACGGCAATCTTCCACTGAGCCGATACCTCAAGGGAGCAGCCTCAAGAAGATAACGATGTCCACGCGTCATATCGAGCAAGATCCGGCAGTCACTCTATCGCTACAATGTTCGAACAAGATTCTGGACGAGTCACTTTATCGATAAGTAGTACATGTCGATCATCTTTATGTTGGAGAATCCTCGCTTTTGGTTATCCTCTGGAAGAGTCAAGAACGCTCATATACAACAACATATGCCCTGATAGAAAGAACCAGCCTGCTGCAATGAAGAGCCTCATAATGTTTGTAGGAATATATCTCACCAACATGCGATACAACCTTCACCTTCCGTAAGAAGTTCCACTGCTGCAAGAGGAAAACCACCGAGATACAACATCATGCGCGTCCGTCAACTCCAACTCCGGGTACCACATGCACGAATCCCACAATGATGAAACAATGTCCAAGATATTCCATATCCGGATCGACAACAACCACTAAAAACAAACCATGTAAACCACGCTTGGGACTCGAGGCTCAGCATGAAGTTACTTCACCGTCACCAAGGAATTCTTCAACATGAGAGAGATGGTCGTCAAAGAAGCATGGAATTCGCAAGGGTATATCGAACCGAAGAGGGAAACACTTCAACGCTCCCTCTAGCGGAGCTGCTTCAATGGTTTATTCAAGAACCTCCTCAAAGCTCTCTTCGGGACCCACGTTCGCTTCAGAATCCTTCTTCAACACTCTCTCCAAGATCCACCTCAACGTTCGCACCAGAAACCACTTTAACATCCTCTCGAGCCGTTTCAACACTCAAGTCGCATGAATAATCTGCGCTCTGGTCAAGTTATCTTTGATGTACTCATTGCTCAACATACATCTCATCTATCCTTCATGAGGGCCCAGCGGAGCATGAAAAACCTTGAAGTCGATAGGACAAGGGTTATCTTGTGGAACAGATATTTTCACATAGTTGAAAGGGCGCAGTGAAAAAATCATCATCAATTTTCGGCATATCTTTGAAGCTGTCAACACCTCCTGACTTGGCACCAGCATTATCCCCAGAAGACATCTCAACAGGAGTTCTTTTCTTTATTCTACAATAAAAAACATGAGTCAGTACTTGTATAAAAACACGTGAGATGTGTAGTCACACACGACGGAACACACATTCACGTTGGAGTAAACACAAGGCTGGTATTGGGTCCAAACACCGGTATTGCTCAAGTCTCAAGTACTGTGTTGATCAAGTCACAAGTCCGGTATTGCTCAAGTTTCAAGTCCGGTGTTGATCAAGTCACAAGTCCGGTAATGCTCAAGTTTCAAGTCCGGTGTTGCTCAAGTCTCAAGTCCGGTATTGCTCAAGTTTCAAGTCCGGTGTTGATCAAGTCACAAGTCCGGTATTGCTCAAGTCTCAAGTCCGGTGTTGCTCAAGTTACAAGTCCGGTGTTGATCAAGTCACAAGTACGGTATTGATCAAGTCACAAGTCCGATATTGGTCAAGTTTCAAGTCCGGTGTTGATCAAGTCACAAGTTCGGTATTGATCAAGTTACAAGTCCGGTATTGCTCAAGTTTCAAGTCCGGTATTGATCAAAGTCACAAGGTCAGTATTCGAATAAAAAAGGCGCCGCAAATAGTGGTTTGGTCGAAACACGGGGTCGACGTTGATCGAAAATACACTCAGCGGGTCCCACTTGATCCCAATCCCAGTTGGTCGAGCAGAACACAACCATCCCCAATCAAAGCTCTCTCTCAAGAAGAAGGCGTTTCAGTTCCAACACTTCAACGCTCTCCCGGGCCTGCTCCAGAAGTTGCTTCAACGCTTTCTACAGGACCCATATTTACATTTGAGCACACAAGGTTCATTTTTTAAAAAAGCAAGCTTGCTCACATCGGATCCCACGTTCGATCAAAGCAAACAACAAGGCCGGTGTTTGGTCAAAGCATCAAGTCCGGTGTTTAGTCAAGCTAGTGGGTCGGTGTTTGGTTGAAGTAGCAAGATGACACTCGAGTAATAACATCAACCAGCGACGGTCAAAGTAGGCGCAAGACATGGCCGACGTTTGAAACATGTACACGGTGGTCCAGCGTTTGATCGAAGCATGCACATCTTTGCCCATGTTCGAATTAAGCATGCTTACATCGGTCCCACGTTCGATCAATCGGGACGCAGCGGACCCATCGATTAACCAAAACAGAACATCAAGACCTCGTTCGATCAGCGGTCACATGGTCGATGAGTGCCAAATATTGCATAATTATACACCTTTTTATTGGCATTTTACTCATCTTTTGTGCTCAAGAATCAGATATTATCCCAAATTCTGCGTTTTCTTTGTTTTCAAGAATAAATATTTGTATTAATTAATTTTGTGTTTTTAGGTAATAAATAAAGCTCGGAGAAACTGAGGAGCCAAAGAGCGAAGAATTGGAGTCGAGCATTTATGGAGCAGATAGCCAAAGCCCGCGCGCGCAACAGTTGCAACCCAACAAGTAGCAACTCATCTACAAGACATGGGCTTGAGCTGGGCGACCGCGACCGGATCCGAGCCCGTCCACTCCAAGCCGTTGAGATCTCTCTCATCCACATCCTACGGTCGCTTTCTGACCTCCTCATCAACCCTCGATGCACTCGATCAACACCAAAATAGCCCAACTCCCCCTCGGCCCGTTCATATTTCCCTTAGCTCCATCCGAGACGCTCGCTCCAACCTTCACATCAACTCTGATGCACCCGCCTCACAACACAGACCCATATATAAACCCCCATCACCAAACCCTAATCTCATTCTTCTCCTTCTCACCCCGAAAACCATCACACCCATTCTTCTCGTTCTCCCCAGGCCAAAATGGCGGGAGCCATCTCCTCCTTCGTTTCTCTCACCACCCATACCACCTCGGCTCCCAACGCCAATAACCACATCGGTCATCTCTTGAGCACCCCTATTTCTAGTTATCTCTCTCTTATAGCTTCTCTTCCCAAGAGGCTATGTGAGAGATAAATGGAATTAGGGTTTACCCTGCATGCGACAGAGCCGAAGAAACGGAAGAGAGAGGTTTGGGTGTTTGTGAATTGTTGTTTCGAGTAAATTTTGAGATATAAATTGTGGTTTTGATGTAAGAGAAAGCGGCATGTTTTAGGGTTTTAATTTACGCAACTTTAATTTGAATTTCGTTTTTACTATTACATCATGTTCTAAACACTTAAGCTAGGGTGTAATGAAACCCTCGATTTACATATGAAGCAAGTAAATTATCAAGTTGTTCTTAATGTTTTATTGCTTAGGAAAGTAGTGATTTAGTGAGTGAACACGCTTTGTGATCATTGGTACTGTAATAAGACCAATGATGCTAGGGGTAGTCAAGGTGAATTAGGTTATCATCTATCCAACTAAGGTCTTCAAGGGAAGACAATAGAACAAGGTGAAAATTCACATTGCATTTAGTACAAGATCGGAGGGTGGAGTTAAACACCCTAGTGCCACAACAACATTAGTTCCAACACCACTGTATTCATCATTGCCTTAGTTTAGATTCAAACAACATCAACCTAGTCGTATAACACACAACAACCCATTTGTGCTACATTATCATCGAGAATCAATAGTGAGCGTTAGATTGGCTTAACGGCACACACCACTTCTCCGTGGGATCGACACATGCTTGCCACGCCTCCAATAGGCACTGCACTTGCATAGTAAGGCGTAGGAAAAGCTTCTTTGAGCTCCTACCAAGTTTTTGCGCCATTCTTGGATTTGGTAGTGTGCCTGTTGATCTTTAACTTGCTTTAACTGATTTTCAATCTCGACCATTGTATATATGCTTTACAATCATGCACGCCTTCAAACATTTGCCCGATTTGTTTTAACTTAAATCCTTGATTTTTCCTTGCCTTTGCATCTTTTGTTAAGACTAGTGTTCATTTGTACTTGTTTTAGCTCATCATCTCTTGTTCCTCTCTTAGTCATTGTTGTGCATATGCATAGCTGAGGTTGAGAGCTTGCAATCGACTTACTCAAATTCATTTAAGCTTCCGGTTTCATTTCATTTCGATCAAAAGCTCGAGCTTCATCATTGTAGCATTAGTCTTGTGTTGCTTTAATCTGTGAGGTTTTGAGAATGAGACTTTTGTCTTGAGCTAGCGGTACTCTTGGAGCAAACTGAGCAAGCTCAAGGAAAGAACAAAGGAGCCGAATTGAGTGGAATCGCCTAAACCCGGTTTTATCTTGGTGGTAATGTGTTTCTATCCTTGCTCACGATTTAGCATGCCTCGCTTTGTTAATGGTCTGTTGAAGCTCACTTTGAGTCACTGCTCTGTGAGTGTTGTAACCTTGCTAGCCCTCTGAAGTTGCAAGTGTGAGCCATTGAGCAATTGAGCCAGCATCTGAGCCTGTGCTATGTACCCTGAGCATAATTGCCTGCCATGTGAGCTCTGCGATTGTTAGTATCCATGATCTTTTGAATTGCCCTGTCACATGTGCTTTTTGAAGATAGCCTAGAAATAACCATTGAATGTACCTTGATTTCTGCTGAGCCTTTCCATCCCCCTGTAGCTGAGAGTTTGAGCACAAACCTGGGCTGGTGATAATTGCATGATAAGAGTCTAAAGACAATTGAATAAGGTTGTTGCCACTGAGCATCTTTGTGAATTTTATAACTCGTATATCTCTAGTGCATTCTGTGTGTTTGATCTTCAACAACTGAGGTCAACTGACCCAGTTGACATTATCTGTGATAGCATCATTTGTGTGATCTTGCGGTTTGTAAATGAGTGGTAAATAGCAAGAGTAGTGATAGCAGATTAGTTGTCTTTCAAATACACAACCTTGCACATGCTTCACCACTAAAGAGTGAGCACAACCATACCCCTGTGCACATCACACAATTTTGTTGAATTTTCAGTGCACAAGTCAAAAATTGTGTTTTCTTTTCAGAATCGGCATTGGTTGCTCAAGACACCTTACCCAAGTGGTGTTTTTCTTTGCTTTAAGTCATTGCACTTAAACTGCATTGCTCTGTCTTTGAAATGAACTCATACTTGTCTTTGTGACCACCTAACCAGTGATGTGTCAGTTGGTGTGAAC
Source organism: Papaver armeniacum (assembly GCA_023531295.1). Classification (NCBI taxonomy): domain Eukaryota; kingdom Viridiplantae; phylum Streptophyta; class Magnoliopsida; order Ranunculales; family Papaveraceae; genus Papaver; species Papaver armeniacum. Next base: position 164,070 of record JAJJWW010005126.1, on the reverse strand, counting down.
TTGTGTTGCTGTTTTGCTCTGTGTTTAATCTAGAGTGTACAGGATTTGCATCATCTTGCCAATTCTTGCACAAAAGCAACCTGTGCATCAACCCTGAACCCATACACCTAGGCTGTCAACCTGTGACCAGCCAGTGCTGAGTTGATAACCCAAGCTGCACTGATCTGTGCAACATAATCATCTGGGCTGAGCATATCCCAGAACCCAGTTACACTCTCAATCCGAAGCTCACTTCACTGCTGGGCTGCATAAACCCAACCTGGGCCGAACCCTTAACAGCTAAGCCCACAACACCACACCTTATTGGGTTGTGCACTTCAGCTGAGCCCAATCACCTGGGCCGTGCAATCAACCCAAACACCACACCTCTTGGGCTGAAATACACCTTTCAGCTGGGCTCTACAACATCAATAACCAATTCCTTGGGCTTGAGTCTTGTGTTAGTGGGTTATTTTTGAGTTTTGTTTTTTTTGTTGAACTTGATTGTGTGTTAACATGCTAGAGCGCGTGCTAGGCTATGATTGTGTCTTTTAGAGACCAAACAAACCGACTAGTTAGAATCCAATCCAGGACGAAATCGTTAGCATACCCAGTTCTTCAACCGAAAGCCCAAGCCCAGACCCATCAGAAACAACAACCATGGGTGATGAACAAAACCAACCCCGTAGTCTCAAGGACTACATGTACCCAACTAGGGCAAGCCAGCCCTCTTGCATCATTCTGCCAGCCGATGCTGGTCAGTTTGAACTGAAAGCAAGCACCATTCACATGCTTCCGTGTTTAGAGGGTCAATCTTGAGAACCCTACCATCACGTGAGAGATTTTGAGGATATTTGTGGGACTCTGCGTTTTAACCAAATGCCGGAGGAGTCCCTCAAACCGAGATTGTTTCCTTTTTCTCTCAGACAAAGCCAAGTCTTGGCTACATGCCCTACAACCACAGTCCATTAGAACTGGGATGACCTCACAAAAGAGTTTTTCAAAAAGTTTTCCCAAACCATAAGGCTAAGCGACAATTCGCAAAGTCTTAATGGTTTTGTGCAATTAGAAGACGAAACTCTAGCGAAATACTTGGAGAGATTCAATGAATTATTACTCCAATGTCCCCACCATGGTTTTGAAAATGGAGACTCGTGCAAATATTGTATGAGGGTCTAGATGTTAGCACCCGAACCACGATCGAGTCAATGTGCAATGGTGCACTTATTGACAAGAGGCGCTTGATGGCGCTTGGACTTTCTTAATCGAAGTCGCGAAAAGACTCAACAAAGGGGAGTCCATCCAGAACCAAACGGACTACCCTACACAAAATGTTCATAGAATATAGTCTGACTTTGAGGGAAATGCAAAAATGGCTTCTTTGGTCACGGAGAATAGAAGTGCTTGAGTTGGAAAAGAATGTAAAATCTAATGCCCCTACTCTCCGTGACCAAATTGATATGGCCACTTGTGCCGCATGCCATAGTTCGACCACCTGGTGGACAGCTGTCCCGGTTACATGCATTTCAAGAGTCCAAGTCCGAGCAAGCCAATGCACTATACTGCAGAGACAAGAGAACAACCATTATTCTCAAACCTACAACCCGGGGTGGAGGAATCACCCTAACTTCTCATGGTCCAAGGGACCTGTACAAAAGGGGACCAACACATAACAACCAAGGATACTCATATCCTAGAAACCCCCAAGTACAACCACCCCCTCAAGTACCGTAGAGAAGAAGACTAGCTTGGAAGATCGTGCCATTCTGTTGACCCAAGGTCTTTCAAAACTTGAGAAACCACCGACCAACGTCTCACAAACCTAGATCTTAAGATAGGTCAAATCATGATGCATTGAATGAGAGAGAGAAAGGCAAGTTTCCTAGTCAACCCCTACAAAATCCAAAGAATGTGTTTCAAGCGAGGCTCCTCTACTGCAATGAAACTTCGCATGGTCAAGCGAATCTTGTCACCACTCTCCGTAGTGGTAGAATTATTGAGAACCATGTAGGTGTACCACCTTCAAGCGAGTCTACATCGGACTCCCAAGTACACACAACACCACCTAACATCTACTGTAGAGAAAGAATCGAGCCCATTGAGAAACCAAGAGTCCTACTAATATGGATGTTCTGTGCAGAGTCATGTACCTGTTGCTCCATTTCCACAACGGTTGGTGCAACAGAAGGGGGGTAACCATTACAATGAGATTTTGGAAATGTTCAAGAGGGTTAACATAAACATTCCATTTCTCGAAGCAATTAGACAAATACCCACCTATGCTAAGTTTTTGAAGGATTTGTGCACACAAAAGCGTAAGCTTCATGTGCATAAACGTGCCTTTCTCACTGAGCAAGTGAGCTCCATAATCCAAAACAAGATTCCACCTAAGTTTAGAGACCCAGGTAGTCCAACGATTACATGCAACATAGGCGACCACACGGTCGAAAAGGCGTTACTAGACTTAGGAGCCAGTGTGAATCTATTGCCATACTCTGTGTATGTGCAATTGGGCCTTGGGAGGCAAGCCCACACTGTTACGCTACGATTAGCGGACGGATCCGTGAGAATCCCCAGTGGTATCATTGAAGATGTGTTAATCAAGGTTGATAAATTTTTCTTTCCCGTAGACTTCATTGTCTTAGACACTCAACCCGTACAAAACCCAAGTAATCACATTCTGTGATCTTAGGACGTCCTTTCTGGCGACGTCCAACGCCATCATCAATTGTCGTAATGGTGTGTTGAAATTGTCTTTTGGTAACATGACCGTAGAGTGAATGTTTTTAACACTAGTCAACAACCCATTGATTGTGATGATATCTTGATTTGCATGAGATTAACATGATCGAGAGTCGATCCAAGACTCTTTGCCCGACATTTGTCAATGGACCCTTTGCAAGCATGTTTAGATAACTTTGACTTAGATCTCTTCGATTCTAAGTACATTGGTGAAATTAACTCGTTGCTTGAATCGGTCCCACCCATGGATATTGTTAAATGGCAGAATGCAGTGGAACCACTTCCACTCTCTGATACCACATCTGCCCCACCTCTTGATACACCACCTAAGCTTGATTTGAAACCATTACCTGATACTTTGAAGTATGCCTTCTTAGGTCCTTCTGATACTTTACCTGTGATCATTGCATCATGTTTAGACACAGAACAGGAAAGTCGACTCTTAGAAGTACTCAAAGAACATAAAGGAGCCTTAGGTTGGACCATCTCCGATCTTAAGGGTATAAGTCCCACAATTTGCATGCATCACATAAACCTTGAAGAGAACACTAAACCATCTCGGGAAATGCAAAGGAGACTTAACCCCAACATGAGAGATGTTGTCAAGGGTGAGATCTTGAAACTGCTTGATGCGGGTATCATTTACCCCGTCCCTGATAGCCAGTGGGTCATCCCATTCGGTAGTACCCAAGAAATCGGCATTACCGTAGTTCGAGAATGAGATGAACGAGGCTTGTCCCCACCCGTGTGACCACGGGGTGGCGAGTTTGTATTGATTATAGGAAACCGAACACGCTCACCAAGAAAGACCATTTTCCCCTTCCCTTCATTGACCAAATCTTTGGAAAGGTTAGCAAAACATAGTCACTTTCTGCTTCTTAGATGGCTATTCTGCTACAACCAAATTCACATAGCACCCGAAGACCAACAAAAAACCACATTTACATGTCCTTATGGAACTTTTGCTTATCGTCGTATGCCTTTTGGGTTGTGCAATGCACCCGCTACTTTTCAACGTTGCATGATGAGCATCTTTTCCGACATGGTAGATAAGTTTCTTGAGATTTTTATGGATGATTTTTCTGTGTTTGGGTCTTCATTTGATGAGTGTTTGCATCACCTCACATGTGTGCTAGTTAGGTGTAAGGAGAAGAGTTTGGTCTTGAATTGGGAAAAATGTCATTTTATGGTTAATTCGGGCATTGTTCTAGGGCATATCATCTCGGAAAAAGGCATAGAAGTAGACAAAGCCAAGGTAGATCTCATTCAACAGTTGCCTCAACCTCGTTCTGTGAGGGACATCAGATCATTTCTAGGACATGCGGGTTTTTACCGCCGATTCATCAAAGACTTTAGTAAAATTTCACGACCTTTGTGCAATCTTCTTGCAAAAGATGTTGCATTTGTCTTTGATGATGCTTGTAAGGAAGCATGGGAGCAACTGAAGGCTCTCCTTACATCTTCCCCTATAGTCAGACCCCATTGATTGGTCATTACCATTTGAGATTATGTGTGATGCGTCGACTATCTTTGTAGGAGCTCATTTTAGGCCAAAGAGTAGACAAACTCCCTTATGTGATCTACTATGCTAGTAAAACACTTAATGATGCTCAACTGAATTATTCCACTCTCGAGAAGGAGTTGCTAGTCAAGTGTTTGCATTAGATAAGTTTAGATCTTATTTGATAGGTCTAAGGTCATCATTTATTTTGATCATGTTGCATTGAGATATCTTACGTCCAAGAAAGATGCTAAGGCTCGTCTAATTCGATGGATACTCTTGCTAAGAGTTTGACCTCGAAATTCGAGATAAGAAAGGGTCGAGAGAATGTTGTTGCCGATCACTTGTCTAGGTTGAATGTTGAATCAGGTGATGAGTGCGTGCTAATTAGGGAATCATTCCCTGATGAGCAATTGATGCTTGTGTCCGAAATGCCATGGTTTGTCGATATTGTCAACTACCTTACTCACAGGTAGAATGCCCTTGCATTGGTCTAAACAAGACCGTTCTAAATTCTTGGCTGAAGTTAAACACTTCCTTTGGGATAACCCATATTTGTTTAAGTACGCCAAGACCAAATCATTAGGAGATGTGTCCCCAGTGCAACAAAGGGACGTCATCTCTTTCTGTCATGACCATGCATGTGGAGGCCACTTTATTGCCAAGAAAAACCGCTGCAAAGATCTTGCAAAGCGGTTTCTATTGGCCAACATCTTGTTTAAGGATTGCCATGCATTTTGTGTTGCTTGTGACCGATGCCGTAAACTAGGAAGTATATCAAGGAGAAACATGATGCCCTTACAACCATATTGATTGTTGAACTCGTTTGATGTATGGGGCATTGATTTCATGGGTCCATTTCCGAATTAAAGGTAAGTTATACATTCTTGTTGTCATGGATTATGTCTCCAAGTGGGTAGAGGCCATTGCATCCAAAACCAACGACCATAAAGTTGTTCTTTCTTTTCTTAAGGAGAACATTTTCTCCCTAGGTTGGAACCCCTAGAGCAATAATCGGTGATGGAGGTAGTCATTTACCACGCAATAGACCCTTTGAATCACTAGTGCGCAAGTATGGAATCACTCACAAGGTCGCAACACCTTACCATCCTCAAACCAAAGGGCCAAGTGGAAGTTTCTAATAGGGAAATTAAGCATATCCTTGAGAAGACCACAATCCTTCTAGGAAAGATTGGTCTTTGCGCCTAAACGATGCTTTATGGGCCTATAGGACTGCATACAAGACTCCAATCGGGATGTCGCCTTGCAGAGACTAGTGTACGGGAAAGCATGCCATTTACCCGTGGAGTTAGAACACCGTGCATTTTGGGCTGTGAAGAAGTTGAATTTTGATCTTGATAAAGCTGGTACTCGTAGAAAACTTCAACTCATTGAGTTAGAAGAATTGAGAAACGATGCATATGATAGTGCCAAAACGTACAAACATAGGATGAAAGTGTTTCACGACAAGGCGCATTCTCAAGCAAGTCTTTCACCCCAGGTCGAGAAAGTTTTATTGTACAACACTAGATTGCATTTGTTTCCGGGGAAGTTACGTTCTCGATGGTCGGGACCATTCTTGGTACGTCTGCTTTTTCCCCATGGAGTCAGTAGAAGTTGAAAACCCGAAGAAACAAGAACATTTTCAAGGTCAATGGTCGAGATTGAAACCATTTCTCGAGCATCTTCCACGGTGGTTGAGACCGTTGACTTGGAAGACCCCATCTATGTGGATTGATCTAGTTCACTTGTGTACATACTTATGGACTAAAAATCCATCATCTTTCCCTTTTCTTTTTCTTTTTTGCATAATTTTGATGTGTGCTAACCAACCTTTTGTCTTGCGCTCGTGATTGTTTGCTTTCAAAGCATTCATCTTTCTATGGTTTAGCAACACCCTCTTGAATCCTAGTAATCTCTTCCCTTTTCTCCTCTCAACATAGTTCTCATGGTATGTGACTGTTTAAATTCTTTGTATCTGTTGACACATTGAGGACAATGTTTGATCTAGGTTTGGGGGTGTGATTTGCATATAGAGTTTTTAGTCTTTTTGTTTTAATTCTTTTGCTAAAAAAAAAAAAAAAAAAAAAATCCAAAAACTCAAAAATTTGCATAAAAACCTCCAACTTTTAGAGATTTTAGAGTCACTAGCATGCTTCTAGCTATGTTTACATAGAGAGTCTGACCGAAATAACAAGAGCTTGGAAGTCCTGGAGAACGCAATCGGGTTCCTTAGTTGATTAGAGCGTTAAAGTTGGATTTAACCATATCGGAGGGCGAATTAGGTGTTGTTTAGATATTCGGTAGTAGAATTGTGATCAACCATAGTGGAGACTACCCATTTTACATCAAGCGAGGTACCGACCTTCACTCTTTGTGACTTTCTAGAAAAGATTTTAGAGTGTGTGTCACCGTACGTCAATTCCGGGTAGGAATGGTGAGCTACCCAACTTCGCACCACTTTCAAAGACTATTTTTGATCTCTTGAGTGCTAATTCCACAATCATGAGGGTGACGTCTAAAGATGAAAACTCCTTCTAAATACCGATTTGTAGTTAACATCACTCTCTCTCAATCATCAAGATCCATAGAAACACATCATCGCGACAAGCGGAGCAACATCAGAATATATGAAGAAAAGTTGAAATAGTCCAAGGTTTATGTGCAACAAAGAAAAGAAAAGAAGATGAGAATTAATGAAGTTTGTGAAAAATCGAGTTTTATTGTTATTTCCATTTCATGTACTAAAAAAAAAAAAAAAATTGTAGTTTATTTTATGTGTCTAGTTACCACCAAGTTATTATTAGTTATCAAAAAAAAAAAAAATGTTTGTCAAGTTTTTGTAAAGTTCAGAAGTTCATCATCAGCTATTGAAGACCGAAGACCGAAGAGTGAAGACGTTTCTATGGTTCCTATGAGAGAGTGATATTAATTGCCGATCGGGTGAGAAGTGAGTGAGTACTCCCACCCCTTGCTAATGGTTGATTTCCTTTCTTAGAGATCATCAGAAAAAGATTCTTTTTGTCCACATTTTTGTGGAGTCTCCAGTTTTATTTCGTAAGGTTATCCTTCTTACCTACAACGTGTGCGGGATTTCTCTCTTTATTCCCGCTTCACATTAGAGACTAAAAGCGATCTTTTGAGTGCAATTATCATAAAACCCTAATGGTGAGGCAGAAGTTGAGACTTATGATCACAATCGAATCCGAATTCTTTCATATGGTATGGTTACTTCTCGCTCAGCACTTAAGGATGAGAATGCGTTCTTTGGTAGTTCTAACTTCATGTTACTAGCATGCAGAAACTCTTTTACACTCTGAAGTTGGAGAAGGTTTTGTGGGTACACCTCTGGTAAACCCTCACGAAACTACAACTCGTCCACTAGGGACACCTAGGGGTTTAAAGGCTTATTGCATACGCTAAATGCATTCGAGAAACCTGCGACAGGGGTATAGTTAGGATTTCTTCATTTCTGTTTCACTTGAGGACAAGTAAAATTCAGGTTTGGGGGTATTTGATGAGTGCCAAATATTGCATAATTATACACCTTTTTATTGGCATTTTACTCATCTTTTGTGCTCAAGAATCAGATATTATCCCAAATTCTGCGTTTTCTTTGTTTTCAAGAATAAATATTTGTATTAATTAATTTTGTGTTTTTAGGTAATAAATAAAGCTCGGAGAAACTGAGGAGCCAAAGAGCAAAGAATTGGAGTCGAGCATTTATGGAGCAGATAGCCAAAGCCCGCGCGCGCAACAGTTGCAACCCAACAAGTAGCAACTCATCTACAAGACATGGGCTTGAGCTAGACCTGACCCGCGACCCGGATCCGAGCCCGTCCACTCCAAGCCGTTGAGATCTCTCTCATCCACATCCTACGGTCGCTACAGCCTCCTCATCAACCCTTGATGCACTCGCTCAACACCAAATAGCCCAACTCCCCCTCGGTAGTTCGATTTCCCTTAGCTCCATCCGACGCTCGCTCCAACCTTCACATCAACTCCGATGCACCCGCCTCACAACACAGCCCATATATAAACCCCCATCACCAAACCCTAATCTCATTCTTCTCCTTCTCACCCGACAACCATCACACCCATTCTTCTGTTCTCCCCCGACCAAAAATGGCAGAGCCATCTCCTCCTTCGTTTCTCTCACCACCCGTACCAGCCTCAACTCCCAACGCCAACAGAACATCAGTCATCTCTTCCGACACCCCTATTTCTAGTTATCTCTCTCTTATAGCTTCTCTTCCCAAGAGGCTATGTGAGAGATAAATGGAATTAGGGTTTACCCTGCATGCGACAAAGTAGAAGAAACGGAAGAGTGAGGTTTGGGTGTTTGTGAATTGTTGTTTTCTGAGTAAATTTTGAGATATAAATTGTGGTTTTGATGTAAGAAAAGGGCAAAGCATGTTTTAGGGTTTTAATTTCTGCAACTTTAATTTGAATTTCGTTTTTACTATTACATCAAGTTCTAAACACTTAAGCTAGGGTGTAATGAAACCCTCTCGATTTACATATGAAGCAAGTAAATTATCAAGTTGTTCTTAATGTTTTTATTGCTTAGGAAAGTAGTGATTTAGTGAGTCAACACGCCTCGTGATCATTGGTCTTTAATAAGACCAAAGTGATGCTAGGGGTAGTCAAGGTGAATTAGGTTATCATCTATCCAACTAAGGTCTTCAAGGGAAGACAATAGAACAAGGTGAAAATTCACATTGCATTTAGTACAAGATCGAGGGTGGAGTTAAACACCCTAGTGCCACAACAACATTAGTTCCAACACCCCGTATTCATCATTGCCTTAGTTTAGATTCAAACAACATCAACCTAGTCGTATCGACACACAACAACCCATTTGTGCTACATTATCATCTCGAGAATCAATAGTGAGCATTAGATTAGCTTAACAAAGACACACCACTTCTCTGTGGGATCGACCTGTGCTTGCCACGCCTCCAATAGGCCTGTGCACTTGCAGTAAGTTGTAGGAAAAGCTTCTTTGAGCTCCTACCAGTAGCCCCACGAACGAAACAGGCATAACAGTCCATCGAAGCAGGCAAGACCGACATCATGCTTGGGGAACACTCGCCTGGACACCTCTTGACGGACATGCTCCAAGGACGAGGATGACCCGTCTCTCCCGGTAACATCTAACTTTGTCTCATAAGCTTTGTCTTTAATCTGTCACCATCGCATGCCTTCCCCACAATGGTGTAACCATTACGTGCTAGGCAAGGGACTTAATGTTGATGGTGGATTTTCATTTAAGGCTAAAATTGTAAAAACCAAAATTATGCGCTAACATCTTGCAAAAGATAAAGCCATTGATAAGTGATGAATACTTCTTCACTTTACAAATTCACCTAGAATGGAGCATGTGGCAACAATCCCGGATTCTCGCGAATTAAATACTCGAAATTCATCCAGGTTGGATCATGTGGCAACAATCCCATATACCCCGTGAATTTACATTATTAATTAATGCATATCCAGGCCTTGTATTTCGTACTCATTATCGGTGCGGCATGACGACCGACATTGTTCTCGTGAGCAACACGAACCTCGGTGTGTTATACTAGCCCGATTGAGCATACATCTCTCGGTGTGTTATACTAGCCCGATTAAGCATGTTTGAACCTGGACTATCCGTATCAGTCTCAGAAACGATCACAACCATCCAACTTCACCAGCATGATTGGATGGCTTAGATTGAATCCATGACCCCAAGAAGGTATTGGAATATTCACTACCGACCAATGCGGGCCCCGCATGGTCGGCCTCCCCAAAAGGGTGGCATAGCTTGCCAAACCGTCCAAACCAAAGCAAGATGGACGGAAAACCCTAAATTAGGGTTTTGCGGCACATTACATGTATCGTAAAATAGTCTCAACCATCCATCTTCGCGAGGCATAGATGGAGGGTGTAGATGTAGATTCAAAGGGCCTAGAGCATGTCAACACAAACACCGTGGGACCGGCTACATACCCGAATGATCGGTCGGGACCAACTATGGTTGGTCGTCTTGATTCGTGCATCCCAAATCGGGTATGACACACGGCCTAAGCAAAACCTAATTAGGGTTTGTGTCGCGATCACGAGCGTCCCTTTTATCCTGCTCCGGATGAAGGGTCCAGGAATAGACTAAGCAGTCCTGTAAGTATCAACATGATCATTGCAGGCCCACCTATCTCCACACCCGATCGGCCAAGACCAAACTTGGCTATACAACTTGATTCGCGCGCCAAGCTAGGCGTGGTCACACTTCCCAACCGCAACCGATCTCGACCGCTCAAGTTTGCCGGACAAATTAAGTGACTTAGATCAAGTTTCTATGGGACAATGAAGTACATGTATGTACACCGTCCCACTGTATGCACGCCGGGCTGATCGGCCAAGACTCGACCAAGCTTGGTCGTCTTGAAACGTGCGCCCGAAGTTGCCATGATGCGCGGCTTTTGCGGCACCAGATTTCAAGGCAAAATCGATCTCAACCGCGCTCCTCTTTGCTTGGTCAAATTGAGTGGCCTAGATCGCACCTTCCTGGGACAATGAGGTACGGACGTGTACATCGGCATGCCGTCTACACGCAGGCCCGGTCGGTCATTTCCAAAACACCTTTCATGCTTGGTTTCGACCAAGCTGTAGAGTGATGCTTGCACACCTCTTCAAAACCCTAAAACTTCATCAACTGGTCGCAGATGAGCGTCACGGATCATCTCGTCCGTCCAACTTTAATAGCTTGGTCAAGCAGCCCCGGTTAGGAGTTAAGAGACCCAGAAAGGCATCACCACGATCACCGTCCACCACTCTTCCACATGGAGTGATCGTTCAAGTCGAGCTTCACCGTATAGCCTCAAACGATCACTCGAAGATGGCTAGACATGATGCTATTTTAAGACGCTTAAATTCGTGACCTACTCCGTTAAGCCTTAAAACAACGATGCTTCATACATCTTTGAATAAACTCGATGCAAGATTGCATATAATACACACGATAATTCACAAGTATCGACTTCCTAAATAACTTAGTTATTTAATCTAGCATTACATGCTACTCTCTGTGGGTCCCACGATCCACACACTCGAGACATCAATCATGTCACAACCTGGGATACATATTGGGGTATTGGTGCTGCGGTTCTACAGCGTGCGGCGCGCCATCACAAAACGTGTCGGGGAAGTCATGGACGGTTAGAGATGATAGGAGAAGTGGGCAAGGCGGGTCGTATAACACCAACACACAACTCCACTACTCCATCACTCCACTTCCCCCACTTCCCACGAGAGACGTGAATAAGGCTCAAATGACTTGTATAAATAGGTTCTCCTCCCTATTTTCCACAAGAAGAAGGCAGGTCCGGACAACGAGAGGCAAGTGTTGATACCATCGTATTCAAACACGGACTGGATAGCTTACATCCCTGAGTCGGTTCAACTTTCGATACAAGTCATACATAGCCAACACCTTCACAATCTCAACACCTTCTTCGCTTGTTCCTAAGATCAACCCCATCTCCTTCACTTTGTGACCAAAACAAGTCTAGAACGGTCATTGCTTGGTTTAGGCCGGATTTGCACAGATTGATTTCTCGAATCTACAAACACTCCCGTGTAGTGCATTTGTTTAAGGTTTAGACTCATTTCTCATCCACACACCCCAAATTACCAAAACCGGCAGAAATAGTTTTCACCCATAAACACTCAATTATTAAGAGAGAATGGAATCATTTCCAAAAAAATTCGCTCCTCTTTTTTTCAAATCTACTTTCTCTCGTTTTTGTTTCTTTTGTTGTTGAAGATCTTCATAATGAAGACGACGATGATGAAGACGTTGATGACGATGATGATAAAGACGACGATGAGATATGAAGACGGTGCAAATAATATTGTTGAAGATGATTTACAAAGATTTGTTTTTCTAAGGTCTTGATTTTCAAGATTTTTTTATTTTCTTTATCTACTATTATGTTTGAATATGATGAAGACGAACAAAGATTTTGTGTTTTTTCTTCTCTTTCTCTGCTGTTGAATATGATGGAGATGATGAAGACGACGAATATTTTATCAGGTTTTTGTTCTTCGATCTGTTTTGTTTGTTCTTCGATCTTATTTTTGTGAGGTTTTTTTTGTGTGTTCATTTAAAGAATGAACTCTATTTTTGTTGTGTGTTCATTAAAGAATTAACTCTATTTTTAGATCTTTTTATTAGGTGTTCATTCGAAATAATAAACTCTTTTTTCATATTTGATTGTTTGGTTTACTAGGTGTTCATTTGAAGGAATGAACACTATTTTTGTTCATAATAATGGAATTTTCTATCTCTGTTCATTGGAAAGAATGAACTCGGTTTTCGTATTGGTTTTATTAGCAGTTCATTGGAAAGAATGAACTCGGTTTTAATATTCGTTTTATCAGCAGAAATGAACTCGGTTTTCATATTGGTTTTATTAGCAATTCATTGGAAAGAATGAACTCGGTTTTCATATTGATTTTATTAACAGTTCATTGGAAAGAATGGACTTGGTTTTCATATTGGCTTTATTAGAATTTCATCGTAAAGAATGAATTTTATTTTCATATTGGTTTTATAAGCAGTTCATTGAGAAACAAATTTAAACCCTAAACAATATCTTTGCAAGGGAGTACTTTAGATTCGAGAGATCAATCTGTGACAAGTCCTACCTAAACCAAGAAATGGCCGTTCCAGACTTGCATCGGTCACAAAGTGGAAGAAATGGCCGTTCAGATCCCAAGCAAAGGTTCTTCTCCCTATTGGCGGCTTATTACTTGGTTCTCTATACACACTTGGATCGGTGGTTACGGACATGTGCGCTTCAAATGGCTACATGAAAGTGGATTCGTATATTCATCATAGCCTTTCTCCAAGCGTGGTTGTGGGAGCACTTGAAAGGTATGCTCCAAAATCGTTGGTCGTATTTCCCAGCCCTTGGAGTGGCTCTAGGATCTTTGCGTTGGTCGAATAGGCGCCCAAAGATTGGTTCAAACTCGGTTGGATTTCTTGACAACTCGCATGGTTAATTTTCGTCCATGGGCTCCCAGGTGCATAAGCGTCCATAACTCAGATCGATACCTTTGCTCCTGCTCCAGAGCATATCTTTGTCTTAATAAAGAAGATATGAATGTTGGAGAGATGGTGTTCATGCGGCTGCACGCCGTCGAGGTGACGTCTTTCTTTTGAGGATCTTGCACCGGTCTCTTACAATATCGATAGGGAGGCTCGGCATATGGGTTGACCAAAGAGGGTCCCACTCATTCGTCGGCGGTTGTTCAGTCCGTTGTCAAGCATTCCGATGCTTAGTGTTCTTGTCTTAGGGTAAAGTCCTGCATCTTTTCTTCTTGCGGAACGAAATCCATCAAAACCCTCAAATATAACATATTTTGGCGGGATGAGTTTCTCGTTATCCATGGATTCGTGAATGATGTGGTAGAAAACCGTCACGGTAAGCCTTCTCATACGGTTTTAGCGGAGCATCCATTTGGCTGAGGGATCCTTCTTCGCCTTGCGGCGAAAAGTCCGCTAGCCGCATGCGGACAGTCCCCAAAAGCGAAGGAGCGAAGGTCTAAAAGCCATCTTTGGTGGTTTTCACTCGGGTTCAACGACTCTTCCAACTTTTAGTTCTTCAGTATGCGAGTACGTATGATTTTCTTCTGATTTAATTGGATTACGTATATCTTCGTCTTATTTCTAAGCGTCTTTCCTTTCGTCTTGCCTAGTGTCTCGGCCAGTGTGTGAATGCCTTTACCAAACTTGCACGTAGTCAGAAGACATCGCCTCTTGAGACGGAAGGCGGCGATGATGAACCTACCCATGGTGAAGGGGATCAGAGAAAGAAGAAAGTTCGGATTCCGGTGACGGGGAGGATAGTTTCTTGGTAGCGACGTTGAATCTTCCTCCAGTAGTCCCAGAAAGTGAATCGGTGAGCCTTCCATTTTATTTCTTTAAAGCTTCCTCTCTCCCCTTCCTCTTTTTTTTTTGGAGTAAAAACCAAATCTTGATATCCCCGGGAGGAAGCTGTTCCGGGGATGGCCTTGAAGTAGAAACCCGCCACGGTGAAACGAGCCATACCTCGATTGCGGTGACGGCTAGTAACTTGGACATTGAAGTTCATCATCCTGAAGACATTTCCACGACTCAAGTTGTGGAAGTACTCAAGGGGCTGATGGTGCAATTGTAGTTAGGGTTCCCTTGCGAGTTGTTGATTCGATTCACGGGGGCCACCTTCGCTCCTCCATACTTCCTTATCCGGATCATGTCTTTGATCGGGGCTTTAGTGTACTGGCCAAGTATGTGGCACTATACACTAAGATATGGGAAAGATACGGACATATCGCCACGACCAAGAAAATTACTAGTCGATTTTGCGATTGGTTATCTTTGGTGGAGAAAGCTTTATCTGATTGACGACATGTGCAACGTGACCGGTCATCTTTTACGAGGATGTAATCTCGAGTGGAGGTTTCATTGTGATATGTGTGTAAACTTCGAATTCAATGTTCCTTGGTTCATTGAAGGTTTTTCTGAGTCGAAAAGTTGTTGGTGAAGCGGTCGAAGGTCCTTCTACGGATATGGTGAAGAAGCGAGGAAGCGGAAGTCGAAATTTTCCAGGGAAGGCAAGTTGAAAAGGCGCTCTCAAAGAACGAAGGAGGCTCTTTCTAAGAAGATCAAGCCATTGTTGAAAAACTTTCCTTGAATGCATTTCTGTCTTCTGAACTTCTTATTTTTAGGGTTTTTTTTTTTGAAAGGAAAATGAAACGCCTAGTTTATGGTTTTGATTTCTTGGATTTCTTGGTTTGATAGACAAATGTTACCTCGAGGGTTTTGGATTATTCTTTTGGAATGAATTGTTTTGGAATGGATTGTTTTGGAATGGATTGTTTTGGGAACGATGCTGTCTTGGTTACGATTGCAAGTGACTCAAACATCCCAGGAAAACCATGGAACCGTGTGTTAATAGATGACATGGGGTGAAACATAACATGGCTATCGGTTTTATCATTCTTGTGAAAACTTGAAATAGCAAACCATGTATCTTGTCTAGGTAAGACTTACTCGGTTTTTCAGGTCTCCTGATGAAAAGGGAACCTTTCGGGTGTAAGACCGAGTTTTATGGGAACCACCGCCGTGATTGTGGAAAGTCCCCAGTAATAGGGTTTTTTTATTTGTTGTTGTAGTAATAGGTTGTCGTTCACTCGGACGTTGTTGAGATTAAATTAAAAGGTTTAACGAAAATAATAAAGAGAGGATTCTTGGGTCTAGGATTCCACCCTCCGAATTTATATCAATAGGTTGATTATTTATTCTTCAACAATTATAGTTCAATAAATAAAACAACAAGGACTCTTATTTTTGCCAAGGTAGATTCTCCAAACATTAGTTATAAATCGTAAGCATGGGACATCAAACATCTAAGCAAGCATGACCCATCTAATAAAATGATAACTAATTTTTTCAAATCATAATTCTATTTTAATTAGTTCAAAAGTCAAATAGAAAATAAAATAAATTCACCCATGTATGAAACTCGGCTTCCCCCATCGACCCAAGTGTAGGGGTATAGCTTCTCATGATGAAAACACACTCAAAAACATAACTCGTAGCTCAAATGGTGTTTTATTGGAAAAATATTAGAAAACAGATATTTGCAATGGTACAAGGGTGTTGCAATGAATTATTCACAAAGGACGATATATGGAACATGCCACCATCACTTGTAGCAAATACAACGCCTTAGTTACGTGTCGTTGTCACTATTGATGAGCAGCGGTTATTCGAGCGTCTTATGTTCTTCGTTCTCTCCTTCAATGGTAGCAGCGAGAGACAAGCTCACGAAACTTCTGTTCTACGCTCTGTTTCCTTCCATAACTCTCCATATGCCTTCTCGACTCCATATCCTCTTTATATACACTGCTTGCACCAAAGAATATCCCCTAATCAATCCCAAAATATCTGTAATAAGTAAACTTTATTTTCACGGGATTATTTCCTGTTATTGATTCTTCACGCATCTGCAACTGTTTCCCCCATGTTTTCCTGCATTCTCCACACTCATACATTTTTTAAAAGCAATCAAACTCTATGTAACTTCCAAAGATAGCCAAAAAAGTCCGAATATATTTCTCACTCCTTTGTTTTATCGAGTTTAAAAAGAAAGTAATCTTTATGCTTATTATGACTTTCCCAGAATTTCCAAACTCCTCTTTATTTGATAGACCAAATCTTGGGAGAATATCTTCACATAATATCCAAGTATAACATCAAATCCTCAAGTATTTTTTTCTTAACTGCTGCATGAGATAAATAAGGAAACTTCCCTTTTTTTGTTCCAACCGAAGAATAATCCCATAAATTTCGAATCTAGAGCAATTAACACCTTCTCTTGATCGTGACGGCTCATTCTCAAACGAAAACAACAAGAAAATCTCACTAAATCCTCTTGAGTTTAATGCGGAAAATTCTCCCATCCACGTACTCCTTGTTTCTTCTCTCCAAACGATATAGCCAATCTAATTTTTTAACGAGGCATACCATCCTGTTTAATCAAAACAGGACATCCTATGCCAATTCCGCTATTTAATCTCCTTCAAAGCCGTCTATAATTCGATTTAGAAACTCCACAGGTGATAACTCTTTTTCCCGCCATTTTTCAAATTCGAAAGGAAGAAGATGACCTCCCCCTTATCCTGTACGGGTGTCCCTTTAGCACTTGCCTTATGGGGTGTAAATAGTAAGGAAGGTGTCCCTTATCCGCTGAGGTGTTCCTTAGTAATTTAGGTGTCCCTTAACCAACATCGAGAGTCCGAATAACATGTGTCCTCCGGGGTACAAAAACCACTTTTCGAGCAACTTTATCCATAAGAGCTTATTTCACAAAAACACCTACAAATAAGTTTATTAGTGATAAAATGAGTCCCAGCTAATGTATTTATGGGTGAAAATGCGTCGCACTTTCGTGCTCATCAAATTCCCCACACTTACATTTTGCTAGTCCTCAGCAAAGCAGAAAATTGACACTTCACGGTGGTCATATAATAAAGAGAGTTAGACCATTACACGTTGGTCATGACAAATGCCATACATAAGACGCGACAATTTTTTTTTTTTTTTTTTTTTTTTAGAGACCCGCTACACAGCTGGTCATAACATGCAAGGAAAAAGTAAAGACCTGCTACACAGCTGGTCATAACCCTAACAATCATTTTTTTTTTAAAGACCCGCTACACCGCTGGTCATAATAAGAAAATACATAAAAATAGACTTCTACACAATCGGTCATAAGCTTAACAACTATAATAATAATTTTTTTTTTAGACCCGCTACACAGCTGGTCATAATATTTATATTTATAGTATCTGTTTAGACCCGCTCAAGAGCTGGTCACAATACGCAAGGAAATTCCTGAAAAAGAATAAAAGAAAAGTTAATACCCACTCCCCCACACTTAAATATTAAATTGTCCTTAATGTAATTGAGTCATCCAACGTAAAAATTAAGATGGGAAATTCAAAAAAAAAAAAAAAAAAAAAAAAAAAAAAAAATAAACAAAAAAAAAAATTTATACCTCTTTGGAATGTACAAAAACGGATCCCCATACACTAATAACCTTAAAACTTGGGGATCGACCCAAAATACAATATTTACAAGCACGACAACTTCCAATTATTTTATGAAAAAATGGGGACACTTTGAAGCGCTATCAAAACAAAATTTACCCCTAAACCAAGTTTTCTTTGCACATGGAAGTGCGTAAAGAACAAAATATGGGGATTCTATTGAGGCGAGAAATTTTCAAGCGGCTCATGCACGGATAGAAATAGGCAAATCCTCTAGGTACTTAGATGCAAAGTAATCCAACAACACTTTAGAAGCACACAATTCTAACCTAAATTTGGCAACTTTTGGAAGTCTAGGGTCTAGAAACAACCTCTAAGTCGGGTGAATGATCTTGTGAGGTAGATTCATCTATGGAATTAGGCGAATCATCCACACAATCATCCACATGGTCATCTATATGTTCTGTTTGGAGCAGAGTCACTCAAGGTGATCATCATCATCATCATCATTAAATAATCTTTGGCATTCTAGAATTCTCAATCTTTGTTCCAAACTAGGTGGTGTGTGTTTGTAATACTTCTCATATAGAGTTTGGTGTGATTCTTCACTTACCTTATGTGGAGCAGAAACTCCATACCATTGCCTACGCGTATATTCGACAAGCGTCATCTCGGATGAGGTTTCTGATAATTTGACTTTCTGCGCATATATTCCGCCAGCGTCATCGTAGGTGACGTCTCCTTAGAAGAAGTCATCATCCTCAAAAAGTTCTGAAAAGAAATACAAAAATAAATGCTTAAAAAGGAAAAAAAAAAATCTAAAATGAAAAGAAAATACTGTACAAAATAAACCTAAAAATTAATCTAAAAACAAGTCACGCCTCGGCGCCAAAATTGTAGGTTTTTTATTTGTTGTTGTAGTAATAGGTTGTCGTTCACTCGGACGTTGTTGAGATTAAATTAAAAGGTTTAACGAAAATAATAAAGAGAGATTCTTGGGTCTAGGATTCCACCATTGATATCAATAGGTTGAATTATTTATTCTTCAACAATTATAGCTCAATAAATAAAACAACAAGGACTCTTATTTTGCCAAGGTAGATTCTACAAACATTAGTTATAAATCGTAAACATGGGACATCAAACATCTAACCAAGCATGACCATCTAATAAAATGATAACTAATTTTTTCAAATCATAATTCTATTTTAATTAGTGAAAAGTCAAATAGAAAATAAAATAATTCACCCATGTATGAAGTTCGGCTTCCTCCATCGACCCAGTGTAGGGGTCTAGCTTCTCATGATGAAAACACACTAAAAAAGTTAACTCGTAGCTCAAATGGTGTTTTATTGGAAAAATGTTAGAAAACAAAGATTTGCAATGGTACAAGGGTGTTGCAATGAAATGTTTACAAAGAATGATAAATGGAAAATGCCATTATTCTTTGTAGCAAATACAACGCCTTAGTACGTATGCGTTGTCACTATTGATGAGCAGCGGTTATTCGAGCGTCTTATGTTCTTCGTTCTCTCCTTGATGGTAGAACAAGAGACAAAGCTCTGCAACTTCTGTTCTACGCTCTGTTTCCTCCCCTAACTCTCCATATGCCTTCTCGACTCCATATCACTCTTTATATACACATTGCACCAAGAATATCCCTAATCAATCCCAAAATATCTGTAATAAGTAAAATTTATTTTCACTGGGATTATTTCCTGTTATTGATTCTTCAACGCGTGTCTGTTGTTTCCCCCGTGTTTTCCTGCATTCTCCACACTCATACATTTTTTAGAAGCAATCAAACTCTATGCAACTTCCAAAGATAGCCAAAAAAAGTCCGAATATATTTCTCACTCCTTTGTTTTATCGAGTTTGAAAAGAAAGTAATCTTTATGCTTATTATGACTTTACCAGACTTTCCAAACTCCTCTTTATTTGATAGACCAAATCTTGGGAGAATATCTTCACGTAATATCCAAGTATAACATCAAATCCTCAAGTATTTTTTTCTTAACTGCTGCATGAGATAAATAAGAAAACTTCCCTTTTTTTTGTTCCAACCGAAGAATCATCCCATAAATTTCGAATCTAGATCAATTAACACATTCTCTTGATCGTGACGGCTCATTCTCAAACGAAAACAACAAGAAAATCTCACTAAATCCTCTCGAGTTTAATGCGGAAAATTCTCTCATCCACGTACTCCCTTGTTTTCTTCTCTCTAACGTGATATAGCCCAATTTAATACTTTTTAACGGACATACCAGCCCGTTTAATCAAAAGCAGGACATCCTATGCCAATTCCAGCTATTTAATCTCCTTTAAAACCCGTCTATAATTCGATTTATAAACTCATGGTGATAACTCTTTTCCGCCATTTTCAAATTCGAAAGGAAGAAGATGACCTCCCCCTTATCTGTGCGGGTGTCCCTTTAGCACTTGCCTTATGGGGTGTAAATAGTAAGGAAGGTGTCCCTTATCCGTTGAGGTGTTCCTTAACCAACATCGAGAGTCCGAATAACATGTGTCCTCCGGGGTACAAAAACCACTTTTCGAGCAACTTTCTCCATAAGAGCTTATTTCACAAAAATACCTAAAAATAAGTTTATTAGTGATAAAATGAGTCCCATCTAATGTATTTATGGGTGAAAATGCGTCGCACTTTCGTGCTCATCACCCAGTCCTCTCATCTGATAATCGAGTCGTCGATCCCTGGTTGGATCATTCGCTTTTAATCTCTAGGCAGTCCCCAGTCATCCCTCTAGTGTCAAGGAGACCGATAATAGGGTCGTCAATGGCCCGAGTCGCGATCCTGGCGGTTACTGCTTACCATCTTGATGTTTGGGTGAAGCATGAGATCGATAATCGAAAATTGACATTGTAAGAAAGATCAATCTCCAGTTGTGGTCGCCAATTGTTTGAGGTGAAAACGGTTTATAGCGATTTTGGTAATTTCGGGTGTGTGGGTGGGAAAGCGAATTTAAACCCTAAATAATGTCTTTGCAAGGAGTACTTTAGATTCGAGAGATCAATGCATTACAAATCCGGCCTAAACCAAGAAATGGCCGTTCCCAGGACTTGCTTGGTCACAAAGTGAAGGAGAAGGGTTGGTTTGTGGAGGAAGAAAGTGTTGAGACCGAGAATAGTTGATTACGGAAGAGTAGTTGTTTTACGACTTGTATCGAGAAAGTAGAAGCTAACGGATGGAGAGCTAGAAAATGTTTTAAAGTGTTGTATGCTCTGACCTAAGCTTGTCGTTTGGTGGAAATAGGTAATGCCTATTTATACAAGTCGAAGTGAAACGTACTACGGTCTCATTAAGAAATGGAAAACGGGTGAGTAAATGGGAGGAGGTAGTGGTAACGTCTGCTGAATTGATGTTCCATAAAAGAAAGCGTTTCACCATTACTCCTGTATTTACTAACCCTCATCCTTATGACACTTTCCTATCTCCCACGTAGTGTACGCCACCGTTATGTAAACCGAAACCAATACCCAATGAGCATCCCCGATTTGTGACATGCGTTGATGTCTCGGAGTGTTTTTCGTGAAAACATGTAGCACGTTGTTGTTGTCCGTGAGTCGAGATTGGGAGACTTGCCGCTCGGTTAGTGACCTTGACGGTCGAGATTTTGCATCTTAAAAGGAAAGATAGCCCAGTTGATTATTGCAACCCTTCGTTTGATGGACAAGGCATGAAAGCATGATCGGTATGGATTTAATATGGCTTAGTTTAGGCGCGGCCAAAAGTTAGGGTTTTGGCTTTGTTTAGGCGCGACTAAACTAGGGCCAAGTTGCCATGCGTTGGTGGTAACCTTGGACGACTAAGATCTGCACCTTAGATGAAAAAGTGGTCATTGATTGTTGCGGGACTTCGTTTTGGTATCCCAGCATAGGGAAGGCCGGTATGGTGTGGCGCGACAAGGTGGTTGGCATGCCATTGGCACATCCCAGGTATGGTATGCCTTGGCGCGGTTTAGCGTGGCCAAAACTAGGGTTTTGGGACAAAGGTTACCATGCGTTATCTGGCGACCTTGGACGGCTAGGATTTTGCATCTAGGATGGATAGGTGATCGTTGATCATTGCACGTCTTCGTTTTGTAGCCGCAATAGGGAAGGCCGACATGGCATGGCGCGGCAAGGAAGTTGGCATGCCATTGGCACATGTGGAATGACATGCGTTGGCGCGGTTTGGCGTGGCCAAAACTAGGGTTTTGGGCCAAAGGTTACCATGCGTTGTTTGGCGACCTTGGACGGCTAGGATTTGCATCTAGGATGAAAGGGTGGTCGTTGATCGTCGCACTCCTTCGTTTTGGTAGCCACAAAGGGGAGGCCGGGCATGGCATGGCATGGCGCGGCAAGGAGGTTGGCATGCCATTGGCACATGTGGCATGGCATGCCTTGGTGCGATTTTAGGCGTGGCCAAAACTAGGATTTTGGGCCAAAGGTTACCTTCGTTGTTTGGCGACCTTGGACGGATAGGATTTGCATCTAGGATGAAAAGGGTGACCATTGATCGTCGCGCGCCTTTGTTTTGGTAGCCGCATGGAGAAGGCCGACATGGTGGGGCCAAGGCAAAATGGCGCGGATGAAAAACTGGCATGGTGGGGCCAAGGGTTTGGCACGGACGGATTGGCATGGTAGGGCCAAGTAAAGGTGCGGTTGGCTTGGCATGGTGGGGCCAAGGTTTGGCACGAGGCGACTTGGCATGGTGGGGCCAAGGCAAGGTGCGGTTAGCATAGTGGGACCAAGGGTTTGGCATGCCATTAGCGCATGGTGCGGCTAGCATGGTTGGGGCCAAGGGTTTTGCACGGACGGCTTGGCATGGTGGGGCCAAGGCAAGGTGCGGTTGGTATGGTGGGGCCAAGGGTTTGGCATGCCATCGCACGTGGTCTTGACTAAAATGGTTGGCATGCCTTGGGCGCGGTAGACCGGGCAGCATGGTTTTCCCATGAATGCGGGTGGCATGGTTAACATGCCTTGGCGCGATAGCATGAGAAATTAGGGTTTGGCATAGATGATGTCGGGTCAATGTTAAGGGTTATAGTGGAACATGACCCATGTAAAAAAAAAAGGTACCCTGTAATTCTTGCGTAGGCATGCTGATCGATTCAATAAATGTGCTAATGGTCATAATGACGTCATGGCAGTTGTACAGTTTTACGATTTTAACCCTAAGCTAAAAACCACCATCAACACATACTACTATTTAATCATCTGAATACTAGGGTTTATTTCTCGCTATTAATGATGTTCCCATATTTTTATTGTTTGATATTACACATCGGTACTTATTGAGATTATAATCATTAATGAGAATGAACGAACCTTCGCGACAATCAACCATTAAATACAGTTCTCATGCTCTGTCTCCCTTACTGTCGGTCTCATATTCATATTTGAATTTTACTATTTGTCTCAAGTACCTGATAATTCCCATGCTCCTCCTTTAAGGGAGGTCGACCCTTGGAGGAGCAAGTCTTATGGTGGAAGAGTTCCATCTTCCATGCCACCTCAACATTTGGAATTGTGTGTGGAAGTGTAAGTGTAGTTGTGGAGCAACAGAAACGCTAATCAAAATTTCGTTTTATGCTAATCTGAATAGCGCTAAAAAAACTCTATTCTGATTGGCTTTGAGCGCTATTAAGATTAGCGTTTTTCTTCTCAACCATTAGATTTTCAAGGGCTCATTTTAGATCTACGGATAAAAAAAAGCGCTAATCTCATTGGCGTAACTGTCTTCTAGTGCGCTATTCTGAATAGCAAAACGATAATCTGATCAGCGCTCCCATGGATTTCACGGGATCTCCCACGAAACCATAGAATACTTAGATTTTTTATGGAAGACCCCAACTTGTATGCCACTAGACTTGACATTCTATAGTTTTTCCACATTTGGAATAACTTGGATTCCACCATAAAACTTCCTCTAATTCCCTAAAACATCCCAAACGAATGAATTTTTGAGTAGTCTATCACCACTGTGACCGAACGACAAGTGTAAGGAGAGTGTAAACACATCAACTGTCTAATGCCCTAAGTTTGTCAGTTTGACCGAACGACAAGTGTAAGGAGAGTGTAAATAAAAAGTAAAAGTGTAAGAAAATCGTTTAGGCTGCGTTTGGCACAGAAGGAATTCGAATTCTAGGGAGTTCCAACTACATTGAATTCGAATTCCATCCTTTCAAGTTGATGTGTTTGGCATGTTTACGAAAGAAATTGATAATTATATTATTTTAGTATTTTAACATTTATTTATTTCAATAAGTTAATTAAATATTATATATTTAAAACTAAAAAAATTTAATTTCAAAAAATTTAAAAAATTATTTAAATAAAAAAAATTATTTATTAAAATTATTATATCTAATTATAGTATAAATATAATAATATCAAATTAATATTTATAATAGAATATTTAATATTATATCTATTATATTAATAATTATACTTTAAGAAAAATTAATAAACTATTATTTTAAAATTTTGAAATTCCATAAAAATAATATTTTAAAATAAAAATTAATTATCAACATTACCAATGTATTTTAATAATAAAAAAATTATTCTATTTTTAAATGTGATAAAAATTTTTTTATATAATATTCAAATTTGCATAAAAAATAATCCATTAAAAAAATATACATATATATAAAGATAATACTATAAATTAATGAATATAATATTAATAATTAATAATTTTTATCTAAGTATAATTTATTTTAATATTTTTTGAATTAAAAAGTAATTATATATATACCCTTTTTTTAAATAATAAATTTATAATATAATATTAGAAATCAACTACAAATATTGAAAATAATGTTATTAAATTAATTTTAAAAATAAATAATTAAAAATACAAAAAAAATCAATATAAAATTATATATTAATTACCAAAGTAAATTTTTAATTATAAGAACTCATATATTGTTTAAATAAGAAAATAAAGAAAATAAAGTTGAAATGTTAATATGGTCAACCAGTGGAGTTGAATGGATGGAGTTTCAAATTCCATGGAGGAGGTGTCATTTGATTTTCCACTGAAGGATGGAGTTTTAACTCCCTGGAGTTCTAATTCCACTCATGCCAAACACCCTTGGAATTCAACTCCACCCTTGACTCCTCCTGTTGACTGAACTCCACCCTCAACTACCTTGGTGCCAAACGTACCCTTAAAGTAGTCAGACTCGGTTCAGATTTCAGAGAAGCCCTCCTTCTATTTTCCTCCCATTTGAGCGCCGGGTTTAACCAAATCAGTGAAGTTTTCAATTATCTACTTCATCATCCCCAGCAATAGTAGAAGAATTCACCTCAAACGCTGTTAAAATCATCATATCAGGTAACCTCTATCTGGATTAATTTTGGTTTTGAATAAAATTGTTTTCAAATTAGGGCTTCTTCATGAAATTAATCTCAAACATTAGACTTACTTGATCAGTTCATGTGTTTCACTTTAGTCTTCACAGATTTGTTAGATTGATTTTGGTCTTGATTGAAATTACTTAAACCCTAGGATTTGTCTTTCTGGTTTTAGGTTGCACATAACCATGGAAGAATCGTCAAGCTTATCAATTATTGAAAATGAGGGAGATAGAATCAGTAACTTACCTGAATCCCTAATTCATCACATTTTATCTTTCCTTGACATGAAATTTGTAGTTCAAACATGTGTTTTGTCCAAAAGGTGGAGGTATGTATGGCGTTCTGTGTCGAATTTAGTCTTCAGTGGCGATGCTTTTGGCGAACGTGGAGTTGAACAGCTGAAGAAGCTTAGAAAGTTTGTTGATAAGGTACTTATGCTAAGAGGCTTTTATGATATACATAAGTTTCATCTTCACTGGGAAGATCGTCAGACTGATAAAATTTTATACGACTATCTAAATGCCTGGACACTTGTTGCATTAAATTGTAATGTTCAAGACTTAACTATTCAAATTGAAGGTGATGAGGACGAGAGTTATACTCTGGGAATGAGGTATCCACATTCTCTTTTCAATTCTCAATCGTTATCGAAGTTGGTGTTAGAAATGACTCTTAATTGTGAATCAAAAGTTATTCTTCCTAAATCAATGGATTTACCGAGGCTCAAATTTATGTCGCTTGGTTCGTTTTTTGTTGAGCATGGAGACTCAATTAATAAACTTATCTCTAGCTGTCCGATTCTTGAATCGCTTATCTTGAGAGATATTTGGATCGAAGATGGCGATAATATGGTTGTCAATATTGAGTCCAATGAACTGAAGCATTTAGAAATTATCAATAATATTGACAAGCTTGTTTGTTACCATTATAACATGGCGAAGATTATCAAGTTATCGACTCCAAATTTGACATCATTCATCTGTGAAGATTACATGATACAAGAATATTTTCTAGAGAATGTTTCTTCTCTAATCACTGCTGATATTAAAATTTTGAGAGAAGGAGAATACTCAGCTTTTAGATATTACGATCTGAAGATTTCTGAAGCAGAGAAAGACATATTATATCCTAAGCGTATGATGGAATTCATCGGTGCATTTCAGAACATAACAGAGCTAGCAATTTCATCACCTGGATTTTTTCAGGTATGGTTTCTTCCTAGCTATATTGGTTACGGTTTCTTTTTTTCTTTGTTCAACCCAATATGGGCAACCATTGTCTCATAGTCTTCCTAGTACAAATTTCAGTTGTTCACTTTCAATTTTTCAACCATAGTACGCATTGGCAAACATGCGATCTGCTTATTACTCTTTTACCATCTTAGTAAATTGTTTTGAAGAGGCTGAAATTTTTGTACAAATACTCATCTTAGTGATACAGTAAAGCTTATCATTAGGTTGCTGGTACCCACTGTTTGGATTTGTATTCATCAATGCTGATTGATTGACTTCCCGAATTGGGTCACTCAACATCTAAGATGCCATGTCAAATCTAAGCTTAATAGGATGTTTACAAACCTTAGAAATAGCAATGCCAGATTGTAGCCTATTCTTTTCATGTGTAACTAGCAATTATTAGTGCTACTTTTACTAGTTACTTAGATGTTACAACTAACAAATTAGTGCATTAGAGGTTAAGAAATTTGTATTAAGTAGAAGCTCAGATATTATACATATATATTGTAATACTTGTTCATATACCTTCAGTTTCAGCCTTGGTGCAGCATCATCCCTATACTAATTTTCTATTGTTTATGAAGGTTCTCGCGGGAGCTCCAGACTTGATAGAGGGTCGATTACCTCAATTCTGTAATCTTATTTGTTTGAAGTTGAATACATGGTTTACAAGACGCTGTTTGGACGCAGTAACATCCTTACTTAAGAGTTGTCCATGTATAGAATCTCTTCATCTTACATCGGCGAAGGTAATAACTTGACTATTTAAGTCGTATTTGATTTTTAAGGAACTATCAAGGGATCACAAATGTATTACTATTAATTCCTGTCATAATTTGGATACAGTACTTTGGAATCGACAAAGGTGATGATGCAATGAAATTATCAGTGTCATTCACATTTCCTCACCTCAAACACATTGAAATCAAAGAAGTTAGAGGATGCGATACAGAAGTCAAGTTTGTAGAACTTTTGCTGATGAATGCGGTAGTATTGGAGGAAATTGTTTTGTCTTTTGACACATCCAGCTCACCAGATACAGTGTGCTCACCTGATAGATTGAAGCTTGCGAAGAAGTTGGGTGAGAAGTTGAGATCACTTCCAAGAGCTTCACAAAGTTTGGCAATGATCTTCCTGTAATCTTACTGAATTCTAGTTACTGAAAGGATGCTATAATTGTGTTTGTTTCCTACATAACCTTTTGAGATTGAATGTTCCTGTTCATTTTTTTAAGCAACCTTGAATCCTTCAATTTGAAATATGGAAATACCGTGTCCCTTTCTTGTTCGCTTTGAAAACATAAACCAAAATAGAGACTCCATCTTCTAGTTCAGCCTGCAGGTATGTTGAATGGTAACTTTTCTTTTCCATCTTTTTGCTTCTCCTAATAGCAATGATTCAAGCTATTTCCTTTGATTTATTGGACTTGATTTGGTCTTCTTGTGCAGCTGAATACGTACACTTAGTGGATTACATGAAAAGGATCAAAGCCAAACTGCCAAAGTAGCGGATTTCATAGAACAAAAGCCGTAGTTTGGGCAGAGAAGAAAATTTAGCTCTTCAAGGATGAAATGCTCGACATCGAGGCTGGTGCGACATGACCATTTGCAAATTCTTAACGTAATTCGAACTGCACAAGAACAATCTGCCTCGTGATCCAATTTAACTTCTGAGCATGTTAGACCTCTTCAATAACAATGCTCAAGGGTGCACCTCTCTGAAGTTGATATTAGCATTTCCCTTGGAGCCTCTACTATATGAACGCCTTTCATTGTATGAGTGAATATGCTGGATAATAGTAAGTCATCAATCCTCAGCGTCATCGTAATCCCAGGAAATATTACTTCTTTTGGTTTATTTTCATCCACTTCAACCGCAGTTTGTGAAATTTGTTAAAAGATTTCTATCCAGTCCATACCCTCACTTTGCTACTGCAAAACCCAGTCCAACAGTCATTACAGAATCTCAGACCAAAACCCAGTCCCGCAGTCATTACAGAATTTCATCCTTCTCGCTTGCATTTTTTTGCTGTTGAATTGTTGGTGTTGGTTGATAATGCCATGAGAATATGAGATGGATTTATGAACCAAATTTGATTTCATTTCTTGGGGCTTCAGAAAGACAATACTCTGAGCTCTGAAGGGTAAATTGGGTCTTGAATGAATGCTAGCAATCTTTCTCGTAATTTCCTGTTGACTCTAGTTGACTCTAGTCTAGTCTTTCTCGTAGTTTCCTGTTGACTTAGTTGACTTTATTGACTCCAGTCTAGTCTTGAAAAACAGAGTAACTGACTGTGCTGATAAACTCCTCCCACTGTCCCGATTTCCTCCATTTACTTCCTCCCTTGCCCTTTTCTTGTTTTTTTGTTTTTTTTTTTTTGATCAGTAAGCAAAATGGGTTCTTGCACTACTACCTGACAACAAATTACAGTTTAGGGTTTGATTCTGGAATTGATAAATTACAGAGATCAGAAGCAAAGACTAGAATTTTGGGGGGTTCTCTTTGCGGATTCCAACTTCAAATTGGAGTTCAAGGAGGTTTAAGCAATTGCAGTTGAAGAGTTACTTATCACCCATTTCTACACTCAAAATGTACTTGTTTTTCCATGTTTTACTTCAGTTGAATATTCATTACAAAAATTGGAGATTTGAATCCTCTACATAGAGTGGTGTGTGCTTGTTAAGAGAGAGTTTAGTAAAGAGGTGTACTCAGGTTGAGTGACCAGTTTCTAACTGTCTACATGTAGGCTGCAGGAACATCCTTTTCAGCAGAAGCTCATGAAAAGCTTCAGGCAGTTATGTGGGCTAAGGATAGGAACTGGAGAAAGTCGGTTTTCTTGAAGACAGTAAGCCAGTAGCAGATGCGTTATCCTTACAGTAGGTGTGATTATGTGAATTTACGTGAACGCCTTTTTTCTTGGAATTCGTAATTTTGTCTATGTGGATCTAAATACCCCATACAACATTGATGGTACTGCTGAAGATGCAGTTCAACTTCTAACAAGGCCTCATGTTTTGTTTTCTCTCATCTGGTAGATGTCAAGTGCTTGTTTCGACTGTTCTTGTAAATCTCATGGGTATTTTCTGCAGATTTAAATCTTTTGTCTAGGGAAATCTCACCTAAGAGAATCCACTGAATTATTAACTTCCGTAGTAACCTGTTATCCTCTTCAGTGATGAACTTGTGATGGCATTTTTGTCTTCTCTTCTTGCATTTTCCTTGCACATAGTATAATTTTGGAATTGAATTTAGCTAATTTGTCACTTTCGGTAAGAAAATTTGCAAGCATTTCCAAAGAAAGTGAAAGATGTTGATGTGAAACTTAATTTTCTGAAAGTGATTCACTGCGTTCGAGTTTGATTTCTAAATCCTGATTACCAATTGATGCTAGTATATATGGCTCTAGAAGCTAACTTAACAAAGGGTCACTGGGTCAGAAAAGTGTAAATTCCACTCAGTTGAGCATCATCTCTCTCCGGTTAGGGGATTTCACCAAAATAAAACGCATCGAAATAAAATCAGTGAAGTTATTATTTGCTTTCACCATCGCCATAACAGAAGAATAATGATTCCGGATGACAAAGTTTTTAATGATTTTTGTCTAATCAAAGCAACGTTCCAGGTACAGAAAGCATTGATGGCGAAGATGCTTGCTGTAGATCTGTTGAGATCATAAAAATGATTTAAAGATTTAGGAACCTGCACATGGTAAGCGGATCAATTGGTTCAGAATATATTCTGGGTGAGATTAAAATATTAAAAATTAGTACTCCCACACTTAATATTTTGTTTTCGGTGATTGGAATTAGCATTTGTTTAAATTTCAATGGAAAAAATGTGTACGTTGGGTTTTTCTAATAAGATACGATCATTAAGGCGAAGATATTAGTGTCTAGTGACTCATTAAAGAATCTAAACGATCTGTATTTGGTGGTGATGCATTGATTAACGGGGAACTTTTTTTCTAGCCCAATTTTCGTTTTTCTTATTTAAGAAACCCACCAATAAGATTGTATATATGCAAAACTCATAATTAGTTATAATATAATTTGTTTACAAAACTAACCTTTTATTTAATTAAGAAAATTAATTCTCATTTATTAAAAAAAAACGGTAAAGCATAATCCCTAAAATACCTCCCTAAAATATGCTAGATCCGGTACAAATTCCTTCCGATCATGATTCATAAAATAACTCTTGCAAATTATAATCCCTAAAATAACTCCATACGAGATAATCCCTAAAATAACTCCAAATATATGAGATTTTCAGGAAATTCCAGTTTACTTTATTTTCTTCTAAAATTCCATTTTTTACGAATGTGGTTTGTGACATTCGTATTTTCACGAATTTTCAAAGAAAATTTCATTTTTCACGTATGCAATTTGTGAAAAATTCTAATTTTCACGGTAATTAGATCGGTGAGAGTCATAGATTTTTAGAAAACGTGAGGTGGAAAATTTTAATTTGCATCCATAATTAGTGTTAGCCGCGATTCAAGAATTTATGAAGAAAAATTCCAATTTTCACGCCAACTAAATTGGTGAGAATTATGGTTTTTACGAAATGTAGGTGGAAAAATTTAGTTTCCATCCACAATTAATGCGAGCCAGAGATTAATGAAAATTCTTTTTTCCACCCATGATAAGCATCACTTTATCACAGGAATGACAACAATAGTTTTCACACCCTAATGAAAACCGTCATTATCACATTTGATGATAATTGCATTTGTCACAAAAAATGATAAGAGTAATTATCACAATACAATGATAACTCTAATTATCACGAAGAAATACAGCACCATAGAGATTAATTGTGACTAGGAATTAAGTACCATGAAGAAATACAATGAGCAAGTATATATCATATGCTTCAAAAAAAAAAAAAAAGCAGTATATATCACCAAGGATACAAAGAGCATGTACCCAACCTAATCACTCAAAATTGATGCCCCCATTCTCATACCGTAACGTTATTCAATTAATCTCTCATAGTAAGTTTCATTTTATCTTCTTCGGTTTGATCTCTCATAGTAAATTTCAAAAAGCAAAAAAAAAAAAAAAAAAAAAAAAACAAAATCAGATCTAATATGGTTGCGAATGACAATACAACAAATGGAGAACTTCCTTTAGTAATCACTGTAAGCCTATGAAGAGTATACATGTGAGAGAGGAAAAAAAAAATTTATACCAAAGCATAAAAAAAGTAAACAGTTCAAATCTTTGATAACATTCATTAGAGGTGTAAAGTGGGTTGTGCCAAGACGAGCACGACCAAGACAAAGACGCTAAAATTTGAGCACACCAAGTTGACCAGGCAAAGACACATGTTAGTTAAATGGGACGTCTTTTGGGTTTGACTAATTAACCGCGAAAGCATAAAGACAAAGACGCTGACGGATAAAGCACGTGGCCCAAATGACCCGAGACGTTAAGAGAAACACGTCATAACATGTACAAATACACCATATAACAAGGCATAATACATCACATTTTTGTATATTTCACAAAAGAGTCACTATTCTAGCTAGTTTTTAACATTTTATGTTGGCTTATTTATAACAACACATATAATACCTTAATATTTGGAAAATATATTTCAATATCGTTGTTATAATGTAAATCACCTTTATTTAACTAGAACATTAATTTACATGACAATAATCCAATTTTATATTTGATGGGCTATTTCTTTTTATTGAATAAACTTGTTAGTTTTACTTGAAATAATTTCAAATGATATGTTGTCTAACTAAATTCTTGTGACAATGTCCGACTTAATGTATACATTAAGTGATTTCAAATTATTTATAGCACGTGTGCCGAGACGGCAAAGACGGCACGTTTATTCGTGTCTTGTGCCGTGGGTATCTTTGTGCTAGCTTTTGACTAGTAAAAAGCAAGACACGACAAAGCGTTTAAATCGTTGTACAAGACAAAGACGGCACATGGCACGTGAAGCACGCGACTTCGTGTGTCGGGTCTGTCTTTGCTAAGTGCGTTTTACACCTCTAACATTCATGATGAAGATTAAGGGCAGAGACTATCAATGACGATGGAGTTTTTTTTTTTTTTTTTTTTTGAAGCATGAGGATGGAGTTGTTTAGGTAAAGCACCGAATAAGGATATGCTTTCTGAATAAATTAATCCGTCTGACCTAAATCTCCTAGATTTAAGGCTTGAAAGAAATTAAAGGGTGAAAGGGTGAAGATATTTATGAAATTTTTCTTAAATCTCTTTTCTAACATAATACTGTTTTGATTAAGCTAGAAATAAGGTAAGGTAATTAAAGGG
Source organism: Papaver armeniacum (assembly GCA_023531295.1). Taxonomy (NCBI): domain Eukaryota; kingdom Viridiplantae; phylum Streptophyta; class Magnoliopsida; order Ranunculales; family Papaveraceae; genus Papaver; species Papaver armeniacum. The sequence continues at coordinate 131,371 of JAJJWW010005126.1, read as the reverse complement.
TGAAAATATTTATGGAATATTTTTATGGAATATTTTTTTTAATAGTAATACGGTTTAGATAAAGGTTACTTTAGTCCTTTTAAAAATGTGAAACTATGAATTTAATTTGAAACTACTAATCTTAACCGTTGATCTTATTTTTTGGGCTACACATATATTCAATTTTAATGATGGGCTCTTGGAAGAGAGAGAACTCAAACTTGGGTTCCTTACAAATTTCCACATTGATTAACTTTCAAAGATCTTTCGTAATAGAGGTATCAAATTTTAGTTTAGCATGTTCAAATTGGCTAGGAAATTTAAATAAGTGTGTACAAAATATATGTTGGGACCTAGACTTCATTTTTTGTTAATTCTCTTTCGGTGTGAACAAACATTTATTTAAACTCCAATGGAAAAATCATCTACTTTGCATTTTTTTTTTCACAAAAACGAATAATTAAGAAGAAGATATTGATGATACGTTAAAGAATCTTAATTTAATTAATTGGTGATACACTGATAGGTGTTTTAAAAGTGTAAGAGGGACATATCCTAAAAATATTAATTTAAAGTAAGTTTGTTATCGTTTAAGTTCATTAAGGAAAATGTCCCCAATCCCATGGTATGACATGGTGTGATTTTAGGATTGTGATGAGATCTCCCCAATCCCATTTTGTGGAGCCACTTAAAGTTTGCTTGATCAAGAGAAAGACGGAGTGGTATATCAAAAAATGGATTCGGAGAAACATCATCAATTTATGATAAAATCATAAAAGAGAAAGATGATTGATTCTTTTCTTCATATCTTGTTAACAGAATAACTTGTTAACGAAGGCAGTTTTTGCTTTATTCAAAGTGAAAATAAAAGAGTACATGTTAAGTCATGGCACATGGTAAAAGCCCTATTCTAGATGTTCATTCAAAGTGAGAAGAAGAATAAGAAGGAAATGGAATAAAAGGACACGACACCTTCTGAGGGAAAAGTTATCAACATCTTCTCCATCTTTAGGGAAACTTCTGCAAGATATTGAAGAAGATGCGAGGCTTCACACAATCAAACAAAAATAATATGCTTTACCTTTTTTTCTTTATTTGCGAGATTATTACACACAATTATGGCAGAGTCATGAAGCTTAATTCAGATAATATGGCATGAGGGAATCTAAGTGGCTTGAAGGAAGAAAAAAAGGCTTGAAATTAATGGATGTGCTTTTACAGAAATAGAATAAACTCTCATTGCGAATGCTTGTACGAGCGAAAACTTTTTCATTTTATATACATATAAGTTTTTCTCATAGTCTATAAATCAGTTCTTGATGAAAACAGACCAACTACAACACTTACTCAAACTACTTCTCTTTCCTCATCTTCATATCTGAGTTGTTTAGCTTCTCTAACTGATCCTACAAAATGGTGGACGCGGTGGTTTCATTTGCCGTGGAGAAATTAGGTCATGCACTTATTAACGAAACATTTTTCTTACTAGATGTGCGCAACCAAGTCGAAGAGTTGCGTGATGAACTAAGAAGAATGCAGTGCTTCTTAAAAGATGCATATGCGAAGCAACAACAAGGAGATGAGCGTGTTCGTAATTGGGTAGCGGATATCAGGAATGTGGCTTACGATGCCGAGGATGTTGTTGACACTTTTATGCTTAAAATTGGTGCTACCCCTAAATCTGGAGGAGGAGTCCTAAGTTTGATTAAGACGAAGGCTTTGATGGTCAAGAATTTGAGACATCTCCGTAGGGTCGGGAAGGAGATCCAAGCCATCCAGGCTAAACTCAAAGCTATCTCTGCTAGTACAATTACGTACGGAATAAAAGAATTACCGGACGACAAACCTTCAAGTTCTATAGATCCACTGAGAAACTACTATCCACATGTGCAGGATGAGGACGTCACTGGTTTAGAGGAACATACGAAGACGTTGCTGGCTGAATTGTCGAAAGATGATGAAAGATGTCGCGTGGTATCTATTGTCGGCGTCGGGGGTCTTGGAAAAACCACTTTAGCCAAGAAAATATACAAACATGATACTGTTATGCGTGACTTCGATTGCCACGCTTGGTGTTCTATATCTCAACAGCTTAACATGAGAGATGTCTTGTTAGAAATTATAAAAACGTTTATGAATCCAAATCAGACTGAGTTGAGCACGTCGTGCGATAGGAATCTTGTTGAAAAGCTGTACGACTACCTCAAAGATAAGAAATACTTCATCGTCGTGGATGATTTGTGGAGTTCCCGAGACTGGAATGTTCTAAAACATGCCTTTCCGAAAGGGAAGCGAGGAAGTAAAATATTGCTAACCACTCGAAACAGAGAGGTTGCTTCGCAAGCAGATCCATGGAGCCTTCAACTCGAACCTAAACTTTTAGATGAAGAAGAGAGTTGGGAATTACTTTGTAAAAAAGCATTTCGAAAGGCTACGAGAGACACTAATTCCTACCCTGAGAATCTGGAGAAGTTAGGAAGGGATATGGTGCGTAAATGTGGTGGTCTTCCCTTGGCAATATGTGCTCTTGGAGGGATACTTTCAACAAAGAGGGAAGATATCAAGGAATGGAGATACGTACACAGAGACGTCACCTCAAACATTAGTGGAGGTGTGATGGGTATCCTCGCATTAAGTTACAATGATCTACCAGTTCACTTGAAGCCATGCTTTCTCTATTTGGGTCTTTTTCCGGAAGATTGTGAAATTCCAAGAAAGAAATTGATTCAATTATGGATCGCCGAGGGCTTCATACCACATAGAAAAGAAGATGCACAAGGGACACAGGAAGAAGCAGGGAAACGCCAATATTATGGTGAGTTGATCCAAAGGTGTATGATTCAAGCCGATAAAGATCCTACTCCAGGGCAAGTGAAAACATGTCGGATGCATGATCTGATGCGAGATCTTTGTTTGTTAAAAGGGAAAGAGTTGAACTTCCTTGATATTTACAATGAACACATTGATGGCACAACATTAAATTCCTCTGGTAGAAGATTGCGGAGGTATGCTATCAATCTTCCGAGGTATGTCGACGTCGACTATCATTTCAATAATTCAGCTTCCGCACTTCGTACTCTTCTCGTCCAGCCCCCGGTTAATAGAGCTGTAGTGCCATTAATGAAGTACCAACACATGAAATTTCTACGAGTCTTAGATCTTGGAAATGCAAGACTACCTAAAAATAAAATAGAACTAATTTTTGAATTAATTCACTTGAGGTATTTAGAAATAGGGCGTATACGTTTTCAGCCATGGTATAGGAAATTATGTCCCTCATATAAAATTCCATCGTCGATAGGAAATTTACGAAATTTACAAACCCTAAAGATAGTTGGAGGAGGAATCTTGTTACCCGAGGCAATAGCAAATTTAGTACAATTAAGACATCTAGAGTCAGTAACTAGTAATAGAATAAAATTCAGCGAAAATTTTCAAATTGAAAATTTGATAAACCTCCAGACTCTCGTTCGTGTTAAAGCTGGGAAATGGATAAGAAAGGGTTGTTTTGGAAAGTTGTCGAAACTCCAAAATTTGTACGTGTGGGATACCTCGCGAACGCAAACTGATGTTCTTATTCATGATATTTCTAACATGAAGAGTTCGTCATCTTCATCATTTGATGAACAGTATCAGAACCCCATTAGAGTTTTGGGAATATCAAGCAAGGATAATTTTGACAAAAAAATATTTGATTCACTTTCTCGTTGCCAGAATCTTCACCGGCTTCAGTTGGACGGTAAACTAGATGGTGGTCTTAACCTCCAGAAGTACCCACCAAATCTCAACAAGTTAACATTGAGTTACAGCAAGCTGGAGAAAGATCCGATGGAAACTCTTCAATATCTTCCCAGTCTCAAGTTATTAGTGTTGCATCAGGCATTCGAAGGGGAGGAAATGGTGTGCTCTACAAAAGGATTTCCTCAACTCCAAGTTTTAAACATAGAATGGATGGGTCATCTAAAGAAGTGGACAATTCATCAAGGCGGGATGCCACGTCTTAAGAAGTTGGAATTAAGTGGCTTAAAGCAATTGAGTATGCTTCCCGAAGGTTTGAGGTTCATCCCTACGCTAAATAAATTGAGAATTTATGGTATGCCAACGATCAAAGAAAGGGTTATAAGAGAAGTTGGAGAAGATTGGTATAAAGTCCAACATATACCCTCACTTATAGCCAAGTAATAATATTTTTTTTAATTCTTCTATTGTAAATGTATGTAAACACTCTATAATTCAGTATGCTTTTTCCATTTCCGATAGGTAAATGTTGTTGATATTCAGTTTGCACTTCTGAATTCTTTACATGGTGGATCTCAAAACCAAGTACATTATATAAATAATTTGAAAAGCGATCAGTTCATTGATCATTGCGAGTAAGTATGAAGAAATTTTGGCAGCAGAGATATATTTCACGCCAGAAATCGAGGAAATACCCGAAACTGTGACTGAAATGTGCATTTCTTCCGAAAGTGTGACTGATTTGAAAATTCTTCCAAAAGTGTGACTGACTTTACCTAATACCCAAAGTACCCTTTATAGCCCGATGTCTACACATCGATAGTTTGATGTCCACATATTCATAGCCGATGTCCACGCATTATAGCTGATGTCCACATATTTATAGCTTTGATGTCCACGTATTTTATGAATAGTGTCTGATGTCTACACATCGAAACATGGATGTCTACATTTATCCAACATATGATTTTGCCTAGATTTTGGATGTCTACATATAATATCTACACATCAGACACTATTCATGGTGGGGTATCAGTGCCCGATATGTACACATCCTGACCCAATGTGTACACATCCTTACTCAGTGTGTACACATCATTACCCGATATGTACACATCTGAGGACCAATTCCGGTATTTCCGTAAAAGACTAGGACATACATGCCCGTTGACCGGTCATGGTCATACTTTTAGAAGAAATTTCAAATTGGTCATAGTTTTGGAATAAACCCACTTTTCAGTCACGCTTTTAGGTAAAATCCCCCTGAAATCAGATTAATTTATTAACGTAATACGCTAAAAAGCCTAAAATAATGATTAAGTGGTGGACTAATAACTCATTTATTAACGTAATAGATCCGAGTCAACAACTGATTCCATTCCGACTCGTCTAAACATCTCCCATGTGTCAATTGAAGACTGCACAAAACCCTTGCCAAAAACTCCTACGTGCGCAAAACCCCATCTATTCCCACAGCTCACTAACTTCCGAGCAACACCAGAATAACAACTTGTACATGAAAAAATGAAGTCATCTGTATCACCTGTGATTGCAGTCATGGCACACGCCAAACCTCGAATAACAGCAAAAACTAGCTCTAAAATGGAACCAGTACATGTGTCTCTAAAAGCCCAAAGTGAATCGACTTCAACCCCACGCGCGTAATACATGTAATTCACAAATGAGATCCTAACATGTACCGCATTCTTAAACACTTGCATAGTCCATCCCAGACTCAGAAGAGCCGCAAAAATGTAAAGGGGATCGAATTGGGTCCATGTTGCAGTAGCACCACCAATTCCAGAAACTGAAAGCCTGGTATAAATTGTAGCGGCCATAAGTGAACCAGTTAATATTACGAATGAATATAGGTTACGAGCTGACGGTACTGAAGCAACCATAGAAAGTGAGAGAATCTGAGTTGTGTGGTTAATCCCATTGCTACCCAACATGCATAAATTGATTGTGTGAGAGCAAATATGATTGCAATCACAGAAGTAGCTGAACCAATGAGCAGGAGTAGAATGACAACTGCAAATGTTAGTAAAGGGCTGAGCCAAAAGACAGTATGTATGGTCTTCGATGGGTTGCAAAGAGTCGTCGTTACCCATGAAAAAGCTATAAAAAAGGCCCAACCTGATGAAGCAAGGAGTGGTAACTTGTAAGTACCAGTCTAGAGGACGGAAATTGTGAGTATTCTCCTTACAGAAAGAGTAATCTAGACCGCAAATAGTAAGGTGACTGCTACCAGTAATTGGAGATAGAAAAGGAATAGAAAAATATAGCTTGCAGTTCCTGTTGTTCTTCCCGAACGGTGTGCAGATTATCCTCGGCCTGGACAGAAAACATTATATGTTAATATCCAATTTTATGATCCTACTAGGCAATGTTGATGCTAATTAGATGTTGCATAAACTTTACAGAAAGGCTAGCCTAATTCTTGAAATGAAAACAAGGAAACGATAAAATCTAAGTTTTGATTAAATCAAGAGAATGTACGCAAAAGAAGCCAGAAATTGTAATTCATAAGAAATAACAAACCTCCACTCTATCAGGATCAAGTATATGATCTTAGAGAAGGACCTCTGCTCATTTCAGCAGCCTCCGGTATCTCCAAGTTTTTAGATCATGTTACGAGTAGTGGGGTCAAATTTCCTAGAGCCATGTCCACGACAACAATGTTGATGTTCACATCCAAAACATTCAACAATGTTCACGTTATGCATTTGGCAAAACCAACTGATACGGGTATTAGCTAATCAAGGAAAGATTTGAACCTATTGGGTATTGCGTATCAGTTTAAACACTAGTTTATAATTAGTGATGCAGAGGCTTATAAGCCTATAATCAGCTAACTTTGAGAATCAAACAAACCGCCTTGTTCATGTTGGATGCTGGCGGGATTGTAGAACACGGTTTTGTGTGAGAGTCCAAAACTTATGGAACTCCAAAACCGTGTTATTGGTGGAGTTGATTTTGGATAAACCAAAATCAGAGTTTTGATAACTCTTATTGGTTTCTTAATCCTAAAGTTTAGGGACTTATTAGCTAAGTTATGAAACCTAATCCCTACCTATGTGTATATAAATAGCCTAGTAGAGAACCTTGGGAATACACACAAAATTTCTTCTTTCTCTCTTAGGGTTTATATGTATTCTCCCTTGCGATAATATATAAATCACTTATTTTTCCCGAGGATTCAACCTCGTTAAATTCTCGTCTCTTTTCTTCTTTAGCTTTGTGCACATCGCTTCCGCAGGGTTTTAGTGCAACAATTGGAATCAAGAGCTCGGGTAACGTTCTTGGATTTTTTTGGGTATTCATAATAATTAAGCGGGGGTATTTTTTTTACTAAAGTTGTTTGAGGTAATTCTAATCTCAAGGTTTAGTTTTTTATCTATATTTGGTTGTTTGTGAACAATGGTTAACGGGGATAAACCAGATGATCCGAACGATCCCGAGGGAGAACATTCGGAGTCCACAAGTAAAGATAAAGAAACAAAAGAAGAAATAATGCATTCTCATAGATCACAACTGAAGGTTGAAAAGTTCACCGGAACCAATAACTTTGGTTTATGGAGAACAGACGTAATGGATGCTCTTGTTCATCTTGACCTAGAAGAAGCTTTGGAAGGTCAGCCAGTGGAGATGTCTGAAAAGCAGTGGAACAAGATGAATAAATTATGTCTTGGTTCAATTCGAGGGTGTTTAGCAACATCAGTAAGAGTTAATTATCAGCACGAGGCTTCAGCTAAGGATCTCTGGGAAAAGCTAGATAAGGAGTACCTTGTGAAGAACGTGGCTAATATGATACATCTTAAGAGAAATTTGTATCGCTATAACATGAAGAAGGGTGCCTCTCTAACTGAGCACCTAGATTCATATAATAAACTTCTTGCTGAGCTGGTTAAATACGATGAGAAGATCAACGACGAGGAACAAGATCTGTGTCTGATAAACTCTCTTCCTGAAAGGTATGAACCCGTGATCAAGGCTTTAATACACGGAAAGGATAATATGACATACGCCGAGGTCACTACAGCATTGCGGAGTGAGGAGTTCAGGAAGATGGACCGTGAAGACCTGTCAAGTGAAGCTAACGGTGACTTGCTTCTTGCAAGAGGTCGTTCAACAAATAGGAAAAAGAAGAATGGTGATCGTGGCAAAGTGAAAGGGCGTTCAAAGTCAAGAGCGCGTGCGAGAAGGATGAATGTGCATGGCGTCATGACTTTGGCCATTTGGCTAAGGATTGTACCAAGCGTAAGGATCGAGAAAAGGATACAACCGAGGTGAACATTGCTAAGGCAAGTGAAGATTCAGATGAAGCTTCAGATTTCTCGCTGACTATGATACCATCAACTTTTATCGTAATGACGATGCGTGGGTATTAGATTCGGTGCTACTTATCATATTTGTCCTCATCGGGAGTTTGGTTCTCAAACTTTCAAGAGTTTGATGGAGAAGTGCGTATGGGGAATAATCACACTGCAGGGTGATTGGGATTAGTAGTGTTCGAATCAAGATGCATGATGGTATGGTGCGGGAGCTGAAGGAAGTAAGGTTTGTACCTACTGTGAAGAAGAATCTGATCTCGCTCGGAACTTTGGAAGCTAAGGGCTATAAGTTAGTCGCTGAAAATGGCATTCTATAGAAAATTTCTGGATCGTTGGTAATCATGAAGGGCACAAGGCATCATAACTTGTACTACTTAACTGGGAGTACAGTAACGAGAGATGTGTCAATTTCTGAACACATCGAGACTGCAGCGATGGAGACCACGAAGTTATGGCATATGCGGCTTGCACATCCAGGTGATAAGTCGTTGCATTCTTTAATTCGTCAAGATTTATTGAAAGGTGCTATTGCTGTAAATTAGAGTTTTGTGAACATTGTGTGAAAGGAAAGAAGACAAAAACAAGCTTTGGCACAAAGAATCCATAACACTAGTGGAGTTCTTGATTATGTTCACTCGGATGTTTGGGGTCCCTCCAAGAATGCATCATTGGGAGGAAACATTGGTTCGTTTCGTTTATTGATGACTATTCTAGGCGCGTATGGGTGTACACTATGAGGCATAAGGATGAAGTCCTAGAAGTTTATGTGAGGTGGAAAAAGGCAATCGAGACTCAAACGGCAGAAAGATCAAGGTACTACGTTCGGACAATGGTGGAGAGTACAAAAGTGATCCATTCTTGCAAGTATGTCGATGAGGGAATACGAGAGGCACTTCACAGTTAAGAAGACACCGCAAAAAAAATTGGGTAGCTGAACGCATGAATCGTACTTTGCTAGAGAAGGTACGATGTATGTTATCTAATGCTGTATTAGGTAAAGCGTTTTGGGCTGAGGCAGTGACATATGCGTTTGTTGATGGTGGTCTTTAAACAAGGGGTAAAATCGTAAAACCCCATGACCTAGTGTTACCCGCAACACATTAACTAAGAGCATTTAACCCAGGTGTAAATAATTAATAGGGGTATTTTTTCAAAATACCAGATTAGGGTTTTCAACACAGAACTCTAATTCCAAAACCAAGCCGCACACTGCGCACCATGGCAACAATGCCAAACCAAGCCGCACACTGCGCATCATGGCAACAATGCCAAACCAAGCCGCACACTGCGCACCATGGCAACAATGCCAAACCAAGCCGCACACCTGCGCACCATGGCAACAATGCCAAACCAAGCCGCACACTGCGCACCATGGCAACAATGCCAAACCAAGCCGCACACTGCGCACCATGGCAACAATGCCAAACCAAGCCGCACACTGCGCACCATGGCAACAATGCCAAACCAAGCCGCACACTGCGCACCATGGCAACAATGCCAAACCAAGCGGCACACTGCGCACCATGGCAACAATGCCAAACCAAGCCGCATGACACCGCGCACCATGGCAACAACGCCAAAACCAAGCCGCTGCACGCGCACCATGGCTGCGGCGCCAAAACCAAACTACATATCACACTCATTGGCAACCATGCCAAACTAAGCCGCTATGCCATTGGCACATGCCAAATATAGCGCCCTAGGCTTGCAAAACGTGCAACTAGGTCAACATGGCCGTACGTGCCATTGGCACATGCCAACACGTACCACAAGCCATATTTCCAAGCCGCTATGCCATTGGCGCATGCCAAATATAGCGCCCTAGGCTTGCAAAACGTGCAACTAGGTCAACATGGCCGTACGTGCCATTGGCACATGCCAACACGTACCACAAGCCATATTTCCAAGCCGCTATGCCATTGGCGCATGCCAAATATAGCGCCCTAGGCTTGCAAACCATACAACCTAGGCCAAGTCGGCCACACATGCCATTGGCACATGCCAACATGCTCGCTGGTAGCTTTTCCTACCAAGGCCACGGCCCTAACGGCCACGCATGCCATTGGCACATGCCAACATGCTCGCTGGTAGCTTTTCCTACCAAGGCCAAGGCCCTAACGGCCACGCATGCCATTGGCACATGCCAAAATGCTCGCTTGGTAGCTTTTCCTACCAAGGCCACGGCCCTAACGACCACGCATTCCATTGGCACATGCCAACATGCTCGCTTGGTAGCTTTTCTTACCAAGGCCACGGCCCTAACGGCCACGCATGCCATTGGCACATGCCAACATGCTCATTGGTAGCTTTTCCTACCAAGGCCACGGCCCTAACGGCCATGCATGCCATTGGCACATGCCAACATGCTCGTTGGTAGCTTTTCCTACCAAGGCCACGGCCCTAACGGCCACGCATGCCATTGGCACATGCCAACATGCTCGCTGGTAGCTTTTCCTACCAAGACCACGGCCCTAACGGCCACGCATGCCATTGGCACATGCCAACATGCTCGCTTGGTAACTTTTCCTACCAAGGCCACGGCCCTAACGGCCACGCATGCCATTGGCACATGCCAACATGCTCATTTGGTAGCTTTTCCTACTGGGCCACGGCCCTAACGGCCACGCATGCCATTGGCACATGCCAACATGCTCATTGGTAGTTTTTTTTCTACCAAGGCCACGGCCCCTAATGGCCACGCATGCCATTGGCACATGCCAACATGCTCGCCGGGTAGCTTTTCCTACCAAGGCCACGGCCCTAACCCGCCACGCATGCCATTGGCACATGCCAACATGCTCGGCGGTAGCTTTTCTTACCAAGGCCACGGCTCTATGACCACGCATGCCATTGGCACATGCCAACATGCTCGCTGGTAGCTTTTCCTACCAAGGCCACGGCCCTAACGGCCACGCATGCCATTGGCACATGCCAAATACACACGCCGGTAGCCTAACTTTCAAACCGTGCAACCTACCACCAAGGCATTCCACACACGCCACCAGCAGCTCTGGCATTGCCACTTACACTCAACGTACAACCTACCACCAAGGCATTCCGCAGATGCCACACGCGCCACTAGCGCCGCCACTTGCACTCAAGGTGCAACCAACACTCGAGATATCAACACAAACGGGGGATGCTTTCCAGGGTTTTGGTTTGGCGGTCACAGCTTGTGCGTACACTACGCTCACATTAAGAAAGCGTGAAAAGGAATAAAGCGGTCAAATAAATGAGGAAATAATGGTGAAAACGTTTTCACCCATAAACACCTTGCAGTTACCACCTCCTCTCATTATTTCACCCTTTACTCTCTTCCTTCATGAGGCCAGTGGTACGTTTCAATCCCGACTTGTATAAATAGGTCTTACCTATTTCCACCGGACAAACAAGTCTCGGTCGGGAGAAAAATACTACACTCTCAGAAAGGCAACTTTGCAAGCTCTCCCAAAAGCTTTCATCTCTTGCAAGCTTCCCAAGATTCTACTTTCTGATACAAGTCGAGATACTACTCTCCCAGAATTATTCTGGTCTCAACACCTTTCTTTGCTTCCCTCCCCAAATCAACCCTTCTCCTCCACTTTGTGACCGAAGCAAGTGCGGAACGGCCATTTCTTGGTTTAGGCCGGACTTGTCTGCATTGATCTCTCGAATCTATAAAGTGCTCACGTGCGGTACATTTGTTTAGGGTTTGAACCAGTTTCTCACTCACCTACCGAATTTACCGAAATCGGCGAAAACGATTTTCACCTATAAACAATTGGCGACCACGAATGGAGAATTTATCTTTCGGTTACAATATCAAATTCTAGCTTCCATCCGCAAATTTCGCGCAAGCATGGTCGGATATCGGGCGATCTCCACAAACGGTGATCCCGCTCGAGGTCATGATAACTCCTCAATTTCGGAAGCAATACCATCAATGAAGAGGTCCCAAGACTGGTCGACCTGATGCGTGCTCAGAGATCCACGCCAAAAACATGGACCTAATGAAGGATGCGATTAACAACATACTCGACTTCCTCATCAATCTAACATCGGGGCTAAGTGATTCATGCTCTCCAGGAGATCAAGAACAGGGGACTAACATCCCAAATGAGCATTCTCAAATCAACGGTTTCGTCACCGACCGAGGCCGGGCGGACCGGGAGGCGACCATGTTGGTATAAAACTTATGTGAATTGCTTTCGCACCTTTCCAAGGACCAACGAATAAAGACATTCTATGCTATCAACCGAATAGCACTAAACGCATCACTAGTTCCTGCACCCACGGACTCCAAGGATCCCGGAAGATCCGCCAACAATATTGTTTTCACCGATGACGACATGATGGTAGAAGACGGTCATAACTTAGGGCCTTGCATGTTACGGCTCTCGTCAAGAACATAGAGTTTCGAAGAGCGCTCATTGACACGGGTGCATCTTCGAATGTCATCACTCTCAAGACACTCAAAGCTTCCAGGGTGCGACCTAACGAGATCGTACGACAACCCACTACAATGACAGATTTTGAAGGCAACCAAACTAGCACATACGGCTACATCAACTTGGAGCTGGCAGTAGGGCCAATCCAATCAAGCGTGAAGTTTGAAGTAATTGAAAAGGAACCAGACTACCACATGATACTGGGAAGGCCGTGGCTGCACAATCTCAACATCGTCCCTTCAACCTACCACCAATGCACAAAAAAATTGAACGGAGAAGTTGTTCGTATTCCCGCGTCACTTTCCCCCTATGCACCAGTCTACTGCGTAGAAGCACATGGGCCAAGGGAGGGTTCAAAAGGCGTGGCGACCAGGATTCACAGTTTTCTGCTACCAAAATGGACATCGCTCAGAGATGGCGACAAACTAGAGATACCCTGCAGAGGAGACCGTCCTTCCACCATCTCCTCAGAAGAAAGACCCGCCGGTCTCTCGCCACCGGGCGTAACCCGTACCCGCACTAAACGAGAGTGCACCCTTACCGCAAGACGAATCAAAAGGGGAAAGCTCACACATTATCACCATTGTTAGCAATTAGCGGGGAGACCATGAACCGGTCTCTCCGCCCGAAAGAATGTCTTCACAATGACAAGAGGAAGTTCCGACGCCCCTCGGAAGTCGCAAGATGGGACCGACTTAACCACCGACGAACTCGAAAATGTCAATATAGGGAATGAGGAATTTCTGCGACCCATCCTGATCAGTTCGACTCTACATCCTGCGGAACGCTCAAAGCTAGTCGACCTACTCAAAGAATACCAGGACGTCTTCGCGTGGACTTACGAAGAAATGCCTGGCTTGGATGAAAAATTGGTCACCCACCATCGCACGTGATACCCGGATCCAAACCAGGTCAAGCGGCCTCAAGACAATTCAGACACGACGTAGAAGAACAAATCAAGGCGGAGGCTCAAAAATTACTAGCCATTGGTTTTGTCAAGCCTATTCACCATCCTACTTGGTTGTCCAATATTGTTCCGTTAAAAGAAGAATGGTCGGATCGGATGTTGTGTCGATTTCAGAGATCCGAACAAATGTCAGCCCCTAAAGACGATTTCCCGCTACCTAACATCGACATGCTTTGGTAGACGCTACCAAGTGGACATGGTATGTTATCTTTCATGGATGGATATAACGGCTACAACGGATAAAGATGTATGAGCACGATGCGAGTAAAACGCTTTCCGAACCCCTCTCGGAAACTTCTATTACACCGTAATGCCTTTCGGTCCTGAAGAACGCTGGCGCTACTTACCAACGCGCCATGACTACCATCTTCCACGATATGATGCACAAGCAAGTCGAAGATTACGTAGATGATGTGGTGGTTAAATCGAAGACTCGGCGGATCATCCGTAAACGCTGCGAAAAGTGTTCGAAAGATGCCGCGAATACAAATTGAAGATGAATCCTTTGAAATGCGCCTTTGGTGTCTCTTCGGGGAAATTCTTGGGATTCCAAGTAACGGCCACAGGAATAAAAGTTGATCCAGTCAAAACACAAGCTATCCTCACGATGTCGCCGCCGCGAACCGTAAAGGAGATCCAGAGTTTCATGGGCAAGGTAAACTACATTCGTCGCTTCATACCGGGGCTGGCACAGCTCACCACTACATTTACTCCTCTGCTAAAAAAGGAGCAAATTTCGCATGGACTACGTCTCAACAAAAAGCGTACCAGAAGATCCAGCAAATACTGTCCTCCCCAACCGTCATGAAGCCTCCCATGCGAGGGAAACCACTATGTCTCTACACAGCCTTTAGCTATCACGCCATCGGAGCTCTCCTCGCACAAGAAGACGACAAAGGAATGGAATAGCCCATATACTATTTCAGTCGGACGTTGATAGACGCGAACTCGGATACCCCAAAGCGGATAAGGCGTGTTTAGCACCGATTTATTCCATCCGAGAAGTTCGAGGCACTACCTCCTCTCCGATAAGGTGGTGCTAGTATCCAAATCAGACCTGTAAAGTTTCTCCTCTCGAAAACTGCCCGATAGGGAGGCCGGCTAAATGGCTCTGCACTGTCGAGTTCGACATAACGTGCGTTTCCCCAAGGGCCATAAAAGGACAGGCTGTTGCAGACCTGTTAGCAGCATTCCCAGGAGAAAACATCGCAGAGTTACGAGAAGATCTCCCGGGAGACCTTCCAGATATCTTTTTAGTCAAAGAAGAAACATGGCTACTTTTTCTTCGACGGATCTTCCACCCCCAAAGACTAATACTGGAGGAGCGGGTGTTGTACTAGTATCTCTATTTGGAGAAGTCTTCTCGCACTCTTTCAAGCTAGACTTTCCATGCACCAATAACTCACTGAATACGAAGCCTTCCTCATTGGACTATCACTAGCTAAACAAGCCGGGGCCACGTGTTTGGAGATAAGAGGAGATTCCAAATTACTCATCAACCAGGTAAACTGGATCTATGCATTGAAAGAACTAACGCTAGCACCATACAGGGCTGAAGCACAAAAACTACTAAATTATTTCGCCGAAGCGACCGTCACACATGTCGGCCGTAGCAGAAACAAGCATGCCGACTGCTTAGCTACACTAGCCTCAAATTTACAGTTCGAAGGAGCCGAGGAAACCCTGACAGTAAAACGGCGAACCATAGCTTCAACGTGGCTTTCACAACCTGAGAAAGCCGAAGACGATGACTGGAGAACTCCTATCATTCAAGAACTCAACAACTCACTTTTCCAAGGGAAGGTCGACCTCAAGACTTTGCGAAATTTCTTTATGCTTCAAGGTGTTCTGTATCATCGAAACCCAGACAGCTCTCTGTCAAGGTGTCTCGGGAAAGAGAAAGCACAACAACGACTTGAACATGTTCATACCGAAGTCTGTGGAATAACATCAGTAGTAACCATCTACCGTCGTTTACAACGACTTGGATACTATTGGACGGAGATGGAAACTCAGTCACGACTACTCCAGAAAGCGTGTCCAAATTGCCAGGCACCCCCATGTCAGACAGAATTCCTCAACATCAGTCACACTGGGGACTGGCGGGAGCCGTACATTGTTTTCCTTCGCGATAGCATTCTTCCTACTAACAAAGAGGATGCGTCCAAGCTAAGACATAAGTCCAAAAGATTCGTGTTCCATGATGGGGTTTTATATCGCAAGAGTTTCGGGGGAAGTCTGCTGAGGTGTTTGAGCGATCAAATCCCGATTATGTTAAGAGAAATGCACGAAGGCGAACACCAAGGGAAACAGAAACTATTCCTGCAGATACACGAGAGGTACTACTGGCCGACCATGGAAGACAATGACGCGCTACTTTCATTCGAAATGCCGAGAATGCCGTTCACGGAAACCTCATCCACGCGCCTCCAACACCCCTTGTACGCGATAAGTAGCCCGTGGCCCTTTTATAGCCGGGACTCGACATCATTGGGAAGATCAACCCACCATCCTCAAAACAAGCATGAGTACATAATAACCGCGACCGAGTACTTTACCAAGTGGGTTGAAGCTATCCCGCTGAAAGGAACCACTGGAGCCACAATCGCGGCATTCATCAAGGAGCACATCATCTGCCGTTTTGGCGTACCTAAACACGTCATCACCGACAACGGGACGCCTTTTGCTAACAAGCAAGTGCAGGAACTACTTGAGAGGTACGGAATCAAACAAGTCTTCTCTACCATCTATTATCCCTGGGGAAATGGGCAAGCCGAAAGTACCAACAAGACTCTGATCCGAATACTCAGCCGAACAGTACACGACAATCCCAGAATCTGGCATGAGCAATTGCCAATGGCTCTCTGGGGCATACAGAACATCTCTAGAAGCTCCACCGGCACGTCTCCTTACTCCCTCGTCTACGGTACGCACGCGATCCTCCCAAATAGAAATCAAGATCCCGTCGCGTGAATTGCCGCAGCGAGCGGACCCGGTGGAATGAAGCCGAATCACTCAATGCCGGAATTGCGGAACTAGATACTATGGACTCCAGAAGATCCCGGGCAGAGGAACATGCACAAGCATACAGAAATGAGGATTTCCAGGGCGTACAACGACCATGTAAAACCCGTGGTTTTCAAGGAAGAGATCTCGGTGCTAAAACCTCCAAACACATCCAACAAGATGCATCGGCACCGAAGTTTTCTCCCAAATGGGAAGGGCCGTACATAATCACTAAAGCATATAACAGTGGTTACTACAAGATTATCAAAGAAGATGGGGGAAAGCTAGAGGCGGTCATCAACGGAAAATGGCTTAAGGCGTACTACGCCTAATCATTTCCCTGCAACATGCTACATCAAAAGTGTGAACGTCCAGGCACTCTCTCTGCTTTTACTTTTCTTTCTTACCAGTTATCGAATTTCAATACAATCCAACAGATTAACAGGATCTCTTTATTTTTTTAAAAAAAAAAAGAGAAAGAGAAGCCTTTAAATCTCATAATGCAAATCAGAAAACCCCATCTAGTAAATTATAATCCCTACAAAATATCATCTTCAATTGGCCATGATATCTTTCAGTCCTACTCTGCAAATCTCGAGTTAACTCTTCAATCCTCCGAGACTCCAGGGCCAAAACTTCCTCCTCTTCCAGCATGGCTTTCGTGGCAGGAATCACACCAGCAAGAATACCAGCCTTGTCGACCTTCACAATATTGAGGCGATGCCGCAACCAGCTAACGTTAAACTCCAAAGATTCACAGGTGGACACCATATTCTCCCACTTTTGAATGGGCGACTCATGCAGCAGATGAATGGACACATTCTCCATCTCAAGAATCATTGGCAAAAGACAGTTTCACTACGGAAACCAAAGCGGACGAACAAAGACTTCACCACGCTCCTAGTAGCAATATGGCCGTATATCTTCCATATCCTCGTATAAAGGGCCACGAATTCTTTCCGCACTGAGGAAACCACCAACATTCCGATAATTGGAAGAGAGACACCTCATACGAGTCCCAAACGACAAACCTGCGGAAGGGTATTCATGACAAGAGAGCCCTAAATCAGCGTCCCTCAAGTCTGCACGGCGATCCAACAAGGTCGGACTTGAAGGAAGGGGAACAACTAGGTCATCTTCGTCGATAACAATGACGCATGCTCCAATAGGATATCTCTGCACAAAGGAAAATTTTCCATTTATACAACAAGCGTTAAAGTGTACGTCAGTCACAAAGAAGAAGAAAACATACCGGTATGATTTTCTTAACCCGAATAACATTTGTTGGGATGCTCATGCAAGAGTCAGACCTCGCGCCTTCATCCGGAGACCCTGACTGGTTAGAAGACGATTCGAATCTGCGTGACATGACAAAGAGAGAAATCCAACAAGAAAAACCTTTTCTCAAACGAGGAGACGATGCAATTATTTTTGGGTATAAATACGGAATCTTAAAAAGGGAAAGGAAGCAATGACGGACATAACGCTTCTAGATTTTAGCATGAATAATGCCCTAATTGAAGCCGCACGTGAAGGAAAGCAAGATAAGGAAACTTTGCTATCTGAAGAAACTCCCTCCTTGTTTACATTAGTCACGCCAGCAAGCACGCATAGCTTCCACAAATTGCGCCGGTCCCACCAGCTGGCACGCTCAGTTTCCTAACTCACGCAACTTCCCAACGTCGCCCAAGCTGCACCGGCCCTACCAATTGCACCGACTTCCCTATGACCGCCCAAGTCACGCCTGCGAGCATGCATAGCTTCCACATTGCGCCGGTCCCACCAGCTAGCACACTCAGTTTCCCAACTCACGCCAACTTCCCAAAGTCGCCCAAGCTGCACCGGCCCCACCAATTGTACCAGCCTCGATTTGTGCAAAACTACCGGAGGCAAGGATTCCAAATCCTATTTATAAAAGGTCGAGATGAGCCTCCTCAATTCTCTTTACGGTTTGTTTGTTGATAGTTTGTCACCATCTTATGCTTACCTCGCAACAAAGCCCCCTGCTCCGAGCTAAGCGAGGGACTTAATGTTGATGGTGGTCTTTAAACAAGGGGTAAAATCGTAAAACCCCCATGACCTAGTGTTACCCGCAACACATTAACTAAGAGCATTTAACCTGTGTAAATAATTAATATGGGTATCTTTTCAAAATACTTGTTAGGGTTTTCAACACAGAACCCTAATTCCAAAACCAAGCCGCACATTACGCATCATGGCAACAATGCCAAACCAAGCCGCATACTGCGCATCATGGCAACAATGCCAAACCAAGCCGCACACTGTGCACCATGGCAACAATGCCAAACCAAGCCGCACAATCGTGCACCATGGAAACCATGCCAAACCAAGCCGCACACCGCGCACCATGGCAACAATGCCAAACCAAGCCGCACACCGCGCACCATGGCAACAATGCCAAACCAAGCCGCACAAGGCGCACCATGGCAACAATGCCAAACCAAGCCGCAGACTCGCGCACCATGGCAACAATGCCAAACCAAGCCGCACACCGCGCACCATGGCAACAATGCCAAACCAAGCCGCACACCGCGCACCATGGCAATAACGCCAAAACAAGCCGCACACACTCGCGCACCATGGCAACAACGCTAAAACCAAGCCGCACACCGCGCACCATGGCGTTGACGCCAAAACCAAACTACATATCGCACTCATTGGCAACCATGCCAAACTAAGCCGCTATGCCATTGGCACATGCAAAATATAGCGCCCTAGGCTTGCAAAACATGCAACTAGGTCAACATGGCCGTACGTGCCATTGGCACATGCCAACACGTACCACAAGCCATATTTCCAAGCCGCTATGCCATTGGCGCATGCCAAATATAGCGCCCTAGGCTTGCAAAACGTGCAACTAGGTCAACATGGCCGTACGTGCCATTGGCACATGCCAACACGTACCACAAGCCATATTTCCAAGCCGCTATGCCATTGGCGCATGCCAAATATAGCGCCCTAGGCCAAGTCGGCCATGCATGCCATTGGCACATGCCAACATGCTCGCTGGTAGCTTTTCCTACCAAGGCCACGGACCTACCGCACGCATGCCATTGGCACATGCCAACATGCTCGCTGGTAGCTTTTCCTACCAAGGCCACGGCCCTAACGGCCACGCATGCCATTGGCACATGCCAACATGCTCGCTGGTAGATTTTCCTACCAAGGCCACGGCCCTAACGGCCACGCATGCCATTGGCACATGCCAACATGCTCGCTGGTAGCTTTTCCTACCAAGGCCACGGCCCTAACGGCCACGCATGCCATTGGCACATGCCAACATGCTCACGGGTAGCTTTTCCTACCAAGGCCACGGCCCCAACGGCCACGCATGCCATTGGCACATGCCAACATGCTCGCTGGTAGCTTTTCCTACCAAGGCCACGGCCTAACGGCCCACGCATGCCATTGGCACATGCCAACATGCTCGGGCCGGTAGCTTTTCCTACCAAGGCCACGGCCCTAACGACCACGCATGCCATTGGCACATGCCAACATGCTCGCTGGTAGCTTTTCCTACTACCAAGGCCACGGCCCTAACGGCCACGCATGCCATTGGCACATGCCAACATGCTCATTTGGTAGCTTTTCCTACCAAGGCCACGGCCCAAACGGCGACGCATGCCATTGGCACATGCCAACATGCTCGTCGGTAGGTTTTCCTACCAAGGCCACGGCCCTAACGGCCACGCATGCCATTGGCACATGCCAACATGCTCGCTTGTAGCTTTTCCTACCAAGGCCACAGCCCTAACGGCCACGCATGCCATTGGCACATGCCAACATGCTCGTCGGTAGATTTTCTTACCAAGGCCACGGCCCTAACGGCCACGCATGCCATTGGCACATGCCAACATGCTCGCTGGTAGCTTTTCCTACCAAGTCCACGGCCCTAACGGCCACGCATGCCATTGGCACATGCCAAATACACACGCCGGTAGCCTAACTTGCAAACCGTGCAACCTACCACCAAGGCATTCCGCACATGCCATTGGCACATGCCACACACGCCACCAAGAGCTCGCATTGCCACTTACACTCAACGTACAACCTACCACCAAGGCATTCCACACATGCCAATGGCACATGCCACACGCGCCACTAGCAGCGCCACTTGCACTCAAGGTGCAACCAACACTCGAGATATCAACACAAACCGGGGATGCTTTCCGGGGTTTTGGTTTGGCGGTCATAGCTTACAGCAGTACACTACGCTCACATTAAGAAAGCGTGAAAAGGAATAAAGCGGTCAAATAAATGAGGAAATAATGGTGAAAACGTTTTCACCCATAAACACCTTGCGGTTACCACCTCCTCTCATTATTTCACCCTTTACTCTCTTCCTTCATGAGGCCGTGGTACATTTCAATCCCGACTTGTATAAATAGGTCTTACCTATTTCCACCCGTGACAACAAGTCTCGGTCAGGAGAAAAATACTACACTCTCATAAAGGCAACTTTGCAAGCTCTCCCAAAAGCTTTCATCTCTTGCAAGCTTCCCAAGCTTCTACTTTCTGATACAAGTCGAGATACTACTCTCCCCACTATTCTCGTCTCAACACCTTTCTTTGCTTCCTCCCCAAATCAACCCTTCTCCTCCACTTTGTGACCGAAGCAAGTCCTGAACGACCATTTCTTGGTTTAGGCCGGACTTGTACAGATTGATCTCTCGAATCTATAAAGTGCTCACGTGCAACACATTTGTTTAGGGTTTGAACCAGTTTCTCACTCACCTACCGAATTTACCGAAATCGGCAAAACGATTTTCACCTTTAAACAGCGTGCTTCCTCATTAATAGGTTGCCATCAGCTGCGTTAGAAGGTAAAACTCCGATGGAGAAGTGGTATGGTAAACCAGCTTATGATTATGACTCAATTCATATCTTTGGTTGCCACCGCTTGGTATCATGTTAGTGAAAACAAGCTTGATAGCCGTGTTGTTAAAGGGATCTTTATGGGTGTGAAGAAAGGAGTTAAAGGGTTCAAAATTTGGAATCCAGTTGAAAAGAAGATAGTCATGAGTAGAGACGTTATATTTGATGAAGCGTCTATGGTGAAG
This sequence comes from Papaver armeniacum, assembly GCA_023531295.1. Taxonomy (NCBI): domain Eukaryota; kingdom Viridiplantae; phylum Streptophyta; class Magnoliopsida; order Ranunculales; family Papaveraceae; genus Papaver; species Papaver armeniacum. The sequence continues at coordinate 109,839 of JAJJWW010005126.1, read as the reverse complement.
TCTTGGGGTTCTCGACAGTGGAGAACACTACCAAAGACCAGTGAGCCTTTACAGCAGGTGGAGATTAATGCAACTCCACTAATTCCAGCTAAGTCTCAGATTCTCGTTATGACTACTTCCGAAGGCGTGGCGTCTACAAGGGAGATAAATCTGAAGTTCCAAATGATAGTGACGATGTTAATGAAGAGGAACATGAAGCGGAGAAGGTACGGAAGCTACGGTCACCGAGATCATAGCAACCAAAGAAACTGAGAAGATCAATCAGAAACCTTGGTTGGATGGATGATTTTATAGCCTATGCATTACCGCTTATTGAAGAAGGCATTCCTAATACCTATTTTGAAGCTATACACGGTGTAGAGCGTCAAGAATGGGAAGTCATATACTGAGATGAGATGGAGTCTCTTTACAAGAATGGCACATGGGTTCTTACGAAGCTTCGAACGGTAAGAAGGCCATTGGATGCAAATGGGTATATGCTAAGAAAGAAGGATCTCATGTGAATCAAGTACGCTACAAGGAAAGGTTAGTTTCAAAAGGTTATGCCCAAAGAAAAGGGATTGACAACAATGAGGTGTTCTCCCCAGTTGTGAAGCACTCATCAATCCGAATTTTGTTGGCCTTGGTAGCACAATATGATTTAGACCTAGTTTAGCTAGATGTCAAGACAGCATTCTTACATGGTGATCTAGAAGAGGAGATCTATATGACTCAGCCGAGTGGGTTCAAAGTTGCTGGAAAAAAAGATTGTGTATGCAAGCTGAAAAAATCGTTGTATGGGTTGAAGCAGTCTCCAAGACAGTGGTACAAGCGATTTGATCAGCTTATGATTGGCCAGAAATACACAAGAAGTCACTATGACCATTGTGTATACTTCAAGAAGCTACGTGATGGGTATTTCATATATTTACTCTTGTATGTCGATGATATGCTGATAGCATCGAATAACAAGAAAGAGATTGATCATTTGAAGCAGAAATTGTCAACTGAGTTCGAGATGAAAGATCTAGGAGAAGCTAAGAAGATTCTTGGCATGGAGATTCAACGTGACAGAGAGAAGGGTAAAGTTTGTTTGTCTCAAAAGGCATACTTGAAGAAAGTGTTACATAAATTTGGTGTTTGCGAAGGAACTAAATCTGTAAGTACTCCCCTTGGTCCTCATTTTAAGTTGAGTTCTGATATGTCTCCTACTACTGAAGAAGAGCGTGAGTATATGGCCCAAGTCCCATATGCTATTGTTGTTGGTAGCTTGATGTATGCGATGGTATGTACAAGGCCGGATATTTCACATGCAGTAAGTATGATCAGCCGTTATATGCATAATCCTGGTAAAGGACATTGGCAAGCTGTGAAATGAATTTTGAGGTATCTTTATGGTACTGTTGATGTTGGCTTGGAGTTTTCGAAGGAAGATGGGAACAATCAAATGTGTGTTGGTTATGTGGATTCTGACTATGCTGGGTGATTTGGACAAGAGACGTTCAACTACGGGGTATGTATTTACCATAGCGGGAGCACCAAGTAAGTTGGAGATCAATCTTGCGCCTCGTGGCGCTTTCAACTACGGAGGCGGAGTATATGGCGGTGGATCGAGGCATTTAAGGAGGATATATGGTTACAAGGTTTGCTAGATGACTTGGGTGTTGTGCAGAACAAATGCTGTGCATTGTGATAGTATTAGTGCAATTTACTTGGCTAAGAATCAAGTTCATCATGCCAGAACCAAACATATAGATGTTCGATTTCACTTTGTTAGAGAAATTCTGGAAGAAGAAGAAGACAACTACTTTTGAAGATCGATACCAAAGACAATCCAGCTGATATGTTAACGAAGGTAGTATCTGGGGTCAAGTTTCATCATTGCTCGGAATTGATCCACATTCTTCCGGTTTGGTGAGACCCGTTGGGGTAGAGGTTATTAGGAACCTAGTTGAGGCCTTCTAGTAAGGCCATTGAGTGAACTACGGTCGGTTTGATTCCTTGAAGAGGATATACGTGGCAGCCTGGCGGCGCAGTCGACGCTGGAAGACGATGGTGATTTAGTGTATTGATCGTCTCATGCATGAATGCATGATCCGAGGTGGAGAATTTTTGGATGCTGGCGGGATTGTAGAACACGGTTTTGTGTGAGAGTCCAAAACTTGTGGAACTCCAAAACCGTGTTATTGGTGGAGTTGATTTTGGATAAACCAAAATCAGAGTTTTGATAAATCTTATTGGTTTCTTAATCCTAAAGTTTAGGGACTTATTAGCTAAGTTATGAAACCCTAATCCCTACCTATGTGCATATAAATAGCCTAGTAGAGAACCTTGGAAATACACACAAAATTTCTTCTTTCTCTCTTAGGGTTTATATGTATTCTCCCTTGCGATAATATATAAATCACTTAATGTCGCCCAGCTTCCTGTCTCTCAATGATGTTGTTCCCAATTGTGCCAGCCTCCCGATTTGTGCAAAACTGCCAGAGGCAAGGATTCCAAATCCTATCTATAAAAAGGTCGACAAGCCTCCTCAATTCTCTTTTACGATTTATCACGATAGTATGTCACCATCTTATGCTTACCTCGCAACAAAGCCCTTGTTCCGAGCTAAGCGAGGGACTTAATGTTGATGGTGGTTTTTAGACAAAGGGTAAAATCGTAAAACCCCGAATAACCTAATGTCACCGGTGAAACATTTATTAGAACATTCAATGCATGTAGTCAGTAATTAATAGGGGGGGTATTTTTTAAAATTAGGGTTACAACGAACAAAACCCTAATTCCCCTCCATGCCAATGGCAAATCATGCCAGCCACACCTAGCCCAAGCTAGCTGCGCCATGCCAAACACACTCTGCCTTGGCCTTAGCTATGCTAGTCACACCAAATGCGCCAAAGCATGCCAACCATGCTAGCCGCACCTCTGTGCCAATGGAAAATCATGCCAGCCACGCCTATCCCAAGCTAGCCGCACCTCTGTGCCAATGGCAAATCATGCCAGCCACAACAAACGCGCCAAAGCATGCCAACCATGCTAGCCGCACCTCCGTGCCAATGGCAAATCATGCCATCCACACCTAGCCCAGGCTAGCCGCCCCTTTGTGCCAATGGCAAATCATGCCAGCCACACCTAGCCCAAGCTAGCCCACCTCTGTGCCAATGGAAAATCATTCCAGCCACACCAAACACGCCAAAGCATGCCAACCATGCTAGCCGCACCTCCGTGCCAATGGCAAATCATGCCAGCCACACCTTGCCCAAACTTGCCGCGCCATGCCAAACACACTCTGACTTGGCCCTATCCAGTCACGCCACGCCAAGCCAAACACCCTTACCTTGGCCCTAACCGCGCCATGCCTAAGTAGCGCCCGCACCTAGGCTTGCAAACCGTGCAACCTAGGCCAAATTGGCCACGCATGCCATTGGCACATGCCAACATGCTCGCTGGTAGCTTTTCTCACCAGGGCATGGCCCTAATGGCTGAGCATGCCATTGGCACATGCCAACACGCTCGCTGGTAGCTTTTCTCACCAGGGCGTGGCCCTAATGGACGAGCATGCCATTGGCACATGCCAACACGCTCGCTAGTAGCTTTTCTCACCAGGGCGTGGCCCTAATGGCGGAGCATGCCATTGGCACATGCCAACACGCTCGCTGGTAGCTTTTCTCACCAGGTGGTGTGGCCCTAATGGCCGAGCATGCCATTGGCACATGCCAACACGCTCGCTCGGTAGCTTTTCTCACCAGGGCGTGGCCCTTATGGCCGAGCATGCCATTGGCACATGCCAAAACGCTCGCTGGTAGCTTTTCTCACCAGGGCGTGGCCCTAATGTCCGAGCATGCCATTGGCAAATGCCAACACGCTCGCTGGTAGCTTTTCTTACCAGGTTGTGGCCCTAACGGCCGAGCGTGCCATTGGCACATGCTAACACGCTTGTAGTAGCTTTTCTTACTAGGCCGTGGCCCTAACGGCCAAGCATGCCATTGGCACATGCGAACACGCTCGCTGGTAGCTTTTCTTACCAGACCATGATCCAAATTGGCCACGCATGCCATTGGCACGTGCCAAACACGTACGCTGGTAGCCCAACTTGCAAGCCGTGCAACCTAGGCCAACTTGGCCGTACGCGCTATTGGCACATGCCAAAAACCCCACTGGTAGCCTAACTGATTGCAGTTTTACAAGTGGTAAGTATAAGAGTATCGTTCGCTCGGACTTGTTTCAAAGATTTTGATTTTAGACTTAATTAAAGAAAATACTAAAATAAACTAATTACAATTGATTTTTGTTATCAAGGAGAGATGAGTCTAGGGCTTTGGATTTCACTACTTCTAATGATGGTAAACTCAATAAATAAAACTTTGACATAATACTCCGACTTTACTCAAAACAATTTTCGAACTCAATCTCATGCTTTGGAAGATATAACACTACATGCTCTTTTTTATGACTTACGTCGCTAATCTAAGGCCTAATCCTCCTTCGCTTATAAAAGAACGGTAGAAACTACCCAAAACAGTTTTCACGAAGCAAGTAAAGAAGAGAGAATTTTTAGACAAATTAAAACACAATTTTTGGAGTAAATATGCCAAAGAAATTAATTACTAAATATTACCCATCAAAAATAGTTTCCTCCAAAACCCTAGAAAAGAAATTTAGCTGCTCATAGAACGAAGATTGGAGAAAATTTCATTAATCATTGTATTAAAAATATTAATAAAGGTGCTTACAATGATTTCCAGAGATAAACGACCGTCTCTGATGGTCTGTGTTTTAAGACTGCCTGAAGATCGATAGTGCGTTAACACTGTCGTTGTTTCTGAGACGGCTTCTGCGACTGCTCTTGATAGTTCAATGTTCTTGGTGTTCTTGAGCAACACCAGCAGAAACAGAATTCTGCAACTTCTTCTTCTCGGCTCTGTAGCCTGATTTTCTGCCTCCAAACTTCCCCAAACTCCTCGTCCTCTTTCCTAGAACTCGTACCACCCTATTTATATCAAACAGGGGCGAAAAATACCAAGAAAATCTCTTCTTCTTCTCCACGGCAAGTCGCGACTTTTCTTCCCTGTAAATCCTCCTTACACGTCATTGATTGAATCGTAGCTGTTCAAGACTCTTCTTAGGATAGAAACAAATCAGATATTCACTTCCCTTTGCCCACGTAACTTCCAAAAATATACCACAGAAACCCGAGTCGTTTCCTTCCCTGTTTTAGCTTCGAACGGATGATTAAGCCCAATTCAGTTTGTTGAATTACCTGTACCAGGCCTGTTTAGCTACATCAAGTCCATCCCAACCTTATTTGGAGATTGAGTCTCGTTAAAAGCCTTCCAAATCTCGACCCAAAACTCTGCCAGTGAAAGAATGACTTTTCCCGCCAATTTTCTTAATTCAAAATGAAGGGGATGACCTCCCCCTATCCGATAGTGGAGTCACTTTAGCAATTGGGGCGGAAACAATAATTTCTGGGGTGCAAATAGCCATGAGGTGTAAATAGCAATTAGGGTACCCCTTATCAGTGGAATACCCCTTAGTAATTGAAGCGCCCCTTATCCAAATGAGGGGTCCGAATAGTAATTTTCTCCACGAGCGCAAATACCACTTTTCGAGCCAATTTTTCCCGAAAAGCTTATTTCTCCAAAAACACCTACAAAGACATAAAATACCAAAATAAGCGCAAAATCGAGTACTAACATTACAGAGAATTGAGACTAATATAGACACATAAATGCGTCTATCAAATACCCCCAAACTTATTATTTGCTAGTCCCGAGCAAATCAAAAACAAAATCCTAACTCACTGTCGCAGGCATCGTCGATTGCATTTAGCGTATGCAATAAGCCTTTAAACCCCTAGGTGGCCCTAGTGGCCGGAGTTATAGTCTCGGGAGGGTTTACCAGAGATATACCCACAAAACCTTTACACTCCAGACCTTAGCTATTTACGCAGAACCTTGGAAGGCACTAAAGAATCTCCTTGGTTGGCATACTTATTGACTACAAGAGGAAGTACCCCGATGCGAAATTCCAATTGATGTACACGAGTTTGCACTCAAGCATACTAAAATTCATATATAAGTCACGAGCTCTACTCGGATGTCTCACTATGGACATCAATACCCGAGTCAAAACTAATCACATGGATAGATCAAGAAGATGGATATAGAGAAAAACATAGATGGTTTTGATGTTTACTAAGTGATCGATGTTTCCCATATCTCGTCTCCAAGGCCTCCGCCAAAATGAACCTATCCTAATGGACTGAGATACGGTCCGACTAATATCAACACAACCGGCATATACAAGGGAACCAGTGGTCGACAATCCTAATTCTAGATCAACACGTACGGCATATACAAGGGAACCAAATGGTCGATTTATTCACCGAACATTAATATATATTTTTTTTTTAACCGCATGATTTGATCTTTTGGATCTAAGCGCATGCTTCTTGTCAGTTACATGATAGTTCCCATGGATCCTGCGTTCCACGCTTGTTTAGGCGACGGAGACAGGAAAACACACACATATTGCTATTCCCAAGTGTTAATTTTATTCCGTTTGTTCTAATTGGTCTAGTCTTTTTTTTTTTTTTTTTTTTTTTTTTTTTTTTTTGTATCTCAATCACTCTAATTCACCCTAGCATTGGTAACAACTTGAATCGTGGGCCCCACATAATCACTTAGAAAAACATAATTTAAAAACAAAATAAAATAAAAACAAGTGAAAAGGACTCAACGAGATATGGTGAAACTATCATGTTATTTCTAACACCCGAACTCGTGCTTTTATGAATAGACTCTTTAGATGTTTCCATCTAATCGATTGGTTCCTCAACTCCTACAACCAAAATGCTTCCATCCACTTAGATTGGTTAGTGCCATCCTTAATAAGCATAAATTTCTAGGCTCTGGAGTTTAACAATGCAACTAAAAAGTTTCTCCCATACCCCCAAACTTAAATCTAACATTGTCCTCAATGTTCTAAAGATGAAATTAAAAGCATGAACAAGGAGAAACTGTTACCATTTAAAGCGAAAGAGTTAAGGAAAGATATTACCGTGTTGCATGAGCATGGGTTACCTCCCAAGAAGTGCTAAGTTTAACGTCTTCAGCCAGACATAAGAAAGAATTAATCACTTCATATCATAAAGTAATAACCGGAACAACTGTGGATCATCTGCATCAAAAAGTGTTATCACAGATAAAAGGAAACTGCAACAAACCAAGAATAAACATAGCACACCCTTGCCTAGTTTCCTGTTTAAGACAACTACATCTAGTTGTGGTTCAGGTTCAGGTTCAATAAAGGGGTCTAAATAAAATATTTTCATAGGTTGCACCTCCTCAAAAGTAAGATCCGAAATATCAGGTTCTAAGGTCTGGAAAAATTTAGAAGCACATAATAATAACCTGAATAATTGAGGATCCTTTAAGTCAATCAGGTTTGACTTACACAGATGACCATAATGAGAGTGGTGGTCATTCTTAAGCAAATGTGTCAATTCTATTTTCCTAAAATAATTAGGTTTAGTCTCAGAACTTAATAATTGACTCATCTGAAACATATACGTTCCCACAATTGGTTGAAAAATATTTGGTGGGAAAACAAAATCAATCTTGGTATCATAGCCTGGAGTAAACCACATCAACCCAGAGGATGGGTTTCTAACAACTGAACTTCTTCCTGGACATCATTAGGTTCTAGAGAACTAGTATGAAGGCAATCGGCACAATGGTTGAGGCACATATATCAAGTCCCAAGTGAGGGATCTCTCGTAAGAGCTAAAGGTAAGGCATGTGGAGAATGATAATCACCCCCAAACTTAGAGTTTTGGGTGTCTCTAGATAGACTATCTACAATTTCCCTAATTTCTAGATCATCCGAATCCCGAAAATGGTCAATTGCTTCTTGTAGGTCATATTCGGGTGACACATCCTCATACATATTTAAAAGCTCTACGAGTTCATCTTCGTCGTCTAAGACTGTTGTTTCTAAATCAGACTCTAAAATATTATTCTTAGAATAAACTCGTTCCTCTCTAAACCAATATCGGCTTTGTAATCAAAAGGAAATACTACATCGTCTAAAACGGGAGTATCTCTAGTCAAATCCTCGTCCTTTTGAATAGGTGAATAATTATTAAAATTATTTGGATTTGAACTAGAAATATTATCATCATAAAGCTCAATTGGAGTAACAAATTCCCGATCACTTTGCCTACATATTTCGAGATTCTTCATCAACACTATCCTCATCATAACATGAAAATGGTTGAACCTTTTCTAAACAAGTAGTGTTACCAATTCTAACCTCGTCATCTTGATCATGTGAGTAACTATTCTCATTTTTAAGGCTAAATTGGTAATCAAGATTATTCCGAGCAATTCTTTCGTTCTTCAAAACCCTAGTTTTCTCAACCAAAATCTTGAGGGACTCTTCGATAGGACGAGTAGGAACGGAAGCAGCACCCAAGAGTTTGAGAGACTCTTCTATAGGACGAGTAGGAACGGAAGGATCATAATAAGGACTAGTTTTCAACTGTTTAATTAAGTCGTCCAAAGACGAGGAACTAGCACTGTAATATTCCTTATTTTCTTGCTCGTATGATCTGTGTGCGTGCGAATAGTAATTGGGCTCACTATGATATGAACCATAACCTTGAAAAGGTTGGTGTTCCCAACCACTATGCACACTGTGGTCAAAGTAGTAGTGTCCATTTTGAAAAATCAGTCGGATATTCATTGTATTGGCTATTGTAATACCAGTTCGACATTATTTTGTGCACGTGCAAATGCAAATGCAAGGTCGACTAAAATGGGTAGGCTCAGGTTACCACAGCAAAATATACCCAAAGGTACGAGAGGTGAGGTTTGTGGACTTTCACCGGGTAACTCCCATAAGGCCCAAGGCACGGGTTCAAATTTACTAATCCACGAGTTTTCCTAAAATCGGTGAGTCCTGGACGATGCAATTGGTGTGTGCACGTGTAAAAATTTTTTTTATTTTTTTAATAAATAAATAATATAAAAATAAACAAACAATATATACAAGTCCAAAAGAAACATAGAAAAAAAAAAAACTAACAAAAATAATATCTCCGGTTTTCTCCTTTTTTTTTTGGCAAGTTCGACTTTCCACTTTCCGTTTCAAGCAAAACCTGCACAACAAAAACAAAACTACCCAAAGACGTAAAATAGAACAAAAAATTAAATAAAAATAAAATATATACAAAACCTAAAACCTAAACCTAAATACAAGTCCGCGTCGGCGGCGCCTAAAAACTGATTGCGCTTTTACAAGTGGTAAGTATAAGAGTATCGTTAAACTTGGACTTGTTTCAAAGATTTTGATTTTAGACTTAATTAAAGAAAATACTAAAATAAACTAATTACAATTGATTTTTGTTATCAAGGAGAGATGAGTCTAGGGCTTTGGATTTCACTACTTCTAATGATGGTAAACTCAATAAATAAAACTTTGACATAATACTCCGACTTTACTCAAAACAATTTTCGAACTCAATCTCATGCTTTGGAAGATATAACACTACATGCTCTTTTTTATGACTTACGTCGCTAATATAAGGCCTAATCCTCCTTCGCTTATAAAAGAACGGTAGAAACTACCCAAAACAGTTTTCACGAAGCAAGTAAAGAAGAGAGAATTTTTAGACAAATTAAAACACAATTTTTGGAGTAAATATGCCAAAGAAATTAATTACTAAATATTACCCATCAAAAATAGTTTCCTCCAAAACCCTAGAAAAGAAATTTAGCTGCTCATAGAACGAAGATTGGAGAAAATTTCATTAATCATTGTATTAAAAATATTAATAAAAGTGCTTACAATGATTTCCAGAGATAAACGACCGTCTCTGATGGTCTTTGTTTTAAGACTGCCTGAAGATCGATAGTGCGTTAACACTGTCGTTGTTTCTGAGACGGCTTCTGCGACTGCTCTTGATAGTTCAATGTTCTTGGTGTTCTTGAGCAACACCAGCAGAAATAGAATTCTGCAACTTCTTCTTCTCGGCTCTGTAGCCTGATTTTCTGCCTCCAAACTTCCCCCAAACTCCTCGTCCTCTTTCCTAGAACTCGTACCACCCTATTTATATCAAACAGGGGCGAAAAATACCAAGAAAATCTCTTCTTCTTCTCCACGGCAAGTCGCGACTTTTCTTCCCTGTAAATCCTCCTTACACGTCATTGATTGAATTCATAGCTGTTCAAGACTCTTCTTAGGATAGAAACAAATCAGATATTCACTTCCCTTTGCCCACGTAACTTCCAAAAATATACCACAGAAACCCGAGTCGTTTCCTTCCCTGTTTTAGCTTCGAACGGATGATTAAGCCCAATTCAGTTTGTTGAATTACCTGTACCAGGCCTGTTTAGCTACATCAAGTCCATCCCAACCTTATTTGGAGATTGAGTCTCGTTAAAAGCCTTCCAAATCTCGACCCAAAACTCTGCCAGTGAAAGAATGACTTTTCCCGCCAATTTTCTTAATTCAAAATGAAGGGGATGACCTCCCCCTATCCGATAGTGGAGTCCCTTTAGCAATTGGGGCGGAAACAATAATTTCTGGGGTGCAAATAGCCATGAGTGTAAATAGCAATTAGGGTACCCCTTATCAGTGGAATACCCCTTAGTAATTGAAGCGCCCCTTATCCAAATGAGGGGTCCGAATAGTAATTTTCTCCCACGAGCGCAAATACCACTTTTCGAGCCAATTTTCCCGCAAAAGCTTATTTCTCCAAAAACACCTACAAAGACATAAAATACCAAAATAAGCGCAAAATCGAGTACTAACATTACGTAGAATTGAGACTAATATAGACACATAAATGCGTCTATCACTAACTTGCAAACCGTGCAACCTACCGCCAAGGCATTCCGCACATGCCACACACGCCACTAGCAGCTCTATGCATTGCCACTTACACTCAACGTACAACCTACCACCAAGGCATGCCACACACGCCACTAGCAGCTCTGGCATTGCCACTTGCGCTCGAGGCGCAACCCGCAACAAAGGCATTCCGCACATGCCATTGGCACATGCCAACACGCATCGCGGGTAGCTTTTCTCACCAGGCCGTGGCCCTAATGGCCAAGCATGCCATTGGAACATGCCAACACGCATTGCTGGTAGCTTATCTTACCAGGCCGTGGCCCTAATGGCCGAGCATACATTGGCACATGCCAACACGCATCGCTGGTAGCTTTTCTTACCAGGCCGTGGCCCTAATGGCCGAGCATGCCATTGGCACATGCCAACACGCATCGCTGGTAGATTTTCTTAATAGGTCGTTGCCCTAATCGCCGAGCATGCCATTGGCACATGCCAACACGCTCGCTGGTAGCTTTTCTTACCAAGCCATGGCCCTAATGGCCAAGCATGCCATTGGCACATGCCAACACACATCGCTGGTAGCTTTTCTTACCAGGCCGTGGCCCTAAGGGCCGAGCATGCCATTGACACATGCCAACATGCTCGCTGGTAGCTTTTCTTACCAAGCCGTGTCCCTAATGGCCGAGCATGCCATTGGCACATGCCGACACGCATCGCTGGTAGCTTTTCTTACCAGGACGTGTCCCTAATGGCCGAGCATGCCATTGGCACATGCCAACTTGCATCGCTAGTAGCTTTTCTTACCAGGACGTAGCCCTAATGGCCATGCGTGCCATTGATACATGCCAAACACGCACGCCGGTAGCCTAACTTGGCAAGCCGTGCAACCTAGGCCAACTTGGCCGAACGTGCCACTGACGCATGCCAAAACCCACGCCGGTAGCCTAACTTGCAAACCGTGCAACCTACCACCAAGGCATTCCGCACATGCCATTGGCACATGCCACACACGCCACTAACAAACTCCGGCATTGCCACTTACACTCAACGTACAACCTACCATCAAGGCATTCCGCACATGCCATTGGCACATGTCACACACGCCACTAGCAGCTCGGGCATTGCCACTTGCACTCAAGGTGCAACCCGCAACAAAGGTATTCTGCACATGCCATTGGCACATGCCCCACGCGCTACTTGCACTCAAGGTGCAACCAACACTCGAGACATCAACACAAACCGGGGATGCTTTCCGTGGTCTTGGTTTGGCGGTCACAAAGATGCATGCGTACACTACGCTCACATTAAGAAAGCGTGAATAGGAATAAAGCGGTCAAAAAAATGAGGAAATAATGGTGAAAACGTTTTCACCCATAAACACCATGCGCTTACCACCTCCTCCCATTATTTCACCCTTTACTCTCTTCCTTCATGAGGCCAGGGTACGTTTCAATCTCGACTTGTATAAATAGGTCTTACCTATTTCCACCAAACAACAAGTCTCGGTCAGGACAAAAACACAACACTCTCAGAAAAGGCAACTTTGCAATCTCTTTAAAAAGCTTTCATCTCTTGCAAGCTTCCGGCTTTCACTTTCGATACAAGTCGAGACACTACTCTCCCGCAATTATTCTAGTCTCAACACCTTTCTTTGCTTCCCTCCCCAAATCAACCCTTCTCCTCCACTTTGTGACCGAAGCAAGTCTGGAACGGCCATTTCTTGATTTAGGCCGGACTTGTACAGATTGAGTTCTCGAATCTATAAAGTGCTCACGTGCAGCACATTTGTTTAGGGTTTAAACCTGTTTCTCACTCACCTACCCAATTTACCGAAATCAGCGGAAACGATTTTTACCCATAAACACCTGGGTACCTAAATACTGTTCCTCCGGTTGTGGTTGGTAAAATCCATGTTTTACTTATTCATCATCTCTAACTTTACTCTCTCAATAATTCTACTTCTTTTTAAAAAAACCCATCCGATTTTTAATCTCACTAATTATCTTTAACTTTAATCATTTCACTAACCATTACACTAACTATTATTAACACTAACTAATCATTACCCAAAATTAATCAGGAGGGTAATTTAGGTATTAATAGAAATATCTAGATAAGGGGTGACCTAAATTTACTTCTAATGTCTTACTAAAAATAGAACCATGGTCCCCAAAAAAACCATGGTCCCAAAAAATGGTTCAAAATGAATAAGCTTTCAAACTCATATCCACACCCTATGTCCCACTATAGCCCATTGGAGGAGCCCAGTTGCAACCCTAATTCCAGTCGAACCCTAAATTAATCAAAAAGCTGAGTATTGTCACCAGCCACAACTCTCTCTTAACAGCCGCCGCCAAGCAACAGAAACCAGCAATGGGGGATCCAGAACGAGATTTATCACCACTATCTCACAACCTTGTAGGAAAACATTTTGCTCAGGAATAGGACAAACAGTTGACGATGAATATTGAGCAAGCAGACACAGATTGATGTTCTAGATTACAATAACACCCCCTCTAACTTTGGATTCGTGAAAAGATCAAGGTGAGGAAAGGAAAGGGTAGGATAATCAATTGAAACAGGGATTTTGAGATACAAAAAATGAGAGATGAAAAATTTAATCAATTCAAGCTTTTATGACTACTAATGGTTGAACCCTGAGATGCAAAATTTAATCAAACAGGGAAAATCAGAAATGCTGAGTACAATAAAATTAAGATATTGATAGAACTGATCAAACATAGGAAACAAACCACAGATGCAAACCTTTTCATGCAACTGCTCAATACAACACACTGCTAGTAAAAAACCAATGAAACAAACCACAGATCCATAGTCTAAAATTATGGTTTCTCTGCTTTTTACATTACAAACTGAAATGATCTTTAATAAAAGACTAGCACAAGATTACCGAGGTAAGTTGGGTTAACTAACACAAAAATTAAATCTCACTTGAATTGAAAAACAAAACCCAGATCTGTCCAGTAGGATGCATTTTATCAGCAAGAGCATCTGTAATAAGCTCTACCGGAACCGTCAAAGAGTTCACCAAGACTCAAGTTCCATAAACAACTTGTATTATGAATATAAGAGCCAGATATTTCCGACTTCCTAAGAAAAGTGATGGTGGTGTTTTGAGAGGAGAAATCATTATGCTATGTGGATATCCAATCTATTTGATGTTTTATTTTCCGTTGATTGATCATGAAGAAGAAAAACATGATACAGATCTGATTTTTAGAGTTAGGATTTGTTTTTATTTTTTCTTTTTTTTTTCCACCGACTGTGCACAGATGAAGGAGTAGGAAATGAATTAGTGAACACTACTCTTTTTATAAGGCCTATATCATTTCAGGGATAAACTTGACCGTTGATTATTTTACACTATATGATCGAACGGCTCATATTATATTATATATCTAACCATAGTTGCTGACCAAAAAACCTATTATAGACGGCTGCGATTTATTCTTAACAAACATGGAAGGTTCCATAATTTTATGGAAGGGTTAGATTCTTCGTTGGTCGTTTTCGATGATGGAATGGAGCCATTGGTTCCCGCTTCCCATAAGGTTAAAGGCAGACCCTACGGTATGTGATACGTATTGATCTCTCGTACCTTGGTAACTATTACTTTAAAGGCGGAATTCAGAATAATAATAGACGAGAAACTTAGAAAACGGAACACAAGTAATAATTCGAATAAAATATCTTCTCTTAGATTATGAACAAGAAAACGATTACAATTCTCTCTTTGTTACGCTCACAATCTTCTCTAAACAGTGAATTAACCTTAAACTGTTTGCTAAGCTTGCACAAGTATTGTCGAAAGCTTTCTCTAGGTTTTCTCGTGCCTAGTATCTGTGTGTGCGTCAATAACAAGAACACACTTACTAGATGTATTTAGTTATGAGCTAAACATCCCTATTTATATGATTCGTTTGGTTTCCCAAACGTCTTAGGAATCTATTTCCTTTTGTAGGACTAATTCATTTTCTAGGTATATTACCTAAACTAAGAATACTGCTCAAAACAATACTCGTTCCTAAACTAGGAATTTATCCTAAACAAGGAATCCTTCCTAATGTAGCATTCTATCCTCAATTCGTTTTGAGGATCACTAGTTCCCAGGGAAAGGAAGATACACATGTATCATGCGCCCCCCCCTCAAGAACTTGAACTCCTGTGAAAGTTATATTTGTAGGTTAGGGAACTCGTGAGTTCCTTTCACCCTGCTGAACCATCTCTCCTTGCCGGGAACTTGACCTTGACATCTACTTAAGAAAGTCTCATTCTCTTCCTGGCGTGTCTCTCTGTCTCTCTTCGCTCCATAATGCAATCTTCTTCGAGTGATTCTTCTCTATCAAACCACAAGTCTTCCACATGTGGAAAGATTATCTTGTCATCTCCATCATCATCCAAGAATGGTGGTTCAAACATACTTAACCCTCTTAGGTCTTATTGTTGTTGTTTGGTAATGTATTCCAAACTAACTCTACTCGGCTTCCAAGAGAACGGATCACAAGGAGAATGAACTTTGTGCTAGCATTCACCAACCGCTTAACCCGAGTGGATGTAATCAAACTGCTCCCTCAAGAGGAGAGTCAATAGCTCGTATTACAAAAGCTTTCTTATCTTTGGTAAAGGTATACTTCTGCTCCCTCCTATGTAAAACCGCATCTCGATCCCACAAGTAAGGACTACCAAGTACAACTTGACAAATATCCAATGGAACCACGTCTCATGTAACCTCGTCAATGTATGACTCATCAAAAGCAAACTTGAACGTGCACTGTTCTGCAACCTGTAGTCCACCTTCCTTTTGAATCCACCCTAAAGGATAGGGTTTGGGATGTTTGAAAGTTTTCAAACCCAACTTCTGTATCAAAGAATGTGAAAGTAAATTATTCTGACTTCCTGGTCAATAACAAAGATCTATTAGTGTTGTCTTAACTCTCGCATCTTAACCGTCAAGACTCGTTCCCTAGGATCGTCTTCCATAAGTTCTTCTACGCCTCCTGCCATTAGAGAGAGCTTTTGATTAGGTTCTGTTAGTCCTTTGACTTCTTTTGGAACTTGTGCGACTAGTGTTGCCATCATGGCTTCTTTCTTCTGCAACCCTTTTGGTTTTAAATTAGGATACTTTATCCAACACTTGTCAACAACATGCCCTGTTTGTTTGCAATGAGTGCAAACTAAACCAACTTTGTCACTTGACTTCCCTTCTTCTTTGCTCCTTTCATCTCCTTTAGCTACGAAACTTCAAGACTTTCGCATAACGTTTCCCTCGACATCGGTTTTCTTCATCCTGCCTCAATGGCATTAGCTTTTATACTTGCTTCGGAGATAGTATCCACCGAAAACATCTTCAACTCCTTCCGTATATACTCATGGAACCCGGAAATATATTTCATGTAGATAACATAATCCCCAAAGTCTAAGTCCAAAATCATAGCTTGATTCTCAAATTCGAAGTATATTCTTGTACGGTTTGGTTGTAAGTCCTGCTTCAAGTTGTACCACTTGAACCATCTCTCCTCAAGGTAGCCAACCTGATAAAATCAAGTTTCCATACAACCGCTTTGAATCTTTTCCACGACAATACTCCTTTACCTAGGTTTTGTCTTTGATAAGCTTTCCACCAGGTTAGAGCATGCTTTTGTAGCTTCAATGCCGCGAAAGCAATCTTTCCTTTGAACCATATTCACAAAGAGAAATACGTCTCTAGACGTTCAATCCAATCATCTAATTTTTCTACATCGACACTCCCATCGTAAAGTGGAATATCAACACGAAAATCAATTTTCAGATTCTTACCATGAGGTTTAGTTGATGTAGGACTTTTAAGAAACTCTTTCTCCTTTTCTTCATCCTCATCTTCTTCCTCTTCTTCTTCTTCTTCTGAATCGTCTTCTTCAGAATTATCTTTTTCCGAAGCTTCAGGTAAAGGTGTAACCTTTTTCTTTGTCTTCTTCTTAGGTGTATGAGAACGAATACATTCACTCAATTCCTGAAGGGTAACTTGAATAGACTTCATGTCTGTCTGCAACGTAGCCACCTTTTCTTCCATAGTTTGTGGTTCGCCTTCCTTAGGATCACCATCTGACTTTGTCATCCTTGATCCCCTTGTTTTCTTAACGTCTTCCAACTTCTAGAGTACCTCACCAAGATTTATGTAGAGAGATCTAGTGAAAACCATAAACCACAGGGATTTACCCTAGAAACTAACCTTGCTCGTGATGCCAACTTGATACGTATTGATCTCTGTACCTTGGTAACTATTACTATAAAGGCGGAATTCAGAATAATAATAGACGAGAAACTTAGAAAACGGAACACAAGTAATAATTCGAAGAAAATATCTTCTCTTAGCTTATGAACAAGAAAACGATTACAATTCTCTCTTTTTACGCTCACAATCTTCTCTAAACAATGGATTAACCTTAAACTGTTTGCTAAGCTTGCACAAGTATTGTCGTAAGCTTTTTCTAGGTTTTCTATGCCTAGTATCTGTGTGTGCGTCAATAACAAGAACACACTTACTAGATGTATTTAGTTATGAGCTAAACATCCCTATTTATAGGATTCGTTTGGTTTCCCTAACGTCTTAGGAATCTTTTCCTTTTGTAGGACTAATTCCTTTTCTAGGTATATTAACTAAACTAAGAATACTGCTCAAAACAATACTCCTTCCTAAACTAGGAATTTATCCTAAACAAAGAATCCTTCCTAATGTAGCATTCTATCCTCAATTCGTTTTGAGGATCACTAGTTCCCAGGGAAAGGAAGATACACATGTATCAGTATGTCATAAAATGAAGCATCATAATTGACTCTATATAGTTACAGCTGGGACATGACCATTTGCAAAGTTTTAACAAAATTCCAACTGCACAAGAACAAGAAGGATCTTCCTCGTGCTCTAACTTAACGAGTTGCACCCTCGTGCTCATGGGTGCAAACTCTTTGAATTTCTAACATTTCAATTTCTTCTTTTTTCTTGTTCTTCATTTAGTGTGATTATGGTGGATACTAGTGAATCATCATTCCTCGGCGTCATTGTAATCTTAGGAAACATTACTTATTTTGATTTATTTTCATCCACTCTATCCAGGGTTTGCGAGATTTGTTAAGAGATTTCTATCCACAGTCCATAGTCCATACCCTCGCTTTGTTGCCGTACTCAACCATGATATATAGTCCTAATTAAGCAACAAATCCTAGTCCTTTTTTTTTTTTGTTTCGTTTTTATCGGCGAGCAGCAAAACCCAAACCGAATCATGCAGCTATCACACGACCTGGTACGTGACGTAATTGCTGACATCTGTTACAAAGCTGGTATGCCTGCACGTAAAGAAGTATCCCTTGGGTTTTTGTCTGATGTTAATAGAGACTTGCGCCCTGGGAGAATGACCAAGCTGTTTGTATAGATGTTACAGGAGTCTCTCCCTTCATAGGAGAAGGCGTTCATGCTTTTGCCCCCGGTCAAGCTATTTCAAATGTTGTATTGCGCAAACGTAAAAAATACTTGGATCAATGTGTTTCACATGGCTGTGGTTTGGTTGTCCTAGCCTTTTCCACGTTGGGAGAACTTGGTGACGATACTTTGTGTTTTTTTAAGAGGTTGAAGAATTGTCTAGTTAGTAATGATGTCAGTAGTGGCGTAGGTAATTTTTTTTTTATAGATTATGGGTTGCTATTCAAAAGGGTGTTGGTGCTCAGCTTTTTGCTAGGCTACCAACCAAAGTTTTGTATGATCCTATCGATTAATTAATTAAAAAAATTTATTTTGAAAAAATTTTTATATTTAAAATATAAAATTTTAGTTTGTTATTTTTATAAAATTATTCAGTTGAACTTAGTATTATAAATTACATAGCAGGCAAACGAGCAACAAGCTGCGCCGCAAGCCCTTTTTGAATAGCAAACCCTATCCTCTTAAACACAAACTCTCTCGAATCAGGAGTCATGACATTACTGTGCATGACTCTTTGAACTCTCACTAAAAGTCCAACCGCCTCGGTGCCGATACCCAAAAGTGTCAAAGGCAAAGGGGATAAAAGCATGTCCATTATCAATATATACACGCTTTCTCATGCTTCGCTACCTTACCTGAGGAAGCTTTCAAAGCTGCCTGTCCAACTATGAAAGAGCCATGTCCAATGCCTACTAATTGAGAAACACCAGTAAGGTCAACACACGCATATGTGTGATTGTAAGTATTCTATCCCTTAAGAATCACCCTAAAAAGTCATGATTTATAAGGGGATACCAGTCTTACTAAGTGCTGATACTGTTTCATATAGGATAAAAGAATCTCATCGATCCCGGCCGTTTCCTATAAAATACTAGATATATGGACAAGTATAAGATTAAAATCCGCCAATTTTAATTACGAAAATTGATTGGAGAAATGAATTTATGGTTTATAAAAGAAAAATAGGAAAATAAATGGATGTAACAAAAAAAAAATTATGTTTCAAACAAGATCTTGGGCTAAAAACTAATTGTGTTACAACTATAAGGATTAACCTTAAAGAAATGAGGGCTAATTACTAATAGGGGAGGGCTAATTACTAATTATGAAAAAATTACTACCACAAAATTTTTATCAAGCTAAAACTAGGGACGGGCTATAGCCCGGGTTAGCCCCTTGCTAGGCCCGTCCCTAATCGGATGTGGGTAAAAAAGAAAAAAAAAACATAAAGTTTACCAAATCACAAGTGTAAGGAGAGTGTAAATACAAAATAAAAGTGTAACAAAATCGTTAAAAGTAGTCGGACTCGGTTCAGATTCAGAGAGACTCTTCTTTTCTTTTCTACTGAGCGTCATCGCTAGAATTGCTGTGGAATTGGGGTTTAACCAAAATAAAACCCTAGAGAAGGATCGAAATCAAATCGGTGAAATTTTTGATTATCTACTTCCATCATCTCCATCCGTAGTAGAAGAGCTCAGCTGATGCAGGCGCTATTCTATCACCTCAAAGGCTGTTAAAATCATCATATCAGGTAATCTCTATCTGGATTCATTTTGGTTTTCAATGAAATTGTTTTGAAATTAGGGTTTCTTGATGAAATTAATCTCAACATAAGACATTTTTTTACTCGATTCAGTTCATTTGTTTCCGTTTACTCTGCACAAATTTGCTAGGTTAATTTTGGTCTTGATTGAAATTTCTTAAACCCTAGGATTTATCTTTCTGGTTTTAGGTTGCACAAAACCATGGATGAATCGTCAGGCTTATCATTTATTGATAATGAGGGTGATAGAATCAGTAACTTACCTGAAGCCCTAATTCATCACATTCTGTCTTTCCTGGACATGAAATTTGTAGTTCAAACATGTGTTTTGTCCAAAAGGTGGAGGTATGTATGGCGTTCTGTGTCGAATTTAGTCTTCAGTGGCGATGCTTTTGGCGAACGTGGAGTTGAACAGCTGAAGATGCTTAGAAAGTTTGTTGATAAGGTACTTATGCTAAGAGGCTTTTATGATATACATAAGTTTCATCTTCACTGGGAGGATCGTCAGACTGATAAAATTTTATACGACTATCTAAATGCCTGGACACTTGTTGCATTAAATTGTAATGTTCAAGACTTATCTATTCAAATTGAAGGTGATGAGGACGAGAGTTATAATCTGGAAATGAGGTATCCACATTCTCTTTTCAATTCTCAATCTTTATCGAAGTTGGTGTTAGAAATGACTCTTAATTATGAATCAAAAGTTATTCTTCCTAAATCAATGGATTTACCTAGGCTCAAATTTATGTCGCTTGGTTCGTTTTTTGTTGAGCATGGAGACTCAATTAATAAACTTATCTCTAGCTGTCCGATTCTTGAATCGCTTATCTTGAGAGATATTTGGATTGAAGATGGCAATGATATGGTTGTCAATATTGAGTCCAATGAACTGAAGCATTTAGAAATTATCAATAATATTGACAAGCTTGTTTGTTACCATTATAACATGGCGAAGATTATCAAGTTATCGACTCCAAATTTGACATCATTCATCTGTGAAGATTACATGATACAAGAATATTTTCTAGAGAATGTTTCTTCTCTAATCACTGCTGATATTAAAATTTTGAGAGAAGGAGAATACTCAGCTTTTAGATATTACGATCTGAAAATTTCTGAAGCAGAGAAAGACTTATTATATCCTAAGCGTATGATGGAATTCATCGGTGCATTTCAGAACATAACAGAGCTAGCAATTTCATCACCTGGATTCTTTCAGGTATGGTTTCTTCCTAGCTATATTGGTTACGGTTTCTTTTTTTCTTTGTTCAACCCAATATGGGCAACCATTGTCTCATAGTCTTCCTAGTACAAATTTCAGTTGTTCACTTTCAATTTTTCAACCATAGTACGCATTGGCAAACATGCGATTTGCTTATTACTCTTTTACCATCTTAGTAATTGTTTTGAAGAGGCTGAAATTTTTGTACAAATACTCATCTTAGTGATACAGTAAAGCTTATCATTAGGTTGCTGGTACCCACTGTTTGGATTTGTATTCATCCATGCTGATTGATTGACTTCCGAATTGGGTCACTCAACATCTAAGATGCCATGTCAAATCTAAGCTTAATAGGATGTTTACAAACCTTAGAAATAGCAATGCCAGATTGTGGCCTATTCTTTTCATGTGTAACTAGAAATTATTAGTGCTACTTTTACTAGTTACTTAGATGTTACAACTAACAAATTAGTGCATTAGAGCTTAAGAAATTTATATACTGATAAGTAGAAGCTCAGATATTATACATATATATTGTAATACTTGTTCATATACCTTCAGTTTCAGCCTTGGTGCAGCATCATCCCTATACTAATTTTCTATTGTTTATGAAGGTTCTCGCGGGAGCTCCAGACTTGATAGAGGGTCGATTACCTCAATTCTGTAATCTTATTTGTTTGAAGTTGAATACATGGTTTACAAGACACTGTTTGGACACAGTAACATCCTTACTTAAGAGTTGTCCATGTATAGAATCTCTTCATCTTACATCGGCGAAGGTAATAACTAGACTATTTAAGTCGTATTTGATTTTTAAAGAACTATCAAGGGATGACAAATTTATTACTATTAATTCCTGTCATAATTTGGATACAGTACTTTGTAGTCGACAAAGATGATGATGCAATGAAATTATCAGTGTCATTCACATTTCCTCACCTCAAACACATTGAAATCAAAGAAGTAAGAGGATGTGATACAGAAGTCAAGTTTGTAGAACTTTTGCTGATGAATGCGGTAGTATTGGAGGAAATTGTTTTGTCTTTTGACCAATCCAGCTCACCAGATACAGTGTGCTCACCTGATAGATTGAAGCTTGCGAAGAAGTTGGGTGAGAAGTTGAGATCACTTCCAAGAGCTTCACAAAGTTTGGCAATGATCTTCTTGTAATCTTACTGAATTCTAGTTACTGAAAGGATGCTATAATTGTGTTTGTTTCCTACATAACCTTTTGAGATTGAATGTTCCTGTTCATTTTTTTTTTAAGCAACCTTGAATCCTTCAATTTGAAAGATGGAAATACCGTGTCCCTTTCTTGTTCCCTTTGAAAACATAAACCAAAATAGAGACTCCATCTTCTAGTTCAGCCTGCAGGTATGTTGAATGGTAACTTTTCTTTTCCATCTTTTTGCTTCTCCTAATAGCAATGATTCAAGCTATTTCTAGCGGATTTCATAGAACAAAAGCCGTAGTTTGGGTAGAGAACATCGAGGCTGGTGCGACATGACCATTTGCAAATTTTTAACGTAATTCGAACTGGACAAAAACAATCTGCCTCGTGCTCCGATTTAACTTCTGAGCATGTTAGACTTCTTCAATAACAATGCTCAAGGGTGCACCTCTCTGAAGTTGATATTAGCATTTCCCTTGGAGCCTCTACTATATGAACGCCTTTCATTGTATGAGTGAATATGCTGGATAATAGTAAGTCGTCAATTCTCAGCGTCATCGTAATCCCTGGAAATATTACTTCTTTTGGTTTATTTTCATCCACTTCAACCGCAGTTTGCGAAATTTGTTAAAAGATTGCTATCCAGTCCATACCCTCACTTTGCTACTGCAAAACCCAGTCCAACAGTCATTACAGAATTTCAGACCAAAACCCAGTCCCGCAGTCATTACAGAATTTCATCCTTCTCGGTTGCATTTTTTTTGCTGTTGAATTGTTGGTGTTGGTTGATAATGCCATGAGAATATGAGATGGATTTATGAACCAAATTTGATTTCATTTCTTGGGGCTTCAGAAAGACAATACTCTGAGCTCTGAAGGGTAAATTGGGTCTTGAATGAATGCTAGCAATCTTTCTCGTAATTTCCTGTTGACTTTAGTCAAGTCTTTCTCGTAGTTTCCTGTTGACTTTATTGACTTGAAAAGACTCCAGTCTAGTCTCGAAAAACAGAGTAAATGACTGTGCTGATAAACTCCTCCCACTGTCCCGATTTCCTCCATTTACTTCCTCCCTTACTTGCCCTTTTTTTTTTTTTTTTTTTTTTTTTTTTTTTTGATCAGTAAGCAAAATGGGTTCTTGCACTACTACCTGACAACAAATTACAGCTTAGGGTTTGATTCTGGAATTGATAAATTGCAGAGATCAGAAGCAAAGACTAGAATTTTGGGGGGTTCTCTTTGCAGATTCCAACTTCAAATTGGAGTTCAAGGAGGTTTAAGCAATTGCAGTTGAAGAGTTACCTTATCACCCATTTCTACAGTCAAAATGCACTTGTTTTTCCATGTTTTACTTCAGTTGAATATTCATTTCAAAAATTGGAGATTTGAATCCTCTACATAGAGTGGTGTGTGCTTGTTAAGAGAGAGTTTAGTATAGAGTGACCAGTTTCTAACTGTCTACATGTAGGCTGCAGGAACATCCTTTTCAGCGGAAGCTCATGAAAAGCTTCAGGCAGTTATGTGGGCTAAGGATAGGAACTTGGAGAAAGTCGGTTTTCTTGAAGACAGTAAGCCAGTAGCGGAATGCAAGAATCTTTGATAACAAAAAGAAAAATTTGGTGAGCCTCATTAGAGATATCAAACTACAGCGTTCTTTTGGGCGGAATCGAACACAAAGATGTTCGAGCTTACGGCAAATATGTTGATTTCTTTATGGGATTCCTTATACCGGCTCCCTTAGTTTTTGTTTCTCTTCTTGGGTAGCCGAATCCCCTTTCGGCTCCCCCTTTTTTTTTCCGGTTGTAATCATTGGGTTGAGGTACCCCTCTTAAGTGCCTCTTTATAATGAATTTTCTACTTGACCGATCAAAAAGAAAAAGTAAGCCAGTAGCAGATGGGTTATCCTTACAGTAGGTGTGAGTATGCGAACATGTTTTTTCCTGGAATTCGTTACTTTGTTTTGTTTAATTTCTATGTGGATCTAAATACCATACAACATTGATGGAGCTGCTAAAGATGCAGTTCAACTTCTAAAAAGGCCTCATGTTTTGTTTAATTTCTCTCATCTGGTAGATGTCAAAGTGCTTGTTTCAGCTTCTCTAGCATCGACTGTTCTTGAAAATCTCGTGGGTATTTTCTGCGGATTGAAATCTTTTGTCTAGGGAAACCTCACCTAGGAGAATCCACTGAATTATTAACTTCCGTAGTAACCTGTTATCCTCTTCAGTGATGAACTTGTGATGGCATTTTTGTCTTCTCTTCTTGCATTTTCCTTGCACATAGTATAATTTTGGAATTGAATTTAGCTAATTTGTCACTTTCGGTAAGAAAATTTGCAAGCATTTCCAAAGAAAGTGAAAGATGTTGCTGGGTAACTTATTTTTTTAAAGTGATTCACTGCATTGGAGTTTGATTTCTAAATCCTGATGACAAATTGATGCTAGTTTGTATGGCTCTAGAAGCTAACTTAACAGGAATGGTTTTATGGCAATTGCTTCCAGCGGCGATTACTTGGACAAATATGGAATTCTCGAAACGACCTCATCTTCAATTGAGTGAACTTTGATGCACAACAAGTGATCAAAAAAGTGAAAACTCAAGCTTTCTTTGGTGTAAAAACAAGGTGCAATTGAATGGCGTTTCTTTAGAAATGATTGACTCTAATTGGGGACAATTTTTTGTAACTTAATCCTCTCGTTGAGATGGGGAAGGGGGTCTTGTTTTATTTTGTCATGAACTGTTTCTTTCTCGGTGGTCTGTTTGTATCCTCTGGTTTTTTCCTGCTTACTTGCTGTAAGCATTTTTAATCAAATTATTTTTGATGTGGAAAAAAAAAAAAAACTTAACAGAAAAACACCATCTGAGCTAGGTTGCCGCTATTCTTATTTCCAATATTTTACCAACAATGCGCGATCAAATAGCAGCACATTGGCACGAGTGTGTACCAATGTAAAGTTACCGAAACATAAATGTAAGAAACGTGTAAATTCGATTCAGTTGAGCATCCTCTCTCTCCGGTTAGGGGGATTAACCGAAATAAAACGCATCCAAACAAAATTAGTGAAGTTATTATTTGCTTTCACCACCATAGCCATAATCGAAGAATAATGAGTCAGTACAGATTCCGGATGACAAAGTTTTTAATGATTGTCTAATCAAAGCAACTTTCCAGGTACAGAAAGCATTGATGACGAAGATGCTTGCTATAGATCTGTTGAGATCATAAAAATGATTTTAAAGTTTTTAGGAACCTGCACATGGTAAAGCGGATCGATGGGAAAAACTGTGTACGTTGGGTTTTTATATTAAGATACGGTAATTAAGGAGAAGATATTAGTCTCTATTGACTCATTAAAGAATCTTAAGGATCTGTAATTTGGTGGTGATGCATTGATTAACGTTCAAGGACCTTTCATAAAAGAGGTCTTAAATTTTACTCCTTCCGTTCCATTTTAGATGATGTTTTAGGGTTATTTTTTTGTTACACAATACTTGAGAGTTTTCATATTTTTCCACAAAACTACCAATAACACCCTAACTTTTTTTTTTTAGAATTATAAGTTTTTTTTTAATACTATAATAGCAATTAATGTTTGAAGACTTTTCTTAAGGATAATGGAAAATCTTTATATCTCTCTCCATTTCTTAATATGTGAAAACTCCAAAAACACCATCTAAATTGGAGCGGAGGGAAAGTAGTAGATTCAAATCAGCTAGGATTTTTGAATATGTTTGGACCAAGACTTCATTTTTTTTTTTATTCTTGTTCAGTGTGAAAAGACCCACATTTGTTTAAACACCGATGGAACAATCACCAAATATATCAAGAAGAAGATATTGGCGATATGTTAAAGATAAATCTTTGATTCGGTGGTGATGGATTAATGATAGATGTTACACGAGTGTAAGATGGATATATCCCAAAATATTAGTTTAAAATACGTTATCGATTACGTTTTATTATAAAAAATGTCTCCGAAGGAAGGAGTTAGTGTGATTTTAGGAGTGTGATTGGATCTACTCTCTTTAAATATTATTATAGGCGTTTAAAATTACTCTTATAAATACAAGTGAAGGGATACGTTAGTATAAGCATATCTCATACCATAATTACCTAGAGAAACTAAGAAACACGATTGCGAGAGAAGGAATAATGGGTGAAGAAATGAGGGCTGTTGTGAAGGTTCCAGTAGCAACATTAAGTTCTGGGAAAACCATTCCATTGTTAGGATTTGGTACAGCAGCATACCCATTTGTAGGATCAGAAGGTGTAACATCAGCTATACTGAAAGCCATAAAGCTAGGTTATAGACATTTCGACACTGCTGCTCTATACATGACTGAAGAGTCTCTTGGCGATGCTATAGCTGAAGCACTTCAACTTGGTTTGATCAGATCTCGAGATGAAGTTTTCATCACTTCAAAACTATATTGTTGTGATGCACATCCCGATCGTGTTCTCGCTGCTCTTCAAAACACTCTCAAGTAAATTTCTTACATTTTATTTCTGTTGTTCTTGAAATTAAATTATTTGTACTTTTTTTTAGAAATGATTTATTTTGATCTGTATTATTTGTGTTTAGGAATCTTAAGATGGAGTATCTTGATTTATACTTGATACATTGGCCGGCAAGAGTGAATCCAGGGAACTTTACGTTCCCACCGGCGAAAGAAGAGTTACTTCCAATTGATTATGAAAACGTATGGTCAGCCATGGAAGAGTGCCAAAAACTTGGTCTTACGAAATCAATTGGTGTCAGTAATTTCTCTTGCAAGAAGCTTCAAAGTTTATTGGCCATTGCCAACATCCCTCCGGCTGTTAATCAGGTTTGACATTTTTCAGTAACTCGTTAGATGTAAACATACACGCACCTTTACCGTTATCTCCTTGACTTTCGTGCATAATGCTTTTTTCGAGAAGTCAGTACTCTCTTACTGACCCAATCTCCAACATAAAAACTTTTTATATTACGACTTAGAAGATGATCCAAATGATTTAAGTTGGTGCTACCTCTTATTGAAAAGCCAAATTCATTGAAGAACCCCGTTTATTTAGATCTGATTCCGCGACATCTGACTCAACATGAATCAGATGTTGAAATGTCTGTCTTTTTTATTATGTCTGATTCGAAATTTGACTCGGCTCATATATATATATATGAAGTATTTCTATATGAGGAGGGATCCCCTCACACTTTTATTATCACACTATCTTACATGTTGGGGTTCATTTTTGCAAATCCCTTACGGTTTAGTTTCAATTTGCAAATATAACGCTCAACATGTGAGATAGTGTGGTAATAAAAGTGTGAAGGGATCTTTCCTCTATATATTTATATATATATATATGTTTGATTTGTTGAGCACATATGAAGATTTTATTAATTTTTGAATCAAATGTAGGTTAGATTCAAAATGTAATGAGTCAGACTTAGATGTGTCAAATTCAGATCCGAGTCAGTTGAGTTACAAAAGAAAAGAAAAAAAAGAACAAACAAAAGTTTATCCCCCAAAGAAATAAAAATAAAAATAAATTGTAGTTGAATAATTTCTACAATGGACTCTCCCAATTACTAAAGGAAAACATAAATATATCCGTAATGGTTTGGTGGTGTAGGTGGAGCTGAACCCAATTTGGCAACAGACGAAACTGATCAAGTTTTGTAAGGCCAATGATATTGTAGTCACTGCCTATTCACCTTTGGGGGCTAATGGAACGCCTTGGGGATCAAGTGGAGTTGCAGACACACAAGTGTTGCACGAAATTGCCAAGGCTAGAGGAAAGACTCATGCTCAGGTACATTTATCCACAATCCTACTAGTATGAAATGTATGCTAACTAATTTGTTATCTTCCCATTAGCATGAATTCTAGTACTGTGCTGGTCTCCAAGAATTTAGAAAAGGCCGGTAAATAAATTTCACAAAGTTTATTGAAATCCTAAAATTAGCTTACTTTTCTGCATTTGTTCAAGGTTTGCTTGAAATGGGTATACCAGCAAGGAGTGAGTGTGTTGGTGAAGAGTTTCAATGAAGACAGGATGGAAGAAAACTTGACGCTATTTGATTGGGAATTGAACGAAGATGAGTTGAAGAAAATCGGGGAAATTCGGCAGCGACGAGGACTTCCCGGTGATTTTTTTGTATCAGACAACGGACCTTTCAAATCTGTTGAAGACCTTTGGGATGGAGAGGTTTAAAATCCTATCCTCCAATTTAGAGTTTGCTTTGGTTGCTTCTGTTTATTGTTGTTGTTGTTGTTGAGAGTCCTTCTGTTTCTTAAAATAAATTACAAACTGAAAGGATCTTCCAACAAACGATCATTAGAAGACTAGCTAAGATGACTAATACAAAAATTAAATCTTCAACTGAATGAGAAAATAAACCCAATTTGTATGTGGAAACTAATGGTTCCCTTGTTTTCGACGAGGTAATGGATCAATTGCTACCCACAAGTATAAATGCAGAACCCATGGCAGGTCTAAAATGGCCTCCAAGCCTTCTCATTATTGAAGCATAATAATAAGTCTAGCTACAACTAGTACTAGTTGATAAAACAAGAGCCGGAGCTTGTGCAGAGAACCAAATTTAGCTCTTGAAGGATAAAATGCTCATATATCGAGACTAGGTCGGTAAAGATGCGACGTGACCATTTGCAAATTTTTAGCGAAATTCTAACAACACAAGAACGATCTGCCTCCTGCTCCAATTTAACGAGTTGCATCCACTGCTCAAACAACTCTCTGAATTTGATATTAGCATTTCTCCTAGTGAAATTACAAAGACTGGACAAGATGATTTAACTAATACAAACATTAAATCTCACTTTAATGAAAAGAGAAATTTGTTGTTTAGTCCACTAAACCCGACCCGGGTTAATGGCTAGTCCAGCGGGATAAAAGTTTTATCCGGTGGTCCAAAAAGGTTTAAAAATATATGAAATTATTAGCCTACCCTCACCACTCACGCGTGGAGTTAACTGTCTCCTCCCACTTCTTTATTCTTCTTCCTTCTTCATAAAAACATACTACAACTCCTCCTTCATTCTTCTCAATCAACAACACCAACAACAAAATCAAACTAAACCCCATGCTTAATCATCTCTAAAAACGATCAAGAACCAAAAACTGCAATCAAATCTTCTTCAGCGTTACCCTAGAGAAACCTTAATCCATTCCAGAAAATTTCAATCTGAAAAAAAATGGTTACCAAAAGAGAAATTAAACAAACAATTAGAGAAGTAATTGTAGAAGAATCTCCTTCACCGGCAAAAACAAGAAAGAAAACTGTCGTTGATTCACCAACAACAAAAATCAAAGAAAAAACCGCTGCAAATTCACCAACAACAAGAAGTATGTCAAAATCTTCTCAATCTGTCACTCCTCCGTCAACAAAAGCGAATGAAAACGACGGTACTCTTTCACCAGCAGCCAAAGAATCAAATGTAATCCTGGAAAAAGGTAAATATTCAAGTACATACTAATACGTTCTATTTTTAGTCATACCTGTAAACAACTCTGCATGTGCAACCTTGTGGTATGTATTGATACTTCTAGACAAATTGTTGAATACATACCAGTCTATAGTGTTACTTTTGGGTTACATTAGCAAATGACACAAGATTGAGAATACCAGTATGGAGTGTTGGTATATTAACAATACCAGTATGTAGTGTTACTTTTGGGTTACATTAGCAAATGACACAAGATTGAGAATACCAGTATGTAGTGTTGGTAGATTAACAATACCAGTATGTAGTGTTGGTAGATTCGCATGTGGAAAAACTAATATAAAAACCTTGTATATTTTGATATTATTGGACCCACATATCAATATGTAGGATATTTGTTTTGATGTTGTTTTTGGTTTACACTAGCAAAAACCAAAACAAAAACAACAGCAACTACTCCTAAAGCAAAAAGCAAAAGAAAAGTAGCAACGGCTACTACTAAAGCAAAAGAAAAAAGGCGACCAAGGCTGATAATCTTTCACCGCAAGCAAAGGGGAAAAACCACTTCTCTTGAGAGTTGCTGCTCCTTCACCAAAAGCAAAGAGGAAAGCAAAGCGGGGGAAAGCAAATGTACCCCTGAAAGAAGGAATGTAGTACAACTACATATTACAACTACATATAACAAAAAGCGTATTAATAATATGTATTATTTGTAGTGTTAAAACCAAATTAATTCTTAATAACGAGGGGGCGCTGCCCCCTCGACCCCCGTAAATGGTGATACATATGGCATAGTTGCATTTGTTTACGAATATGTAGTGATACATTGTTGTGTTTGTTAGATGAATATGTAGTGATGTTTTAAGTACATGGTGGTACAACTACATATTACCGCATAAAATATGTAGTAGATATTATAATTATCAGTATGTAGTTATACACCAGTATGTAGTGGTATCTGATATGTACCATATCAGCATGTAGTTGTTTCATGTACATGGTAGATATTATAACTACATATTTATGTTATAACTACATATTTATATGGTATATCAATATGTTGTGTAATGGTTTTAGATTCTTGTTATTGTGTAGGTGGTAATAAGCGTAAGAAAGCAGCTGGAAAAACACAAAGTTTATACCGAGCCAGTTTTAGGGGCTTTTATGGGCTTGTGAAGGCTATTAAGACTGCAGAAAAACTTATGTTGATGTTTATGGGTAAAAATCGTTTCTGCCGATTTCGGTAATTTCGGTAGGTGAGTGAGAAACTGGTTCAAACCCTAAACAAATGTGCTGCACGTGAGCACTTTATAGATTCGAGAGATCAATCTGTACAAGTCCGGCCTAAACCAAGAAATGGCCGTTCCAGACTTGCTTCGGTCACAAAGTGGAGGAGAAGGGTTGATTTGGGGAGGGAAGCAAAGAAAGGTGTTGAGACCAGAATAATTCTGGAGAGTAGTATCTCGACTTGTATCAGAAAGTGAAATCTTAGGAAGCTTGCAAGAGATGAAAGCTTTTGGAAAGCTTGCAAAGTTGCCTTTCTCGAGAGTGTAGTATTTTTCTCCCCGACCGAGACTTGTTGTCCGGTGGAAATAGGTAAGACCTATTTATACAAGTCGAGATTGAAACGTACCCTGGCCTCATGAAGGAAGAGAGTAAAGGGTGAAATAATGGGAGGAGGTGGTAACCGCATGGTGTTAATGGGTGAAAACGTTTTCACCATTATTTCCTCTTTTATTTGACCGCTTTATTCCTTTTCACGCTTTCTTAATGTGAGCGTAATGTACGCTGCATGCTGTGACCGCCAAACCAAACCCCTAGAAAGCATCCCCCAGTTTGTGTTGATGTCTCGAGTGTTGGTTGCATCTTGAGTGCAAGTGGTGCTGCTAGGGACGCATATGGCATGTGTCAATGGCATGTGCGGAATGCCTTCGTTGCGAGTTGCACCTCGAGCGTAAGTGGTAATGCCAGAGCTGCTAGTGGCGTGTGTGGCATGTGCCAACGGCATGTGCGGAATGCCTTGGTGGTAGGTTGCACGGTTTGCAAGTTAGGCTACCAGTGTGTGTGTTTGGCATGTGCCAATGGCATGTGCAGAATGCCTTGGTGGTAGGTTGCACGGTTTGCAAGTTAGGCTACCAAAGGTGTGTGTTTGGCATGTGCCAATGGCATGTGTGGAATGCCTTGGTGGTAGGTTGCACGGTTTGCAAGTTAGGCTACCAGCGAGCATGTTGGCATGTGCCAATGGCATGCGTGGCCGACTTGGCCTAGGTCGTATGATTTGCGAGCCTAAGGCGCTATATTTGGCGTGTGCCAATGGCATAGCGATTTGGAAATATGGCTTGCGGTACGTGTTGGCATGTGTCAATGGCACGTACGGCCATGTTGACCTAGTTGCAAGTCTTGCAAGCCTATGGCGCTATATTTTGCATGTGCCAATGGCATAACGGCTTGGAAATATGGCTTGCGGTACATGTTGGCATGTGCCAATGGCACATACGGCCATGTTGACCTAGTTGCAAGTCTTGCAAGCCTAGGGCGCTATATTTGGCGTGTGCCAATGGCATAGCGATTTGGAAATATGGCTTGCGGTACATGTTGGCATGTGCCAATGGCACGTACGGCCATGTTGACCTAGTTGCAAGTCTTGCAAGCCTATGGAGCTATATTTTGCATGTGCCAATGGCATAGCGGCTTGGAAATATGGCTTGCGGTACGTGTTGGCATGTGCCAATGGCACATACGGCCATGTTGACCTAGTTGCAAGTCTTGCAAGCCTATGGCGCTATATTTTGCATGTGCCAATGGCATAGCGGCTTGGAAATATGGCTTGCGGTACGTGTTGGCATGTGTCAATGGCACATACGGCCATGTTGACCTAGTTGCAAGTCTTGCAAGCCTAGGGCGCTATATTTGGCATGTTCCAATGGCATAGCGGCTTGGAAATATGACTTGCGGTACGTGTTGGAATGTGCCAATGGCACGTACGGCCATGTTGACCTAGTTGCAAGTCTTGCAAGCCTAGGGCGCTATATTTGGCGTGTGCCAAAGGCATAGCGGCTTGGAAATATGGCTTGCGGTACGTGTTGGCATGTGGCAATGGCACGTACGGCCATGTTGACCTAGTTGCAAGTCTTGCAAGCCTAGGCGCTATATTTGGCGTGGGCCAAAGGCATAGCGGCTTGGAAATATGGCTTGCGACACGTGTTGGCATGTGCCAATGGAACGTACGGCCATGTTGACCTAGTTGCAAGTCTTGCAAGCCTAGGGCGCTATATTTGGCGTGGGCCAAATGGCATAGCGGCTTGGAAATATGGCTTGTGGTACGTGTTGGCATGTGCCAATGGAACGTACGGCCATGTTGACCTAGTTGCAAGTCTTGCAAGCCTAGGGCGCTATATTTGGCGTGGGCCAAAGGCATAGCGGCTTGGAAATTTGGCATTGTTGCCATGGTGCGCAGGGTGCGGCTTGGTTTGGCATTGTTGCCATGGTGCGCAGGGTGCGGCTTGGTTTGGCATTGTTGGCATAGTGCGCAGGGTGCGACTTGGTTTGGCATTGTTGCCATGGTGCGCAGTATGCGGCTTGGTTTGGCATTGTTGCCATGGTGCGCAGTATGCGGCTTGGTTTGGCATTGTTGCCATGGTGCGCAGTATGCGGCCTGGTTTGGCATTGTTGCCATGGTGCGCAGGGTGCGGCTTGCTTTGGCATTGTTGCCATGGTACGTAGGGTGAGGCTTGGTTTGGCATTGTTGCCATGGTGCGCAGTATGCGGCTTGGTTTGGCATTGTTGCCATGGTGCGCAGTATGCGGCTTGGTTTGGCATTGTTGCCATGGTGCGCAATATGCGGCTTGGTTTGGCATTGTTGCCATGGTGCGCAGGGTGCGGCTTGGTTTGGCATTGTTGCCATGGTGCGCAGAGTGCGGCTTGGTTTGGCATTGTTGCCATGGTGCGCAGTATGCGGCTTGGTTTGGCATTGTTGCCATGGTGCGCATGGTGCGGCTTGGTTTTGGAATTAGGGTTACGTGTTGAAAACCCTAATCTGCATTTTGAAAAAATACCCCTATTAATTATTTACACCTGAGTTAAATGCTCTTAGTTAATGTGTTGCGGGTAACACTAGGTCATGGGGTTTTACGATTTTACCCCTTGTCTAAAAACCACCATCAACATTAAGTCCCCTGCTTAGCTCGGAATAGGGGCTTTGTTGCGAGGTAAGCATAAGATGGTGACAAACTATTAACAACAAAATGTAAGGGGAATTGAGGAGGCTTGTCTGACCTTTTATAAATAGGATTTGGAATCCTTGCCTCCGGTAGTTTTGCACAAATCGGGAGGTCGGCACAATTGGTGGGGCCGGTGCAGCTTGGCGGCGTTGGGAAGTTGGCGTGAGTTGGGGAACTGAGTGTGCTAGATGGTGGGACCGGCGCAAGGTGTGGAAGCTGTGCGTGCTTGCAGGCGTGATTTGGGCGGTCATTGGGAAGTCGGCGCAATTGGTGGGGCCGGTGCGGACAAGGAGGGATTGGGCGTTTCTACAGATAACAAAGTCTCTTTATTTTGCCTTTCCTTCACGCGTGGCTTCAATTAGGGCATCGTTCATGCTAAAATCTGGAAGCGTTATGTCCCTCATTGCTTCCTTTCCTTTTTAAAGGTTACGTATTCAAACCCAACGCAACCGCATCATCTCCCTCGTTTGAGAAAAGGTTCTTCTTGTTGAATTTCTCTCTTTGTCATGTCACGCAGATTCGAATCATCTTCTAACCAGTCAGGTTCTCCAGATGAAGGCGCGAGGTCTGACTCTTGCATGAGCATCCCAACAAAGGTTATTCGGGTTAAGAAAATCATACCGGTATGTTTTCTTCTTCTTTGGCGGACTGTCGTACACTTTACCGCCGCTTGTTGTATAAATGGAAAATTTCCCTTTTGTGCAGAGATATCCTGTTGGAGCATGCATCACTGTTATCGACGAGGATGACCTAGTTGTTCCCCTTCCTTTCCGTCCTTGTTGACTGCTGCAGACTTGGAGGACGCTGATTTAGGGCTCTATCTTACGAAATGGGGTGCAGCGAGAAGTCCCCGGTCATACTTCGGTTTGATATGATGGAATGGATGAATACGTGAATGTAACCTTCTGGCGTGCTCTTGGAGTTTTCGGTGCGCATGTACGGGTTCATGTTGAGAAATTCCCGTGGCTCGTAAAACCTCGATAGTGATGATGTTGAAATCGGTAATAACTTTGGTTGAGGGAGTGAAATCATCTTACGCTGGTAGTTCCCATGCATGACCTACTTTCATTATATCGCCTTGAATCCCCCTCCACGGGATTTGATATAAGCCTATCGTACTCTTCCGGATGTGACACTTTGGGATGCTCGAAATTACATGATGACATATTCTCGATAGTGCATACTCGGGATCCTCCGCGGCCTCGTAAAGTGTTGAAGGCGTCTTCTAGACGGAGAGAGGTGATGATGTTCTTGCGCTGCACCCTTGAAGAGTAGAGGACCT
The DNA here is from genome assembly GCA_023531295.1 of Papaver armeniacum. Lineage (NCBI taxonomy): Eukaryota > Viridiplantae > Streptophyta > Magnoliopsida > Ranunculales > Papaveraceae > Papaver > Papaver armeniacum. The sequence goes on along the minus strand of JAJJWW010005126.1, from coordinate 74,636 downwards.
TGTTATGGGTACGGATTTTTGGTGGATTGTTCTTCGTAGCTTTGACGGTGAAGGGATCCCGTGTATATCTTCCGTTCTCAAGTATGGTTTACGTGTTTCCATTTTTGTAGTAGTTCTTCTTGTGGTGAAGCTCTGGCTGGTATCAACGAATGAGGGGCAACAGGTTCTTGGTAGGAGATGTAATCAAGAGAAACTACATTGTCGTGGTAACAAAGTAGGTTGGGCGATATTCTATGGGCTTCCGTGGACGTAAAAGGATTGGCTGGATGCGTAAGCGAGCAAACTATCCATGATCACGAGTTTTGGCGAGATGGATTAAAAGTTGTCCATGACTACGAAGATTGGCTGGTTGTGACTATGTTCCTTGATATGGGGAGTGTGGCGGCACGACCCTTTGTAGGAAGGAGCGGCATTGAAGCGAACGTTGAAGCGAAGTCGGCTGCCGGAGAACGTTGATATGTAGCTACTTCTGGAGAGAACGTTGATGCGGAGCTACTTCTGGAGAGAACGTTGAAACAACATCTTGCAACTCTCAGAGCCTTAACGGCTATCATTTTGAAGTCGGAGGCCGTGTCACGTTCTGTCGAACTCGACATCCCTCAAGAGAAAAGAGGTTAGAGTCCCCGATTACATCTGTCGATCGTGCTTTCTAGGAGAGGTTGGGGTTTGGGAACGGCTTCCCCATGGCCGGAAACGCCTGCTTTCTACGATGCGGTGCGGTTGAGAGATGCAAATATGTCTTGATGCTATGCCTTGGAGAAATATAGAATCTCACATAACTGTTTCATCATAGACTATACGACTTTGTGGGCGAAGTTCCAATTATGAGGGTCCCGACGAAGAAGGGTCTCCGTGAACTCGGGAGAGTTGTTGATTTCCATTGCTTTCGATTTTGGAGAAGGCCTTCCCCGATCTTCACGTGTGACGAAATTGGATTGCTCATCCCCTTCTACTGGCCGTTCAAGAGCAACGCGAGCCTCTTCATCTATAACGCGCGTCCTGCTGAAGTATCTTTCGTCTTTTCATCGAATCAACAGTGCTAAAAGGAGGTTGGCTTCCTCCGGATCTTCTAGTATCCTGCCCGATGGTGGAGTAGCGTCTCTGGTGACGGTTAGAGCTTTCATGCTTGAATAACCGTTGGGGTGGCGGAAGTGGCTCTGCAGTTACGTGATCGTAAGTGTATCGTGCGGAGATGACATGGTTTTGATCACGAAGTCTGGAGCCATGGCGCTGTTTCGAAGGGCGAGGATGGTCTTTGGAAGGGCGCAAGATGTTAGCGCTGGGAGGATGCAAACTGTTAGCACAAAGCGTGGTACTACGGCTGGCATGCGCGTGCGGCATGTGTGCCTGGTAAGCGCGTCTGGCAAGCGCTTCCGGGAAACGCGTCTGGTAGGCGCTGGATCGTCTTGGAATGGGCGCTGACTTGGTGTGGACGCTGGCTTGGATTTCGGTATGATGTGGACCATTGGCTTGGCACGGTGCTGGCTTGGCGTGGCTTGGACTTGTTCTGCGGGCCCCAGTTGCCTCTTCCCATACGTAGCTCAAACAGGAAATCCTTTCCTTATTCAAATTCAAAAAGTGTTATGCTTATGAAATGGGTTGGCTCCCCTTTTCACCTCGTATCTTTGTTATCACGTCATGGTGTTAGCGGTAGCGCAGTAGTGACAAAGTGGGCAAGCATATTCCAGCTATGTACTCCGCGTTTCTCTTTCAACTGTTTTATTGTTTTCTTGTCTTTGGTGTAAACCGTAGCCATAGGTATGCCTTTCATAAACTTGTGGAAATACTTCATCATAAATAATTCTTCAAATGTCACTTTGTAGTAACGTCTGCTAATAGTGACAGTAATTATTATTGTGCAAAGTAGGTATGTACGGGTAGGTGAATTTTTTTTTTTTTGAAAGGTAAAACAAAGCGCCTGGTTTATGGTTTTTGTCTTCCTGGATTTCTTGGGTTGATAGATAAATGTTGGCTTTTGAGGGTATTGGATTATTTCTGGGATGAATGGTTTTGATAATATAACTCTGATTATGTTTTGGGAAAGGAATATTGCTTTTATGAAAGTGTGTGCTAGCAATAGGCACAAGACGCAATAGTATGACGGTTTTATTAGGAACCTAAAAACAGATCGTATATCTTGCCCAATCTAAATTTACTCACTTGCAAACACGCCTCTCTCCAAGTAAAAGGCGGCTTTGCTGGTAGCATCGCCATTAGTCCCCAATTGCTTTGGTAGCGTCTTCAAACAGTCCCAGGTTTTACGGTGTAGTTTTAACAACTAATAACTGGGTTGTCTGGTAGTTGAGTCGGACCGAGTCGCAAGTCCCCAATCGCCGGTAGCATCTTCAACGAGTCCCCAGTTTTCAGGTGTAGTTTTATGATGAGTGCCAAATATTGCATATTTATACACCTTTTTATTGGCATTTTACTCATCTTTTGTGCTCAAGAATCAGATATTATCCCAAATTCTGTATTTTCTTTGTTTTCAAGAATAAATATTTGTACTAATTAATTTTGTGTTTTTAGGTACTAAATAAAGCCCGAGAAACGAGGAGCCCAAAGAGCGAAGAAGTGGAGTCGAGCATTTATGGAGCAGAAAGCCAAAGCCCGCGCGCAACAGTTGCAACCCAACAAGTAGCAACTCATCTACAAGACATGGGCTTGAGCTAGACCCGACCCGTGACCCGGATCCGAGCCCGTCTCTTCTGAGACGTTGAGATTTCTTTCTCCCTCATCCAACGGTCGCTGCTTCCACGTGCATCGAAGATCGCTGCTCCCGCGCTACACCAGATCACACCAAAACCGCCTACCTCCCTCGGCCGTTCAGATCGTAGCCGCATCATCCAACGATCGCTCGGCCTATCTCATCGCCCGTAGCTGCACCCGCCTCACAGAAAATCTACCTAACCCTATACCCCTAATCGACTCTACCATTTCCCTTCCTCACCTTCTCTTTCCTCTCCCACGAGCTCTCTGCAAAACCCTCACCTCCACCTCCTTCTTCCCACGCCCGATGCGGTTCCATCATCACATCTCCTGTCAAATACCATCACTCAACCACTCCATCATTACCGCCATCACTCTCTCTCTGTTTATCTCTTTCACAGCTTCTTTACAAACCTAGAAGCTAGGTTAAAGATAAATAGAGTTTAGGGTTTTCACCAACTCCGTGGCATGTTCGATTCGAGAGGTCGAGAGAAGCATGAGTAGAGCCAACAACCGAGATTCGAGTATGGGTTCGATTATTTTTCAATTAATTTCACTTTTTAAAGAAATTAGGGTTTGGTTGAATTGCATGTATAAATAAGGATGAACTGAGTTCATAGAAAATACGCCTGGGCTAGCCAGTGCTTCATTGTAGGTTTAATTTGTAGTTTAACACCATTTTATCATGTTTTAATTTAGTTATTAGGGTTTCAGTGAAACCCTAATTCCATACTGTGTTTCAAGCTCTGTTGATTTATCCTTGCATGCTTAATTTATAATTATGCTTTCAATTTTAGCACGCAATGCATTTCTTTCACAATGCATGCCAGGTATGCATTGTAGTCAGGGTATAAATGTATTGTGTGTGCTGCAGCTTAATCTTTAGACACAAAAACTAATTCTCTTGACTAATTGTGCTTCATTAGACAATTAGTACTCTAGGTTAGTATCCTCAGCTGATAATTGAAGTGTTATAAGGTGAAACATCCTAGTTAAGTGGTGGAATTGACACCCTACCCTTAACTGCCATAGGAACAAGGAGTTCAATTTAGTTGAGCACACAGTAGGAGTGAGTGGTGGAACTGAGACCTTAGCATCCCCTGTCACTTTATCATACCTTAGTTTAGGTTCACTTGAAACATTATCAGCCGTATCGGCACAACATCTGTTGTCACATTGTTACCTCACTTAGAATTCAGTTAAGCAGCCTTAGATCACTTAAGCACCCCTCGTCTCTGTGGATCGACTCGTATTTGCCCTGTGCTTCATAACAGACGCCGTGCACTTGCGGTATTACCGTAGGCCATAAAATATAAACATCTTTAGAGGCCTACCATTTTACAACTGGTAACCGGGTCGTCCGCAGTTGAGTCGGATTGAGTGGTAGCATCTTCGGCAAGTCCCCAGTTTTCTCGTGTAGTTTTTACAACTAGTAACTGGGCCGTCTGGCAGTTGAGTCGGATTGAGTGGTCTTCCCCTACCATCTTGACATATGGGTCGAAGAACGAGATCGATAGTCTGACATTGTAGCCGATAGATTAATCCTCCCGCTGTGGTCGCCAATTGTTTATGGGTAAAAATCGTTTCTGCCGATTTCGGTAATTTCGGTAGGTGAGTGAGAAACTGGTTCAAACCCTAAACAAATGTGCTGCATGTGAGCACTTTATAGATTCGAGAGATCAATCTGTACAAGTCCGGCCTAAACCAAGAAATGGCCGTTCCAGACTTGCTTCGGTCACAAAGTGGAGGAGAAGGGTTGATTTGGGGAGGGAAGCAAAGAAAGGTGTTGAGACCAGAATAATTCTGGGAGAGTAGTATCTCGACTTGTCTCAGAAAGGCAACTTTGCAAGCTCTCCCAAAAAGCTTTCATCTCTTGCAAGCTTCCTAAGCTTTTACTTTCTGATACAAGTCGAGATACTACTCTCCAAGAATTATTCTGGTCTCAACACCTTTCTTTGCTTCCCTCCCAAATCAACCCTTCTCATCCACTTTGTGACCGAAGCAAGTCCGGAATTACCATTTCTTGGTTTAGGCCGGACTTGTACAGATTGATCTCTCGAATCTATAAAGTGCTCACGTGCAGCACATTTGTTTAGGGTTTGAACCAGTTTCTCACTCACCTACCAAAATTACCAAAATCGGCAGAAACGATTTTTACCCATAAACAGTTGAGTAACTTGCAGCTGCAGCTGATTTCTGAAGCATCATATGGGAACCTATTCCTAATGTTCTGGCACACAAAATTTGAGTTAGAACATTGGTTGAAGCTTGAAGATGCAATGAACGAAATGTTACAATGTTACGTGAAAGGTTAAGATCCAAACAAGCTTACATTTTGCTTTGTAAGGCATGGAACACTGCATGAGCTGGTATCCACACCAGAATAAATGGCACTCGTTTATGGGATGCCAAGAATTCCAAATAGGGAATATTATGATTTAAGGCTTACATTTGTCAATAAAAAAAGTGGATGGCGTGAAACTGAATTCTTCAAAATGACTTTTCCTGATGAGATGAAACCTGGTGATAAAGTGACTAGGCCAATGATTGTGAAGGCAATCTTGAAAATTCTAAAAAGGACACCAATCAATGTAAAAAGGAAATCTGATAAAGATTCTCTGCAAAGTGTGGGTGATCAATCACATGAAGATTCTCAAGAATTTGAGGAGGACGAGGAAGATGCCGAAGATCTTGTTAGGCTTATCTGCCTATTTATGTGCACTTCATTATTTTTCGCAACAAAGGATGCAAACGTTTTGACTGAAAAATATATTGGTTTCGTTCTTGATCTTGAGAAGGCCAAGAATATTTCATGGCCTGACCTTATTCATTCTCATTTAGAGCAAGAGTTGAATGAAAACGAGGAAACCGTATAACACACTAATGGTTTGTTGTTTATTTGTTGGTAAGATTTTCTCTACTTTAAAACTCTTTTGTTTTGTGTGTTTTCTACATTTTGATAGTATATCTAACGCTCCATATCAATACTTACAGCCATGGTTTGCGGAGCATACCCATTTGGTGCAGCCCAGTGTAGTTAAAATCGCTCTCCAAGGCCGAGTACTCTCCGATCGATCGCTACAAGCCATATGACCGAGGCGATTTCCGATTCCAAGTTATTTCGATTTTTAGAAATTAAGTCGGCCGATATGCCGATTTGTACCGATTTTTTCAAAAAACGAGTTGGCGATTTTTCCGAGTTGCCCTTTCATGCACCAAAATTATAAAACAAAAAATTTGTAACCCTTCGAATGAGAGTTATTAAACAGAAAAACCTCTAAAAACGTTATAAATAGGTTTAATAATACAATACTACACTTGATTAAATGACTCATGAACAACAATACATAAGTCTCTAATAAAAAGGTTCCGAGTATGAGGCCGAGTTTTAGCGATTTCCAAGTCCAAAGTTATTGCTCCTCGCTCCAAGCTCCCCAACCGAGTAGGACCGAGGAACGATTTCGATTACTTTGGTGCAGCCCGAGCCGATAGTGACAGAACCTGAAGGAATGTATGTGCCAAGAGTGGCTAGATGGAATCATACAAAGATATGTACTGAGTTCCTAAAGGATATTGATCTTTTCGAGTATGAGGTAAACTTGCAGTACATATTGATAAGTACATGTAGTTTTATATATTCATATGTAGTGATATTTGCATCGTGTTACATTGTTGTGCGAGTATGTAGTTATTTGCATTCAATATGTGGTGATACATTCAATATGTAGTTATTAGCATATCAATATGTTGTGCCAGTATGTAGTTATTAGCATCAAATATGTGGTGATACATATCAATATGTTGTGCCAGTATGTAGTGCCAGTATGTAGTTATTAGCATTGAATATGTTGTGCCAGTATGTAGTTATTAGCATTGAATATGTGGTGATACATATCAATAGGTATCTAATATGTAGTTGTGATAGAGAAGAAAGATATCTCTGTTGGTAATATCTAATATGTAGTTGCTTTTTACATTCTTTATTTGTATCAGTTCCATGATGAATTCAAAGACGAGATCACAAACCATGAAAAACAAATTCTTAATCCTATCTCAATAAGGATTTAAGAGGAAGAAAATACTGAAAATTCCAGTGAAGAAGATGATAATTCTGAATCGGAAGAAGAGAAAGAATAAGAAAATGGAAGTCCAACGGAAGAATAGAAGGAAGAAGATGACTCAGTATTGGGGGGATAGGATTGGAAGATAAGATACGATGATTTGAGGAGTACAGTATCTGCCAAATGGAGCGAAGTGAACACAATGCGGCAAGAGGGCGCAACGGTTGACGCTTCAAAGCTTGTGATGATGGTGGAAGAAATTTACTTGAAAACTTTCCCTTTGCAGAGAGAAGCCAGCCATGAAGATTATGTTAGCTTGGGATGTACACATACTCAAAGCAACCCCAATGAAGATTTGATTGTGGACACACAACAGTAGAGGTCGAAGTGCAAGTTTCTCCGAAAGATCATACAGATGTTAATGTCACCTCTGAAGTTGTTTTGTCAACACCGAAAGATCAAACAAATGTTAATGCCACCTCTGAAGTTGAATTGTCAACAACACCTACAATATTGAAGTTCTATGATGTTGATGTTCAGCGTTCTGAGGTTGGAAGTTGGGCTAAATCTGATTTGGAGCAAAAATTCAAAGAGATACAAGCGAAAAATAGCAAAGAAAACACACAAGTAAGTAGTATGCAGCCTAAGTATGATTTAATGTTCACTTTTTACTGTATCAAAGTAGATACTTACATTGTTGTAGTGGTATCTACCATTACATATTGATATGTACTGTTACATATCAATATGTAGTGGTAGATACTTACATTCTTGTAGTGGTATCTACCATTACATATTGCTGTGTACTGTTAAATATCAATATGTAATGGTAGATACTTACATTCTTGTAGTGGTATCTACCATTACATATTGCTATGTACTGTTACATAGCATGTTACATAGAAATACATATGTAAGTAGATTTATGTTGACAGTTTCAATTTCTTTTTGCAGACTGATCCACTTGAAGTTAAGCAGGTAGCAGTAAAGGAGTTGCTTACTACTATACAACAAACAAAGGATACAGTTGAAGTTATGTCCCAGAAATCTGAAGACTATAATTTGCATCGGCGGAGGGAAGTTTTATCTCATGGATGTACCTTTGTTTAGTGAGATTTCTAGTTTGGAACACATCGAAGAGCTCTCTATCAGAGATTATTTAGACATGGAAAACTCAGGCTTCAAAATTTACGTCAAAGAGTATGCAGGCCTCCTTCCAGATAGTGGTACTGATCAAAACCGTGGTCTTTTTGGTATTGACATACGACAACAATTTGAAAATTTATTTGGAAGAGATTTGCAACCTGCAGAATTTCCACAAGATACTACTGAGCAACAAGAACCCAGTGAATCGAACGATGTAGGTGAAGTTACAACTAAGCAACAAGAAAACATCCCATCGAAAGGTTCACAAGATACTTGGAGGTTCCATCACAAGATACTTTGGAGGTTCCATCACAGGTGAACGATATGTACTAAATGTTATTTTGTGCATACTTCGTGTACATAATGTTAATCATCATCTATGTTGTGTTTTTACATTACTTTTTTTTTATGTTGATAAAAAATGCAAGAACCAATTACACCAAGCCAGAAGCAAAAAAGGGTAGCAGTGAACAAAAAGCGCGTCACAAAGCCCGCAAAGCAGCAACACACACCTACTAGACCCGTTACTCGTTCCCATCGTGCAAAGAAGAAAGATGATATTTGCGAAAGTGGAAGTAAGTTCTCTGCATCATATTAAGAACCTAAGAAGCCGGAAGCTGGAAGAACAGAAGCAATAAAGAAGAACAAAAAGCTTAAATTGCGTCCCAAGGTGTTCCTGAAACTAAATAAATTGCCATTCTATAATGACTTGAAGGATGATCAAAAGACTGTCCTTTCCACATTCTTCGATAATGCAGACTTTATTAGGTGAGTTCTTAATTGGCACTATTATTTGGAACATCTGCATAGATAAGAATACTTACCTTTATATTGATATGAACTTTCGTGTACTGTTATATTCATAGAGTAGTAATTTTCGTGTACTATTATATTCGTAGTGAGCAGTACATATTGACATCAAAAAAATAATTGATATCCATATCTACTACATATTGATATGTACTTTTTATATTGATATGAACTTTTGGTATATCCATACATATTGGTATATTATGCTTGGGAACATATCAATATGTTCTGTTACACAAGAATACTTACCTTTACGTCATTATTTTCCAGCTCAATTGCTTGGAAAAAAAGAAGAAAGTGATCTTTGTGTTAGTGGAAGTACAGTTGAAGACTTGGTACATAACTGTTTATTAGAGCAAGATCTTCTCAACTACGGACAATACAAGCTTAACAACAAGTTTCAGAAAGAGCAGCCGATGCACGAAATAGACAGAAAATACTTACCTGTCTTGCATCTGGATCCGTTCCCTTGGGTAAGTTGTTATCTTACAGTGCATATCTACACGGTACATATTCATATTAAAGTATGTAGGAATATGTACTTGCAATGTTGTTGTTTTTATGTAGGAATAGGTACACTACATATCTATATTGCATAAAACATAATTAGATATATTCAAGTACATCCATGTTTTCGGTTCAATGTCGAGTTCCCGGATAATCTCAAAGGAGGATCATAAGATTCTGTTTACAAACCAATATTGGCGATGGATAAAAGTATCAAGAAGATTATTGTACCAATGTGCCATCACAATCTTCATTGGACGCTACTTGAGTATGACTGCGAAAAAATGGTGTTCAACCACTACAATTCTTCTAAGGCTGAATGGGGTGGAATATGTTATCCAAACGCCACACAAATGGCAGATTACATGTTCAAACCTATCAACATGTACTTGCTGGAGAAAAATAAAGAAACATTGAAGAATGTACTAGTCAATGAATGTGAAACACCTCAACAAGGAGAATCACCAGACTGCCTGCTATTTGTGATGCATTTTATTAAGATGAAGTCGAAAAGCAAATATGTGGGAGTACCTTTGGGATATTATGATGAAGTGCATTTGAAGATTCTCAACAAAGGGTCCCTTTAGCATGCAAATTCGTAATGACATCTCCACCAGAAATCGGTTAAAAATGACACAATAGAGTCCTAATTGCTAAAAGTAGTCGACATCACATATTAATATTTACCTATTTTCCTTTTATTCTTGGTTACATTTCATGAGTTCAAAATGTTCAAAAACATATCTTAAATGTTTCTTTTACTTTTATTAGTGATTGTTAATTTGGACTTGGGTTAAGTTTAATGTAGTGATATTTCAATTATGTTACTTTGTTATGTAGTCTAACTTATTAGTGATTTTGTGTTGTTGATACGAGGGGGCGCTGCCCCCCTCGACCCCCGTAGATGGTGAATCAGCTGGGAAACCACAAAGTTTAAACTAATATTATGGAATGGTTTAAATTTTCTTTAAGTGATGGAAATGTCAGTATGTAGTGGAAGATGGTTACACCACAATCAGTACATATCAGTAAGTACTGATTGTATTCTTGTTACAATATCAGTATGGTTACACTACATTCAGTATGTAGTGGAAGATGGTTACACTACAATCAATACATATGCATTCTTGTTATAATATCGGTATGGTTACACTACAATCAGTACATATCAATATGTAGTGGAAGATGCTTACGCTACAATACTGACATGTAATACAACACTTCTAGTGATAGATACTGACATGCAAGATCAATATCACTATTTCATTATATGGTTAATGATAAACTAATAACATATTTCATTATTTGACACTTAATGACACTTAACGACATATTTCATTATTCGAAAGATCAATATAACTACATATTGATAGACTTATAATGTTTGAAAACCAAAAGATGTTCTAAGAAACAACAAAAACAGTAATTTCAATACACTTATAATGTTTGTACTGTAAAGAAACGGTTATTAACCAAATTCAGTTGGTACTGACGAATCAAAGAACACAGTAGAAATAGAACAAGGACTACATGTTAATAACTGGTGGTGAGCTTTTCAAATAATAGCTGGTGGAAAGAATGGCAACATCATCGGTATCACATTATGCTGCACGTTGAAGCCTGTGATAAAAGAAAACAGAAATCCAAACACTACTTACTTAAAAAATACATTGTACTGTATCACCCTACCCCAAGACATATTTTTCATATGTACTGATTGAAAACACATACCTGTCACAAATCATTCTTCTACAAGTTCATATTGACGGATAATAGTGCATGTTGCCTTGTTGTGATGAGTTTTCAAATTATAGTTTGAACACTTAATAGATTTTCTACTATTCTCCCATGTGCTTTTAATACGCTTCCCTTTTTTTCCTGCCTGGTGGAACCCTAATTACATCTGGTGGGAGAACGGTATCGTCTACGTGATATTCATCAGGCCTGTGAGGAAAAAACAGAAATGTAACTACACAATAATATGTACACAAATATATTGTTCCTTAAAAATAATATCAAAAATGTATTATTTAAGGACACATACCTGTCGTGGTTAAGAACATGTCTAATAGCTATTGAATATAGCTCACGATAATAGGTAACTTTGAAGTAATCTTCGACGTAATCAAGTATCCTTCCTCCAGATCTAGTAATAGCTGCAGTAGCGTGCGAGCATGGAAAACCATACACGCGCCATCGTTGGCAAGTACAAGTTCTTTTCTCTAGATTCACCATATGAGACCTGTACACACAAAAAACACACCTAAGATACTAGTACATATTATCTACCGAATACCTACACAGTACATATTCATATGTTATCTGCAGTACACCTAAGATACTAGTTTATTGGATATCACATCATAGAGAGTGCTGCTTAAAAAAGAAGAAAACAAATAACTAAAATTCAAATGTTAGAGATTAGGGATAAATGCTAACCTTGGAGAATGTACCTCAAAGTGGTTAGCATCTGACTGGCTAACCTTGGAGAATGCCTCAAATTAATTTTTTTAATTTTCTTTTTTTTTTTTTAATTTTTTTTTAAATATCTATGAATAGTAGTTTTATGATACGATTACACAAAGCTTTTTGTTGGCAGCCTAGCAACAAGCTGAGCTCCAACACCTTTTTGAATAGCTATGCCTAATCTATGAAAAATAAAATTACCAAAACCACTACTAGCATCATTACTAACTAAACAGTTCTTCAAACGCTTGAAAAAACACAAAGTGTCATCACCAAGTTCCCCCAAGGTGGAGAAAGCTAAGACTCCCAAGCCATAGCCATGCGAAACACACTTGTCTAAGTATTTGGCGTGAAACAACATTAGCTATCGCCTTACCTGGAACGAATGAGCGAATTCCATCTCCAGTGAAGGGCGAAACACCCGTGACATCCATGCAAACATCCTGTCCATTATCCCAGTTGAGCACAAGAATATCGGCGGGTTTCAAATCCTTGTCTTCAGTCGTCAGAAAACCGAGAGAAGCTTCCTTAAGTGTAGGCACACCAGCTTTGTAACAAATGTCAGCAACTATATCCCGTACAATATCATGTCGAAACATAGGACCAATATCCTTAGCACAATGAAGTGCATGATCTCCAAACATGTCTATGGATTTGTTACAACTTGGACACAAGCCATTCTCAACAAACAATGGGATGCCAAGACGATAGCAAAACACCGCTCTAAACTGTCTTAGACCAATACACTGATTGAGCCCACTGATAGGTAAAGCCAATAAATAGTCCTGAGCATGCTTAACATGATTGCACTGCCACAAGATGGAATCTCTTGCATACACAGAAAATTGGTGTGGGATTTGTTTCTTGACCGCATCAAAATAAGTGAATGCCAGGGGGAAGTATCATTGACACAATAGGTAGAAGGTAATCCACATACCTGAATAAATCTCTGAAGTGCAAACTGATAAACGAAACCTTTGTCAGTTGAGAACGAGTTACCAAGAATCACCTTCTGCACCGAAGTAGTCTGGCTCTGAGAAGCGAGGTAGTAGTAGGAGATGGTGTCCCCCATGGTGTAAATGCCCAATCCGTCATCTTTGATAGGAAAGGTAGCTAGATGCTGTTGTAAATGACCAAAACCCGCACCATCACCAGTGATTAGTAATCTCAAGTGCTTAAGTAAATGATCATCAAAAAGGTCAATGGCCGGTTGCAGGGCAGCTGGATTGGTAGTGCGCATCGCAAAATATAATCTATACACCAGTGCAATTGTGAAGTAAGAACATCTCGCTTTGGGGGTCTTTGAGCTTCTTGATTGCATACATTAATTGAACAGTTTTATTCACCCTGCTCAACATCATATCACTGTGTTTATGGGTAAAAATCGTTTCTGCCGATTTCGGTAAATTCGGTAGGTGAGTGAGAAACTGGTTCAAACCCTAAACAAATGTGCTTGCACGTGAGCACTTTATAGGTTCGAGAGATCAATCTCGCAAGTCCGGCCTAAACCAAGAAATGGCCGTTCCGGACTTGCTTCGGTCACAAAGTGAAGGAGAAGGGTTGATTTTGGGGAGGAAGCAAAGAAAGGTGTTGAGACCCGGAATAGTTACTGAGAGTAGTATCTCGACTTGTATCGAAAGTGAAAGCTTAGGAAGCTTGCAAGAGATGAAAGCTTTTGGGAGAGCTTGCAAAGTTGCCTTTTCGAGAGTGTAGTATTTTTCTCCCGACCGAGACTTGTTGTCCGGTGGAAATAGGTAAGACCTATTTATACAAGTCGAGATTGAAATGTACCCCGGCCTCATGAAGGAAGAGAGTAAAGGGTGAAATAATGGGAGGAGGTGGTAACCGCATGGTGTTAATGGGTGAAAACGTTTTCACCATTATTTCCTCTTTTATTTGACCGCTTTATTCCTTTTCACGCTTTCTTAATGTGAGCGTAGTGTACGCTGCATGCTGTGACCACCAAACCAAAACCCTAAAAAGCATCCCCCAGTTTGTGTTGATGTCTCGAGTGTTGGTTGCATCTTGAGTGCAAGTGGTGCTGCTAGTGGCGCGTGTGGCATCTGCCAATGGCATGTGCGGAATGCCTTTGTTGCGAGTTGCACCTCGAGCGTAAGTGGTAATGCCAGAGCTGCTAGTGGCGTGTGTGGCATGTGCCAACGGCATGTGCGGAATGCCTTGGTGGTAGGTTGCACGATTGCAAGTTAGGCTACCACCGTGTGTGTTTGGCATGTGCCAATGGCATGTGCGGAATGCCTTGGTGGTAGGTTGCACGGTTTGCAAGTTAGGCTACCAGCGAGCATGTTTGGCATGTGCCAATGGCACGTACGGCCATGTTGACCTAGTTGCAAATCTTGCGGGCCTAGGGCGCTATATTTGGCGTGGGCCAATGGCATAGCGGCTTGGAAACATGGCTTGCGATACGTGTTGGCATGTGCCAATGGCACGTACGGCCATGTTGACCTAGTTGCAAGTCTTGCAAGCCTAGGGCGCTATATTTGGCGTGGGCCAAAGGCATAGCGGTTTGGAAACATGGCTTCCGATACGTGTTGGCATGTGCCAATGGCACGTACGGCCATGTTGACCTAGTTGCAAGTCTTGCAAACCTAGGGCGCTATATTTGGCGTGGGCCAAAGGCATAGCGGCTTGGAAATACGGCTTGCGACACGTGTTGGCATGTGCCAATGGCACGTACGGCCATGTTGACCTAGTTGCAAGTCTTGCGAGCCTAGGGCGCTATATTTGGCGTGGGCCAATGGCATAGCGGCTTGGAAACATGGCTTGCGACACGTGTTGGCATGTGCCAATGGCACGTACGACCATGTTGACCTAGTTGCAAGTCTTGCAAACCGGGGCGCTATATTTGGCGTGGGCCAAAGGCATAGCGGCTTGGAAATACGGCTTGCGACACGTGTTGGCATGTTCCAATGGCATGTACGGCCATGTTGACCTAGTTACGAGTCTTGCAAACCTAGGGCGCTATATTTGGCGTGGGCCAAAGGCATAGCGGTTTGGAAAAATGGCTTGCGATACGTGTTGGCATGTGCCAATGGCACGTACGGCCATGTTGACCTAGTTGCAAGTCTTGCAAGCCTAGGGCGCTATATTTGGCGTGGGCCAAAGGCATAGCGGTTTGGAAACATGGCTTGCGATACGTGTTGGCATGTGCCAATGGCACGTGCGGCCATGTTGACCTAGTTGCAAGTCTTGCAAACCTAGGGCGCTATATTTGGCGTGGGCCAAAGGCATAGCGGCTTGGAAATACGGCTTGCGACACGTGTTGGCATGTGCCAATGGCACGTACGGCCATGTTGACCTAGTTGCAAGTCTTGCGAGCCTAGGGCGCTATATTTGGCGTGGGCCAATGGCATAGCGGCTTGGAAACATGGCTTGCGACACGTGTTGGCATGTGCCAATGGCACGTACGACCATGTTGACCTAGTTGCAAGTCTTGCAAACCTGGGGCGCTATATTTGGCGTGGGCCAAAGGCATAGCGGCTTGGAAATACGGCTTGCGACACGTGTTGGCATGTTCCAATGGCATGTACGGCCATGTTGACCTAGTTACGAGTCTTGCAAACCTAGGGCGCTATATTTGGCGTGGGCCAAAGGCATAGCGGTTTGGAAACATGGCTTGCGATACGTGTTGGCATGTGCCAATGGCACGTACGGCCATGTTGACCTAGTTGCAAGTCTTGCAAGCCTAGGGCGCTATATTTGGCGTGGGCCAAAGGCATAGCGGTTTGGAAACATGGCTTGCGATACGTGTTGGCATGTGCCAATGGCACGTACGGCCATGTTGACCTAGTTGCAAGTCTTGCAAACCTAGGGCGCTATATTTGGCGTGGGCCAAAGGCATAGCGGCTTGGAAATACGGCTTGCGACACGTGTTGGCATGTGCCAATGGCACGTACGGCCATGTTGACCTAGTTGCAAGTCTTGCGAGCCTAGGGCGCTATATTTGGCGTGGGCCAATGGCATAGCGGCTTGGAAACATGGCTTGCGACACGTGTTGGCATGTGCCAATGGCACGTACGACCATGTTGACCTAGTTGCAAGTCTTGCAAACTGGGGCGCTATATTTGGCGTGGGCCAAAGGCATAGCGGCTTGGAAATACGGCTTGAGACACGTGTTGGCATGTTCCAATGGCATGTACGGCCATGTTGACCTAGTTACGAGTCTTGCAAACCTAGGGCGCTATATTTGGCGTGGGCCAAAGGCATAGCGGTTTGGAAACATGGCTTGCGATACGTGTTGGTATGTGCCAATGGCACGTGTGGCCATGTTGACCTAGTTGCAAGTCTTGCAAACCTAGGGCGCTATATTTGGCGTGGGCCAAAGGCATAGCGGTTTGGAAACATGGCTTGCGATACGTGTTGGTATGTGCCAATGGCACGTGCGGCCATGTTGACCTAGTTGCAAGTCTTGCAAGCCTAAGGCGCTATATTTGGTGTGGGCCAAAGGCATTGCGGTTTGGAAACATGGCTTGCGATACGTGTTGGCATGTGCCAATGGCACGTACGGCCATGTTGACCTAGTTGCAAGTCTTGCAAGCCTGGGCCAAAAGCATAGCGGCTTGAAATTTGGTATTGTTGCCATGGTGCGCAGGGTGCGGTTTGGTTTGGCATTGTTGTCATGGTGCGCAGGGTGCGGCTTGATTTGGCATTGTTGCCATGGTACGCAGGGTGCGGCTTGGTTTGGCATTGTTGCCATGGTGCGCGAGGTGCGGCTTGGTTTGGCATTGTTGCCATGGTGCGCAGTGCGCGGCTTGGTTTGGCATTGTTGCCATGGTGCGCAGTATGCGGCTTGGTTTGGCATTGTTGCCATGGTGCGGCTTGGTTTGGCATTCTTGCCATGGTGCGCAGTATGCGGCTTGGTTTGGCATTGTTGCCATGGTGCGCAGGACGCGGCTTGGTTTGGCATTGTTGCCATGGTGCGCTGGGTGCGGCTTGGTTTGGCATTGTTGCCATGGTGCGCAGTATGCGGCTTGGTTTGGCATTGTTGCCATGGTGCGCAGGGTGCGGCTTGGTTTGGCATTGTTGCCATGGTGCGTAGTATGCGGCTTGGTTTGGCATTGTTGCCATGGTGCGCAGGGTGCGACTTGGTTTTGGAATTAGGGTTCTGTGTTGAAAACCCTAACTGGTATTTTGAAAAAAATACCCCTATTAATTATTTACACCTCGAGTTAAATGCTCTTAGTTAATGTGTTGCGGGTAACACTAGGTCATGGGTTTTACAATTTTACCCCTTGTCTAAAAACCACCATCAACATTAAGTCCCCCGCTTAGCTCGGAACAGGGGGCTTTGTTGCGAGGTAAGCATAAGATGGTGATAAACTATTAACAAAGAAAACGTAAGGAAAATTGAAGGAGGCTTGTCTGACCTTTTATAAATAGGATTTGGAATCCTTGCCTCCGGTAGTTTTTGCACAAATCGGGAGGCTGGCACAATTGGTGGGGCCAGTGCAGCTTGGGCGACGTTGGGAAGTTGGCATGAGTAGGGAAGCTGAGTGTGCTAGCCGGGTGGGACCGGGCGCAAAGTGTAGAAGTCTTGCGTGCTTACGAGGGCATGACTTGGGTGGCCATTGGGAGGTCGGCGCAATTGGTGGGCCGGTGCAACTTGGAAGCCGGGCTTGCGGGCGTGACTTATGTAAATAAAGAGGGAGTAGACGTTTCTTGAGACAAAAAGTTTCCTTATTTTGCTTTCCTTCACGTGCGGCTTCCATTAGGGCATCATCCATGCCAAAAAATCTGGAAGCATTATGTCTTTCATTGCTCCCTTTCCTTTTTTAAGGTTCCGTATTCATACCCAGCGCGAACGTATCGTCTCCCTTGTTTGAGAAGGGGTTCTTCCCATTTGATTCCCCTTTTCCTTTGCTTTGCCGGTGTGTTTTTTCTTCTTCTTTTTGTTCACGCTATCCTATTTTTATATGTGTATAGACAAGGATGGAACTTGATCATCTTTCCCTTTCTTGCGTGTATGATGGGATCTTAGAGACAGTAGTGCCTTTAACTTTTTGAAAAGGACTTGAATCGGTGGAGATCGATCTTCTTCTCTTGAGGAGGTATTGGTTGGGTTTGAATCTTTGTTCCATGAAGCTAACGAAATTATTAAAGACCTCCCTTCCATCTATCCTCACGAAGAACAGGTGCATGTTCGGACTCTCTTGGGTTCAGTGGACGTGGAGGAGAACGCCAGGATTCTTGATTTTGATGTGAATGAATCAAAAAACTTCCTTCGAAGTGTCGATGAGAAAACTTTCGAAGGAGTATATGATAGAAGCGAGACAGCTTTTGAAGTTGATGTCAAAGGTGTTATTGATGATACCGGAGGGGTCATGGTGGCGTATCTTTGGAATAGTTGTCGGGAGGACATCACATTGCTGTTGTGGTCGCTTCGGGATGGGATGTTGAGGTTGCTGCCATAAAACCGCTGAATGGAACCTTTGTTGCCCGAAGGATTGCTTTGGGGAAATGCTTGAAGATAGCTTTGCCCGAAGGGACTTACCTCCATCCTTCGAGGGCTAGTTCCTCCTTTTGTTTTTCTCGTTAGTCGCTTAGTTCCCCTCGATGTTTTTCCCTTTTTTTTTTGTAAACACATCTTTCCCTTCTTCTTCATCAAAAACCTTTTGCTTCATATATATATATTTTTGAAAGGGGTTGTGGTATGATGGCTCTGCAATGGTTTTCTGGTTCTCAATGTATTTCTCCGATATCTGAAGGATTCGCTTGGGAAGAGATATATTTATTTTATTTTATTTTTTTTGACAAAAAGGGAGATCTCCAGGGAAAAATACAAACGGTGTATTCATCCTGGGGAAGTACAGCTATTAAGAGGAATGATTTAAAGGAAGTACTGAAAAGGGGAGTGATTGGGAAGTACAACATTTTAGGGATTGGATTCCTTGAGCCATCGCGAGTGAACTATCACGCCTTCAGGTGTGTCGGTATTGATGAGCTTGCAATATCCTCCCAAAAGGGTATCCGCAACTGTGTACAGCTCGCCTTCACCTTCCTCGGGCAAATCCATCTTTACTGTCATCCTCCCAACTTGAAACGAGCTTTCCTTAACCACTACATCTCCGATTGAAAACGGGTTCGGACGTCGTGTAACCATTTGAGCCTTGGCTTCGTTGGTTTCGCTAGAAGTTTCCAAGCTTCTTGCAAAGTGTTCGAATGGTCCAGCTCCCCATTCACATTTTTTGACAGCGTTCGTGCTTCGGTTGTTGCGCCGAGTCCCCATGACAGAATGGGGGAAGAAAAGGCCGGTTGCAGAAAAGGTTGCTCGGTCAGACTTACTTGCATTTGAAAATCATGGGCTAGCGCCAACGGGTCCTCTCCGTACGCTTGGGTTCCTTTAATAGTTCGTTGATGTGATAACCCGTGGGACGATTTGTTGGGAATCCCTTCGGCGTGGATGTCGGCAGAGGGTGTACGTCCATTTTGCTTTATTGTCGAGCACCCATAAGCGTCCCAAAATCATGTCATGATCTAGTTCTTTGACAATGTGGAACTTGCTGTGCGTTATAGTGTGACGGACCGGAAAATTACGCCTTTGGCGCGTTGCCCCGCAGGCCGTAATCTCCCCGGTGCGCCATGATGAAGCTACGATCCGGCCTCAAAGCTAGGCAAATGCACGTCCAATTGCCCTTTGCAAGCATGCTCGTGGAGCATGACGCAGCCTAACTTAGCTTCCACAATCGCTTCCAACTTACCCTTGTCCCGCAAAAAGGGTTTAAGGCCATAAGGCCAATGCCAATGCATTTTTCATGCGTCTCTGCTTTACTTTTACGTAGGGAATTCATAAATGAATTTCTAGCTAGCTGAGCAACCGTCACATTGCCGTGTCTTGTCCAGGGCATAAGCCTTAGACTTTAGCGTAGGCCACACCAAGCCCTTGCCATTTCCCACGTTACCTCGCTTTACCATCTCTTTATAACTTGATAGGAAGTATGAGCATCCACTTATCGGCATGCAACTAAGCCTCATCAAGTCTGGCCACAATCATCTCTTGCGTCGAGCTACCGAGCTTAGATGATATGAGGGGCCAACGTCTGGACCGCAATGTCGCAACTCATTGCGGCTGCCTACGTACCCTTCCCTACTCTAAAGGGATCAAGCAATGCAGACCGTAGTTCATCCTTGAAGGACAAACTTAAATCCAAATCGTTTGCAAGGCTGTGGCCTAGCAAAAACGGTAATGGCTCCGGTCCGTATAGGCCATTCCGCCAAGATGCATAATGATTTTGCATCATCGGGTCCGCGCCGTGGCATAGCGATGCCAACGCATCAAATACCCTCTTCGAAAGGCTACGCAACTATAAATGAGCCTTGGGGCATCATTTATGCTCTTCCGGCTAAGCTATGAAGCTTACTTGGTACATAGTCCGCATATGCACCTTCAACCAACTACCCCTCCCTATATATGTCTTAATGGAATTTCTACAAGTATGAAAAGGGGAGCATATTGACATGCTTCACTATTCATAGCCCGTTGCCATGAATTTCGAATGACCTAGGCAATGATTGCCGAGTCTCCGTTCTTGCACAATGATTGTGCACCACTTTCGTTCCGCTCTGCTGCACAATGATTGTGCACCACTTGTTCTGTTTTGCCACACAATGATTACACACAACGATTGCATACAATGATTGCGCACCACCCTGGCCTTTCCGATCAAGCTTCGTTTATTGCACAATGATTTCGCTTTGTAAGATCAAGCCCACCTACCCAATCGCTTAATGCATCATGATGATGCAACATTGGCCCTTGGCCAAATGCCAAACATAATGCACCATTTTTGGCGCGGTATTGGCCTTAAGCCAATCCACCTTTTTCACGTTGCGGAAGCTTTGGATGAAGCTTCATCTCAGTCCATGACGCATCTTTTAGCATGCGCCATGCTAAAAAACACGGGGTCTTACATTATCACACCCTTTAAAGAATTTCGTCCCCGAAATTCAAAACCAAAACTATTGTGGACAATCTCTTCAAGTTGGATTTCCTGAGCAAAAGTCCCATACCAAGCTCGTAAATCACGTTTCTTCAAGTCGTCATGAACAACAATTTAGACCTTCCGAGCACATGTCCCATACCACCCGCCCAGAATCCAAAAAGTTCCCACAACAAAACAAGAATCGCAATTGGCCGAGCTGCCAAGAGGATATCTCGACAAGGTATCCTAGATAGATCCCATACTACCACCCAGAATCCCTAAGGTTCACAAGTTGAAAGATGTTATCAAATGACAAGGCAAAACTCAACGCAACACCGTGAGGACCAATCTCTAATGCCGGTGCAGTTGGATGCAAGCCACCGTCCTCGACGGATTTACCAGGGTTGCCACTGTAAGTGGGATGCTAGCCGCTCGACAACGCACACCTCTTGGCCAGTGCCAACGTGTGGGGATGATCGGTCCCATTGTCTACACCGCCCCAGATTTTCTTCCGGATGCTCGTAGCGGGGTGCCACAGAGGCCTCTGCAAACTCACAAGATTTATACAAGCTCAACTCGATTTGCAAAGTAACCGACTCATCGGGCCACAAACTCTTTCCGCAGCGTGTTGGCCTACTCTCCAACTTTAAGTTTCCATCAAGGAAAATACTCGCCAATGAGTCCACTCCGCACAAGTCCCTAGAGTTTTCTGAACTTGCTCGATACCATCGTGATTTGACTGGAAAATTACGCCTTTGGCGCGTTGCCCCGCAGCCGTCAATCTCCCTGCGCCACGATGAAGCTACGATCCGGGCCTCAAAGCTAGGCAAATGCACGTCCAATTGCCCTTGCAAGCATGCTCGTGGAGCATGACGCAGCTAACTTAGCTTCCACACTGCTCCAACTTACCCTTGTCCCGCAAAAGGGTTTAAGGCCATAAGGCCAATGCCAATGCATTTTTCATGCGTCTGGCTTTACCTTTACGTAGGGAATTCATAAATGAATTTCCTAGCTAGCCGAGCAACCGTCACATTGCCGTGTCTTGTCCAGGCATAAGCCTTAGACTTTAGCGTAGCTACACCAAGCCCTTGCCATTTCCCACGTTACCTCGCTTACCATCTCTTTATAACTTGATAGGAAGTATGAGCATCCACTTACTTGGCATGCAACTAAGCCTCATCAAGTCCGGCCCAATCATCTCTTGCGTCGAGCTACCCAGAGCTTAGATGATATGAGGGGCCAACGTGCTGGACCGGCAATGCCGCAACTCATCGGCTGCCACGCACTTTCCCTACTCTAAAGGGATCAAGCACAGACCGTAGTTCATCCTTGAAGGGACAAACTTAAACCAAATCGTTTGCAAGGTCATGGCCTAGCAAAAACGGAATGGCCTGGTCCGTATAGGCCATTCCGCCAAGATGCATAATGATTTTGCATCATCGGGTCCGTGGCCAGGGCATAGCGATGCCAACGATCAAATACCCTCTTCGAAAAGGCTACGCAACTATAAATGAGCCTTGGGCATCATTTATGCTCTTCCCTTAAGCTATGAAGCTTACTTGGTACATAGTCCGCATATGCACCTTCAACCAACTACCCTCCCTATATATGTCTTAATGGAATTTCTACAAGTATGAAAAGGGGAGCATATTGACATGCTTCACTATTCATAGCCGTTGCCATGAATTTTCTCAATGACCGCAATGATTGCTTTAGGAGTCCGCTTCGTTGCACAATGATTGTGCACCACTCGTTCCGTCTGCTGCACAATGATTGTGCACCACTTGTTTCATGCACACACAATGATTACACACAACGATTGCGCATAATGATTGCGCACCACCCTATTTTCTGATCAAGCTTTTATTGCACAATGATTTCTGCCGTAAAGATCAAGCCCACCTACCCAATCGGGCTTAATGCATCATGATGATGCAACATTGGCCCTTGGCCAAATGCCAAACATAATGCACCATTTTTTACGCGGTATTGGCCTTAAGCCAATCCACCTTTTTCACGTTGCGGAAGCTTTGGATGAAGCTTCATCTCAGTCCATGACGCATCTTTTAGCATGCGCCATGCTAAAAACACGGGGTCTTACATATAGCGTCTCCCATCTCGATCTCTAGGTTGATATAGCCATGCGCGTTCAAAGCCTCTCCTCTCAATCTCTTAATCACTTATTTTTGAAATAGGTAGCGTCTTTCTTGTAAATACGGCTGCCTTTAGTGTCTTGAAAGTAATGATGTTGTGGTCAGAGGTCGCGTCGATGAGCGTGTCGTCAAATTCATTACCTCTTAAACGGACGTGGTCGGCAGTCCCCAGCCTCTCCGTTTCGCTTGTTTGGGAAGCTTGGGCCCTTGGCGTGGATTCCGAGGGGAGAAAAGCCGTTTGCTTTGATACAACACGATTGAGAGCTGCGAAAATATCTTGGCGCTCGAACCTTGGAAAGATAGAGAATTTCGCATACATGTCGCATCATGGATTGTACAGTCTCGTGCACGAGTCCCCCAGGAACCGCAGTTTCTTATTAGGAGTGGGTCTCGACGCACTCTTTCGTCTCCTAGTTGGAGTTCTCCCGCTTCTATCCTTTCTTTGAAAATATGCTTTAGTCTCATTTGGTAATCGCTAGTCGGGTGGTGAACGAACCCGTGGTAATGGCAAGATTTGGGGTTTGCCATCTCGGCCTCAAATGGTGGACGTCTCGAGCGTGGCAACTGATGACATCATCTTGAACCCAGGAGCTTCTAGAGGTCAATCACCTCCTCGATGGGGAATGGGAAATCAAGGATATTTCCTTCGGCCTCACGATCTTTGCACAGAGTTTTAGTGGCGATCTTCCGTTGCGAGGGTTCCGCTTGCGCGCGCGCTTCACGTTTCGGGCGGTGGCTCGTAGTTGCGGCTTTCCTTTTTCCTCTTCGTTCACTATGTTCATGGAGGATGAGTCGACATTAAATTGTTTGTCGATGAGGCGCCTACTCCCGCGAGTTTCACGTGCGTCTTCGCCCGAGTTGGCCTAGTCCTTTCCAGTAATGCTGGTGATGTTGTTGCAGATCGTCTGGCGGCCTCATGGAGTTAGGAGAACGTTTGGAAATGCAAGTTTTCTAGCAGGGCGCGGTAGATTGGGACCATACCGTTGATGCATGCGTTTACTAATTGTTGCCTTGGCCACGTTTGGGTCGTGACAACCGAAGTGCTTGAACCTCGAACCTTTGACGAAATCATTCGGATGTTCGTTATCCCACTGGTACATTCTCCCGAGGTCATGTATACGCCCTTCCGGTAAGTGATTTTGAAAATTCCCTTAAACGAAGAACGTGATTATATTCATGTTCACCCAAGGATTCCAGGAAACGAGAAACATGTTCGCGTGCATTCCTTGTACCATCGTACAGGTAAATCGAGGGAAGAATACCCCCTGGGAGAGGGATTCTCTCAGTATTTCGGATGGGTAAGGGGTTGGTGATGATGTACATCGAACTCATCATGCTTGATTCGGTCGCGTAGGAGTTGTTCCAAATCTTCTCTCGTGACGAAGTTGGGTGGTTGATTTCTCTCCAACGGACTCTAGTGCGAGTTTCTTCATCCATGGAGGCGTGCCCCCGCGAGGTGTCAAGGCTGGGGGTTGTTGGAGATGCTTTGGCGTCCTTCGGAGGATGCGACTCACGGGGTAGTCGCTGTCAGTGGTTTTGAGAAAGGTGAGAACCTCCTTTATGTTGAAACCATGTCCGTCTGGGTTCGCGAGCGTCTCTCCGTCGTTCGGGGCGATAGTGGACGTAAGGGCGACTTCCTCTGAGGTCCCTCCGGCCTCTCGTCCCGCTTGCGGGGTAATTGGAGCCTTAGTTGCTCGGAGGCGCCGTGCCGGGAAGAAGCATTTGGGGTCGTGGTGGCGGCTCTAGCTCTGGTGACCGGGGCGTGACACTCAAGAGATATTCTCGTTGTCGTGATTAGAGGGTTGTGCAGAGACGCTATATGAGCAGCTGGCTCTGGCCCCGGTGATAGGCGGTGTTACACTTAAGGGAGTGCATTCGATGTTGTCATTGTCACCATGAAGTAACAATGTTATGGGAGAGACGCCAACATCGGGACGCGTTTCACCATGTTCTCGGCAGCCGCCTCCGATCCGAGTTCAACCATGTTGGGATTTGACGTTCGAAAAACGAAAATCAAGAGTTGGAGTTGGTATTGTAGCCGATAGATCAATCCTCCCGCCGTGGTCGCCAATTGTTTATGGGTAAAATCGTTTTCGCCGATTTCGGTAAATCGGTAGGTGAGTGAGAACTGGTTCAAACCCTAAACAAATGTGCTGCACGTGAGCACTTTATAGGTTCGAGAGATCAATCAGACAAGTCCGCTCTAAACCAAGAAATGACCGCTCTGACTTGCTTGGTCACAAAGTGAGGAGAAGGGTTGATTTGGGGAGGGAAGCAAAGAAAGGTGTTGAGACCGAGAATAATTTGGGAGAGTAGTTCTCGACTTGTATCGTAAAGTGAAAACTTAGAAGCTTGCAAGAGATGAAAGCTTTTGGGAGAGCTTGCAAAGTTGCCTTTCCGAGAGTGTAGTATTTTTCTCCCGACCGAGACTTGTTGTCCGGTGGAAATAGGTAAGACCTATTTATACAAGTCGAGATTGAAACGTACTCTGCCCTCATGAAGGAAGAGAGTAAAGGGTGAAATAATGGGAGGAGGTGGTAACCGATGGTGTTAATGGGTGAAAACGTTTTTCACCATTATTTCCTCTTTATTTGACCGCTTTATTCCTTTTCACGCTTTCTTAATGTGAGCGTAGTGTACGCCGCATGTCAGACCGCCAAACCAAAACCCTAAAAAGCATCCCCAACTTGTGTTAATGTCTCGAGTGTTGGTTGCATCTTGAGTGCAAGTGGTGCTGCTAGTGGCGTTGTGGTATGTGCCAATGGCATGTACGGAATGCCTTTGTTGCGAGTTGCACCTCGAGCATAAGTGGTAATGCCGCAGCCGCTAGTGGCGTGTGTGGCAAAAAAGCCAACAAAGATGTGCGGAATGCCTTGGTGGTAGGTTGCACGGTTTGCAAGTTAGGCTACCAGCGTGTGTGTTTGGCATGCCAATAGCATGTGCTAATGCCTTGGTGGTAGGTTGTACACTGGTTTTCAGTTAGGATACCAAAGAAGCATGTTTGGCATGTGCCAATGGCACGTACGGCCATGTTGACCTAGTTGCAAGTCTTGCGAGCCTAGGGCGCTATATTTGGCGTGGGCTAATGGCATAGCGGCTTGGAATCATGGCTTGCGATACGTGTTGTCATGTGCCAATGGCACGTACGGCCATGTTGACCTAGTTGCAAGTCTTGCAAGCCTAGGGCGCTATATTTGGCGTGGGCCAAAGGCATAGCGTTTGGAAACATGGCTTGCGATACGTGTTGGCATGTGCCAATGGCACGTACGTCCATGTTGACCTAGTTGCAAGTCTTGCAAACCTAGGGAGCTATATTTGGCGTGGGCCAAAGGCATAGCTGACTTGGAAATACGGCTTGCGACACGTGTTGGCATGTGCCAATGGCACGTACGGCCATGTTGACCTAGTTGCAAGTCTTGCGAGCCTAGGGGCGCTATATTTGGCGTGGGCCAATGGCATAAATACTTGGAAACATGGCTTGCGATACGTGTTGGCATGTGCCAAAGGCACGTACGGCATGTTGACCTAGTTGCAAGTCTTGCAAGCCTAGGGCGCTATATTTGGCGTGGGCCAAAGGCATATACGTTTGGAAACATGGCTTGCGATACGTGTTGGCATGTGCCAATGGCACGTACGGCCATGTTGACCTAGTTGCAAGTCTTGCAACCTAGGGCGCTATATTTGGCTTGGGGCCAAAGGCATAGCGGCTTGGAAATACGGCTTGGACACGTGTTGGCATGTGCCAATGGCACGTACGGCCATGTTGACCTAGTTGCAAGTCTTGCAACCTAGGGCGCTATATTTGGCGTGGGCCAAAGGCATAGCGGCTTGGAAATACGGCTGCGACACGTGTTGGCATGTGCCAATGGCACGTACGGCCATGTTGACCTAGTGCAAGTCTTGCAAAACCTAGGGCGCTATATTTGGCGTGGGCCAAAGGTGGCATAGCGGTTTGGAAACATGGCTTGCGATACGTGTTGGCATGTGCCAATGGCACGTCACGGCCATGTTGACCTAGTTGCAAGTCTTGCAAGCCTAGGGCGCTATATTTGGCGTGGGCCAAAGGCATAGCGGTTTGGAAACAGGGCTTGCGATACGTGTTGGCATGTGCCAATGGCACGTACGGCCATGTTGACCTAGTTGCAAGTCTTGCAAACCTAGGGCGCTATATTTGGCGTGGGCCAAAGGCATAGCGGCTTGGAAATACTGGCTTGCGACACGTGTTGGCATGTGCCAATTGCACGTGCGGCCATGTTGACCTAGTTGCAAGTCTTATGAGCCTAGGGCGCTATATTTATGTGGCCAATGGCATAGCGGCTTGGAAACATGGCTTGCGATACGTGTTGGCATGTGCCAATGGCACGTGCGGCCATGTTGACCTAGTTGCAAGTCTTGCAAGCCCTAGGGCGCTATATTTGGCGTGGGCCAAAGGCATAGCGGTTTGGAAACATGGCTTGCGATACGTGTTGGCATGTGCCAATGGCACGTACGGCCATGTTGACCTAGTTGCAAGTCTTGCAAACCTATGGTGCTATATTTGGCATGGGCCAAAGGCATAGCGGCTTGGAAATACGGCTTGCGACACGTGTTGGCATGTGCCAATGGCACGTACGGCCATGTTGACCTAGTTGCAAGTCTTGCAAACCTAGGGTGCTATATTTGGCGTGGGCCAAAGGCATAGCGGCTTGGAAATACTGGCTTGCGACACGTGTTGGCATGTGCCAATGGCACGTACGGCCATGTTGACCTAGTTGCAAGTCTTGCAACCTAGGGCGCTATATTTGGCGTGGGCCAAAAGCATATCGGTTTGGAAACATGGCTTACGATACGTGTTGGCATGTGCCAATGGCACGTGTGGCCATGTTGACCTAGTTGCAAGTCTTGCAAACCTAGGGCGCTATATTTGGCATGGGCCAAAGGCATATGACTTGGAAACATGGCTTGGATACGTGTTGGCATGTGCAATGGCACGTGCGGCATGTTGACCTAGTTGCAAGTCTTGGCCTAGGGCGCTATATTTGGCGTGGCCAAAGGCATAGCGTTTGAAACATGGCTTGATATTGGCATGTGCCAATGGCACGCGCCATGTTGACCTAGTTGCAAGTTTTGGTTTGCTTATATTTGCCAAAGGTGCGCTTGAAATTTGGTATTGTCGGCTATGGTGCGCAGTGGCTTACTTGGTTTGGCATTGTTGCCATGGTATGCAGGGTGCGCTTTTGGGAATTATTGCCATGCGCAAAGATGCGCCTGGTTTGGCATTATTGCCATGGTACGGCTTGGTTTGGCATTGTTGCCATGGTGCGCAGGCGCGCTTGGTTTGGCATTGTTGCCATGGTGCGCAGGAAGGCTTTGGTTTGGCATTGTTGCCATGGTGCGCAGGGTGCGGCTTGGTTTGGCATTATTGCCATGGTGCGCAGATGCGGCTTTGGTTTGGCATTGTTGCCATGGTGCCAAAGTAGGGCGTGCTTGGTTTGGCATTGTTGCCATGGTGCGCAGATGCGGCTTGGTTTGGCATTGTTGCCATGGTGCGCGAGTGGCGGCTTGGTTTGGCATTGTTGCCATGGTGCGCAAAGATGCGGCTTGGTTTGGCATTGTTGCCATGGTGCGCAGGAGCGGCTTGGTTTTGGAATTAGGGTTCGTGTTGAAAACCCTAATCAGGCATTTTGAAAAATACCCCTATTAATTATTTACACCGAGTTAAATGCTCTTAGTTAATGTGTTGCGGGTAACACTAGGTCATGGGGTTTTACGATTTTACCCCTTGTCTAAAAACCACCATCAACACACTGATAAAGTTCACATCCAAACTCACCGGACCACCCAAAAGTATGACGCCATTAGAGGGTCTACCAATATCAGCAGGGAAAACACCCTCAACTAAACTCCTAGAATCAAAGGAAGGCCAAAAGACTCCCGTCTTCTTTATGTTGAGATGTAAACCCCTGCTTGGTCCTTCTTTCTCGATAATGCTGAGAGCTTTGGCTACCTCCAAAGTATCACCAATGATAGTGCCATCACCAATGATATCGTTATTTTTTTAAAAAAATTAGTTTTATTTTATTTTTATTTATTTATTTTGTATGTGGTTCGGCTAGGGGAAAAATAATAAATCTAGTCGAACTTGAAGTTTGGTTAAGAGAAAATATATAAAAGTTTTTTTAGATAGGAGTTCGGTTAAGTAAAAAATTTCTAAAATTTTTTTAATGCAATCAACTTTCGCCTCGGTTTTGCAAAGATTTTATGAATATAACCGAACCATGTTCATGTATTTTCAGATAGGAGTTGGTTAAGTAAAAAATTTCTAAAAAATTGCGTAACAGACCGAACTCAAAGTTCGATTAGGTACAAAATTTCAAAACTTTTATAACGCACCGAACAATGAGTTCGTTTTGCAAGGAAATTTTTCGTTCTAACCGACGTGTTCTTGGTGTCCTATGTTTCAGGGAGTTCGGTTACAAAACTATGGTTTTTTAAACTACTCCTAACCGATCTGTAACTAACATTTCAAACCTAATTTGATGATTTCTAATTGATTTTTTCAATCAAAAACAAATTAAAAGCAATGGATTTGTGGGAAAATACCTTCGAATTTGCATATCGTTAAAGGGTTTGCGAGAAAATACTTCATAATTTGTACCGTCGAACCAAAGCTAATTAAAAAAAAAAAAAAAAGAAAAAAATTAAAATTTTGAAAAAAAAATTGAAAAAAAAAATTGAAAAACTTCCTCGTGGTCCCGTGAGTCCTGGATTTGAGCTTTATTAATAATATGATGTTGAGCAGGGTGAACAAGACTGTTCAACTAATGTTTTCCATTAAAAAACTCAAGGATCCTCAGAGTGAGTTTCTATTACTTCGCAATTTCACCAGTGAATCCATATTGACTTCGACGATGAAATATTTGGAATTGACTCATACAGACTTTGACATAACCATAAAGGCACTTTGGTTGTGACATGATGTTTCGTATTGAAAGGACTCATACGTACGTCACTGCGTTTGAGAGGACGAGACAACGGGAAAAAGATTGACTGAATGCGAAGTAACAACATATCTCTCAATAAGTGTTCTCTAAAGAACTAGATGCACAACCCCTTCCCTGTTATGCTTTATGTAAGAGAGCATATCACTCATTTCACAAAGCCTTCAAAGAAAATAGGACCGAGACCATCCTAAGATGCAAATGGTAAACAATCCATATTACAAAGGAAATGAGGTGATATTTAGAAAAATATCCATGCAGAATGCGGACCATTAAAGTGACGTATGGCTCGTGTGGATTTTTTGACATTTTGGACTAGTTATATTTCCGGTAATGTTGCGTTTGGAAAACTACTAGCATACATTATACATGTAAGGACTCACCACCTCTTGTAAATGCTGAGAGTATACATCAAAAGGACTTGATGGTTATTGCATGTTTAATAGGATCAATGTAGAGCATCATATACCCTATGGTCTCGCAAAGGCTATCATGAAAGGTTACATATGGTGCCTAAGGCATGGTTATGCGTACAAACCTAACTTTAACTCGCTTGGGGAATATGCAATATTACACGCATCTTCACTTATTCGTTTTAGACCCACAATTGGTCAACCATTATTTGCGTACCAGTTGGTAACTGGATATAATCCTGACATTTTGTGTTCTTACACATTTTTGGTTGCACTATATATGTGCCCTTACGACTCCACATCGTACTATTATGGGTCATCGAAATGATTAAGTGATTATGTTGGACAAGAATTTCCAACAATTATCCGCATTTTAAAACCTTTGGCATGAGATCTCTTACCGCTAGATTTGCGGGTTATCACTTTAATGAGGCAGTCTTCCCGCCGTTAAGGGGGACATAAGAAAAAGTATTTTTTAAAGTAACGACATGAATTGTCATGGTGTGTTCCCACTGTGTCTCATATTGATTCTTGTACTCCACAAATGTAAATGTGAATTGAAAGAATAATCGATTTTAAGAATGTACATTGATGTCGCTAAAGTGATGAGATCACACATACCAGCTGCAAACCTACCTGCAAGGTTACAATAAGGGATATACACCATAGACTAAGATGTTGCAACTACACTTAGTGGAAGTGTGGTTGAGGCCGTGGATCCATAAAGTAAGTTGGAGAGACCACTTGGTTCGATCAATCCTCACCTAGAAAGGAAGTAGGTGAGGAAGGCACAACTTACTTATATCATCAGAAATCATCTCATAAAATTGTCTCTGAATATGTCCATGAATCAAACTGGAGGATGCTCCGAAGTTTAATGATTCCAGAGAATAATGACATCCCAAGTGGATTATGAGAATAGCACGAGTCAATGGAAAGATCATGCGATCATATTGATGATTAATTTCATATACACTTTCTTAAGGAAATAGAGAAAGATGAGATCGAACCCTGCTCCTTGTTGCTTAATGTAAACGAATAGCATATTTGGCCTATAAAATCCTGGTAGAACTAGGGTTCTTTGACAAATATACAGTATTTGGTGTGGTAGTGCTAACAACCAAGTGTAAAGCCTATTGGACATACATGATTCATTTTTCATAAAGCATAATGAGAAGAAAGAAGTCTTGAAGTATAAAGAGTCGCCTTTTGGCGCGAGGTTTCTCACAAAGCCCTGGAATTGTTTTGTAATGAAATTCATAGTGTTCGGCTACTCAGTTATCTTGGTAATTTCAAAAGGACTTGAAATGCAGCATATGTATGTGGTTACGTATCTCTGACATAATCAAGAGATAAAAGATATTTACAAAAGTACTTGGTAGTCTTTTGTTACCCAAATCAAGTGACTCTAAACCACATAGTGCGTTTACAGTTAGATAGAACGCTCACTTATAGATAGAAGCAATCAAGTCGATGTGATATACCCGTCTAAGTGGCTACTTGATTTGGAGGGGATAGACAAGTAAGTTATTTTTCCTTGCGTATTCACAAGAAAGTTTCTGATTTGGAATTGTAGCTACCTATGTCGATGGTTCATACATGATGGGTACTCTATATGTAATAAGAGACCTTAAAAGTTATTTGAAATCCGAATTTGAGATTAAAAATCTGGGGAAAGATCGACCGAATACCGAGCTTGTGGTATATCATTCCACCCGGTTTGCATATGTCTAAAGTTGTCGTGCAATTTAATAAAGACATGCATCCCGATAGCACTCCCATGATTAGTCGAGGTTCAAATGTAAGTAGGTGACCGTTTGCCTAAAGGAAGATGACGAATATGTGTTGGGGATGAAATTCCCATATCTAAGTACAATATACGCATTGTTTTACTTAGTATAGTAATATACTCGATTAAATTTTACATCCTCATGGAACTTGTTAGCTAGATATAGCTCGAGCGCAACGCAACGTTGGAATGGTACAATGAATGTAATCATGTACTTAAAAGTAACCATTGACATGAGTTTGTTTTATCCTGCAAAGACATAAAAAAATGAATGCTAAAGGAACTGCAATCCAAAGGTTGTTGATTATGAAGGAACAATAATCTCTTCTCCAACGAAAGTAATCGGGGGAGATATGGTAGACCATTTTCTAAGTCATTACCGATATTCAGTTAAAAAGTACATGACTAAAGAAAGTGTCCTGAATACCTATGTGTAATAATTAAATATGTGCTTTGATTCAATTATATTCATAGATTCGTCACTTATTCTTTACATGGTTTGATATTTTAGTTCATGAATACACAAAGACGTATATGACGTGCGATATAAACTTTTCCGATTTTGTTTTATTCATAGTTTTGCCATTGGTTTTGGGTTCGATCCATGAGCAAGTATGTGTAATACCGAAATATGTGCTTTGATTATGTTATATTCATGAATTCATCAATTCTTCTTTACATGCGCTGATTTTTAGTTCATGAATACGTAGTGACGTATATGGTGTACCGATAGAAATTTCTTCCGATTTTGTTTTATTCAAATCTTGCCACTTTTTTATTTCTTTGATCCATGAGTACGTATGTGAAATACTGAAATATGTGCTAATTTTGTATAGCTTTTTCTCGTGTTTGCAGTGCATATAAAGGTTTTCTTTTATTTTTCCTATGATTTAATATTGTATTTAGAAATATTAGAGATTAATTGGTATGATCCTACAATATATGTGATGTAAAACATTTTCTAATTTATTTATCATTGATTCTAACAAACATGTATTTTTCCCGTAAGGTCAAATGATAAATACTCGAATTTGTAAGCAACAAATACATACTCAAATTGTAAGGCTTAGCGGATACGTGTTCTATTTGTAAGCGGCGCGCAAATATGTACTCAGATTTATTAGTAGTGTAGCAGATATGTACTCGAATTAATAAGCAGTGTAGCAGATATGTATTCAAATTTATAATCAGTGTAATAGATATGTACTCGATATAATGAACGCATAAACACACGTTTGGTAACAATGGGTATTATGATCATTTCCATGTTTTAATTAATTTTTAAAAAATCCGGTTGGACCTCTTATAAATAATTTTATGGGCTTAGGACCAAACAAGAAATTTTCCTTTTATAAAGCAGTTGGGTATAATCTTTGGGCTGACATTTTAATATTTAAGAGTTCAGTCGTCAGCAATACTAATCTTTGGGCTTGGATTTTATTCAGTAGCTTCAATCAATGACAAGTTCACCCATCTTCGTAAACGAACGAAAAAAAGAGCACATTTCTCATAAAAAAGTCCGTTTTGGACCAAAAATATTTTTTCCCAGTTCCATATATTTAGCTAGTTCCATTTGACAAGGAAAAGGATTAACATATGGGTTTGAATTTTTAAACTTGGGAGTAATTTTTGTTAACTGAAGTAATTGGAGTCATGCATTTTGCTTAACTGATTACTAGAACCATTGATTAGTGTCACTGATATGATACCTAAGCTAAAGAAACAAATAGGGATAAAATGGTAAAAGGAAGACTTCAAATTTGGATTCTTCCAAACGGGTGGTACAAGAAAAATAAAAACATATTCACCTTTATAACTGGGGAGTCGGGGACAGAGGGAATACTATCTTCATAGGGGTACCAAACTTTTCAGAGGCCCTAGGCGAAAATTAAAAATAAGGGCCCTAAAAAAATTCTCTGATCATTTAAAAAAAAAACAAATAATAAAATTTGCAAATAGAAATGACTACATAAAAGTAGCTAATCTACCAAAAAGTAACCTTCACGGCCTCCTCAATGCAAATTCATCAATTATTGCATTGTAATCAATGTTGTTCACCATATTCACCTCGATAAATAATATTGCTAGGTCATTCAATATTTCTTGTGACGTTTGCCGACCGAAGGTAAGACTTCGTCAGCTTCAACTAGGAAAATCTTCATTCTGCAGAGGCAACTGTAACTAAAATTGTCAATAAAATCTTGTATAAAATTTCTACATTTATGAATTTCCATATTGTTTAAGAACTTGTTTAAGAAATCAATACTTCAACTTCCCTTACAATTTTTTCTGGCAAATAACTCTTAGATCAACTTTAATTTCGGCATACAAGTCATGCCCATCAAAATCATTCATGCTTTAGATAATATCATTGAAGCTTAATACCGGTACTTTTCAAATGCTATCATCAAGAGAATATAACTTGTTTAACCAGTGAGGTCTTACTTTTGTATAGTAAAAAATTGGATACCGATTGTGGCAAGGAGTCCAAATTATATAAAACTTAGTTGTAAAAATTATTATACATAATAGTAGTTTCATTTTTTTTCTCCAATAAGTGAGATACGCAGAAATTAGTATACATACGGACAAAAGAAAAATAATAATTGGGGGCCTAGGCCCCCCCTATGCTTCCTAACAGCTTGGTACGGCCCTGCTATCTTATTCTGCTTCCATGTGATCAATATGTCCATCTCTGGTCACTATTATCATGTTCAGCCCTTCAGCCATATTCTTATTCTGCTTCCATGTGATCAATATGTCCATCTCTGTCGCTCAAGAAATAATTCTATTATCATGTTCAGGTCCACTTCAGGAACAGGTTACTTGTATTGTTTTCTAGCCTACTGGCAGCCAGGGTTACTTCATATACAAATCGTTTTTAGTTTGTTTTTCTTGATCGACGACCATGGGTTGATCTATGGGTTGATATGGTTGGGGGTACTCTTTTGATAATCCAACGTTCATGATTCGTTTGTCTTATTAGGCTAGTGACCTCGAAATATTTGGCATCAGCCTGTATTGTAAGCAGATTTATAGGATACCCCCAGGATTGGGTTTTCACATCTGTACTGTGTATATCCTTGGTTTTTCATCCAGTCTTTTCAAGCTGTAGGACTTGAAACGCTTGCAAACTCCATCGGCCTTCCCTTTGAGAAAGGTGATAGGAACCCTCCACTATAGAGTTATGTGGTTCTTAAAACGTTACTCTCGTTAGTGCCAGTGCAAATCAATCTCAGGATTAGAGAGATAACCGACAGATATTTGACAGAAAATTAACGTGTTGATGTACATCCTCTTAGCTCCAAGTGTTTGAACAAGAGACGTAGCTTGGTTCCTCTATGTCTCGACACGTACCTGAATATATTCCGTAAGAGGAGGTGCACGTATCTGTAGATTGATGCCTTTAGCTATCATCGTTAATCGTTTTGTGCTTTTGCTCTACGAGTTTTAGCTTTTGATTCTTCATTTTTTGGCCTTTTCATCCCTGTCGACTTAAAGTAAATAACGACAGAAGAGAGAAATTTCCAATTTCACACTGATTGACTGATTGAATAAGGTTTGTTTGTTTTTTTTCCGATTCAAGAGAAGTTATTGAATTGAATAGTTCTTGACTTTTGACAGCCTTCGCTGGAATATTAGGATATTCGGGTAGCCGGTACGTAGTAGTTCCAGAGCCAGTGGTGGAGGCAGTTAAAAGAAAGGTGTGCAACTCTAAACCGGATCAAGCCTAAATGTTCTGAAATTTTGGAACCCTAAGCCTATTTTTGCTATCTTGCACCTTCCACAAATATTTTGCTTCCCCTTAGTAGAGTTTCTGGCTTCGCCCTTTCCAGAGCTATGTATTTATTAGACAAAAGGTGTGGCTCAGGTTTTAGCGGTTTAGATTAATCATGATTGATATTTTGTACTTATATGCATCTATTTTCACGAGAGAGGAACGGTGCATAATCTTATTCGCAGAGTGTCTCATTTTTCCGTGCTATTTTGTTTTATAAAATTTATAAATTTAAATAAATTTCAAGCTGATATTTTTGATGAGTTTTCATATTAAACTTTACGCTCGCTCCAACAAGAAACGAGCACCATCCAGAACTTATAACACCATCGGATTTGACTGGTAGATGACAATGTTTGTTATCTCGTATTATGCTCATTTTTAATAGGATTCACGAACACCTTCCCAAATTTGTAAGTATTTGACTGGTTATTTTTAATTTACTTTTGAAAGAGATAGTTTTACTTTTTTATTTTTAAAAAAAATGTGTGGAAATCCTTGATGATCATTTTCCAAACATAAGTGCTTTTGGAAAAATAATCTTGATCCAATTTAGTGCAAAAAAACTTGATCGTGGTACAATAGTTATCAGTAACCATCATTTATATACTTGTAAAGTACTTTCAATTAAGTATTTTTCAACGGAAGTCGCTCAAAACAAATAAATGAAGCAAAACAGACATCTTAATTAAAGTCACCATTAGCATATCCGGAAAACCTATTAACGAGCAATGTGTCAGCTCCTTCCTTAATCAAGTTCCATGCAGAAATGACATGGGACTCTTCTGTTAATGTGGCTCCCACAGCAAACCTCAGCATGTACACACCTCCAACGATCGTGTGAGTCATGTAAACCCGTCCAGTTGAATTGATCCAGTCGAGTAACTTCCGATTCAATAGCTCAACATTATTACCTGCAGGTATCAAACCAGAATCTGGGTTCCAGCGGAAACACACCAATGCAAACCGTCTCGGAACGACAATCTCGAACTGTGAATCATTTCGTACAAAGTCTTCGAACATTTCTGCCATTCTAACGTCACTTCTTATATGCCTTTGCAGATTCTCTACACCATAGCTGCGAAGAACAAGCCATAGTTTTAAGGATCGGAATTTCCGCCCAGTTCCAACTTGCCAATCCTTATAATCGATCACTAAGTTCGACTCACTAGGTTTGTTCTTCAAGTACTCTGGGTTGGTACTTAAAGCTCTTATTAGTAAACTTGGGTTTCTAACCCACAAACAACAACAATCCAAGTAAGTGAGAAACCATTTGTGAGGGCTTAGACTAAATGAGTCGACTCTTTCAATTCCATTCAGATAATGTCGAAACTCGGGACAAATACATGCACTGCCTGCGTAAGCAGCATCCACATGAAGCCAAATCCCATAATCACTTGCAACGTCAGAAAATTGATCGACTGGATCTATGGCATTGGATGAAGTACTCCCCACAGTTAAGCAGAGATAAATCGGTACAAATCCATTTGCTACATCCGTTTCAACAGCCTCACGGACAAGAGTAGGGGATAGAGAAAACTCCATGTCAGCTGTTGTTGGTAATGATCTGACGTTACAAGGTAAAATACCAGCAATTTTACATGCTTTGACAAACGTCGAGTGAGTTTGATCGGAACCATAGACGGTTAACTTTCCAATATTACCACCACCAATACGGTCGAGCGCACGATCTCTTGCTGCTATTAGCGTACAAAGAATGGCTTCACTTGTGGTTCCTTGTATAACACCGCCACCTGAGCCAGAAAACTTAAAAATGCTTGGAAGTTTCAGCATGTCAGCAAACCAGTCCATGACGACCATCTCAAGTTCAGTAGCAGCAGGAGATGCAAGCCAATTGAAACCAACAGAATTAAAGCAAGTAGAGAGCATTTCACCCATGAATCCAGCAGTACTAACAGTTGCAGGAAAATACGCGAAGAAGTTCGGACTCAACCAATTCGTCATACCGGGTATTATTTGAGTTTGAACATCTTTTAAGATATTCTCAAATGGTTCTGGTTTATTAGGTGGAGCATTGGGTAAACTGTTTCGAAGATAACCAGGTTGAACTTGAGAGAGAACTGGATATTTTTCTATGTTTTTGTAATAATCAACAATGAAATCAATGGTTTGGTAAGCTTGTGTACGGAACTCTTCCGGATCTAACGCCTTAAACTCACTAAGAATTGAGGTTTCTGTAAACTTCGCATCATCTAAACTCCCCATAATTTGAAAAGAAGAAGAGATGAAGACTGTGTATGAGCTGAGGAATGTTTGAATGAAATCAATGGAGCTAAGTACTACTTCACATGCATTCGAATACAGATATATATAGGAAGGAGGAGATAAGTAGATGAATATCAAAGAATTACTTAATTAGGAAAATGATATACGAAGGATGTTACTTGGAAATTTTATCTGAGTTAGTGGGAACAGTACGCATGTAAGTTAGACAATTAATTGTCTTGCTATAGCAGCTGGCTTGAGTGTTAGGTATGGAAACCTAGTAATAGAGAGTAGAGGACAAATTGGGCTATGCACTCATTCATGTGTAATAATTAAGGTTATGGTGGTGGCTGGGGAATTAGTAGTTCGGTCAAGGTTTGGATTGCTATTATGTTAATTTGTTAAGGTTGTTCGTCTTAGTTACGTTATTTTGACTAGTCATTTAATATATATTGGTCGACAGTATATCCCCTCAGATGTGAATTACAAGGAAGCAAACGTAGGAAACAATCATAAATAAAAAATGACCTAAATCGTCTCTATCTCTTGACCAGATGGCGTGAATGACATAGGTGACATCTATGTGGAACTACTGGACGAGAGTTATCCATTGACAAGTTCCTTCCGTTTTACACGTTTCTTTTGTGGAGGCTGTACAAAAGTTGAATTCTAGGTGTAACGCGAAAAACATGCATTCACTTCTGTAACCGACGAGGTGGATAAATTTTCCATTTGCATCACGGATTTCACGACTATTTTTTGTTTCTTTTGCTCGGTAAATAGAAAATGGGGAAAAATATGTAGTCCATTTTGTTTTTTTTCATATATTAAAAACCCACCATTGAGATACTAAATATATAGAGCCCAAAATAATATTAGATTACATAAATAGCCCTGACTTTTTGTTATTAAGAAGTTAAAGTTTTGAAATGTCAAAACAAGAAAAAATACCTAAATTAACGTTTCTTATTAACTCAACCAGCAAACTTTATGGTAGATCTAGTGAAATATTTGACCTTAAATCATTGTTTATCACGTTTTTTCTCTCACTTTTTTTTTTTTTGGTTTTTCATTCCAAAAGCAATCATTCGGCTGATGAGAACGAAAGTCCCATTATCACTTCTATCAAATAATACCATCATTATTGTGAACGATCGACTTTTCACCAATTATCAATGTGATGGATGTAGTTATCACCGCTTTTGATGTGAAAATCGTCGTTTTCTTTTTTTATTATTGTGAAAATTATAGTTATCCCATGTGAAAATTACAGTTATCAAGAGTTTGAATAATTGTAATTATCACCTATCTCGCTATCAGGATAAACCTTAGAAATAAAAGAGGGAAAAAAACTAAAACAATAATTTGGGTTAAAATCGGTCCTGAATTTCTCTAAATGCTTCCATGGCTTTGTATTTGGAAAAAATTTTGAACTCGCAATGCGAGTTCAAAAACGAATTCGCAGCATCACAATCGTTGGATGTTGTAGATATGACATCACAGTCGTTGGATGTTGCAGATATGACATAAGTTCGTAACCGTGATTAAGTCATGATGTCATATCCGGCAACATCCAACGGCCCGTGATGTCAGCGGGGACCATATTTGAACCGCACTACGAGTTCAAAACTTTTTCCTTTGTATTTATGTACAAATACAGAACTTAGTGGAAAAAACAAAACTTTAGAAAAACCTTACATTCCTTTTTATGGTTAAACTGTGGGTTAATCTCCCAATCCATCTTTATGCAAGTAATTGTTAATAAATATCGAGTTTCTATTCAACCACTAACATCTCGCATTGCAGCACATACACTATTGGACGTACCCTATTCGCAAACCCAAGATAGCGTTTGATGATTCGTTTTTCTGAAAGCTGATTAAGGAGTATCTAATGATGTAGATGTAGAAAATCCTACCACTACATCCAAGGATCACAAACATAACAATGAAGTAAACAAACAAAGTATGCACAAGAACAAAAGGTATACGTGGTTCGGTATGATTACAAGATGGATGCTACTCTCAATACTCTAGGTGTGTTCTCCTTCCTCACCTCTTACTTGGGTTTTACCTCTCTACATGGTCTATATTTATAGTCACAGATGATGATACATTAATACTACGATGTTGGGCCCGGTGTAGCCTTCTTGATGTTCTTCTCATGACCACCGATGCTTCACCCGATATTCTTATTTGCTCAAGTCAAGATATCTAGCCAAGCCGAGTGGTGTCCTCATCCGATGTCGTTTGTTTAGTGGAGATGACCGACGTCGCCCTTTAGGTCCCCTGGTCGAGTCTCACTTTGTCCGAGCTCTTCTTATCTCTTCACCAACTCGCGTTGTATTTATTATCCTC
The DNA here is from genome assembly GCA_023531295.1 of Papaver armeniacum. Classification (NCBI taxonomy): domain Eukaryota; kingdom Viridiplantae; phylum Streptophyta; class Magnoliopsida; order Ranunculales; family Papaveraceae; genus Papaver; species Papaver armeniacum. Next base: position 34,308 of record JAJJWW010005126.1, on the reverse strand, counting down.
GAACCCGATGAGCATCACATCGAACTTTTCTCTTCCTTTATGTCGATTTCAAACGGCCGCCTCGATTCCTCTTTTCTCGCGCCATATCTCGGTGAAACGATTCAATGCTTCTAGTGCTTGTTTCTTTTGGTACGCCATCGTCTAGGATGGTTCCACTCCGTCCCCGTGGATTATTTACACCTACATTATGCCCTTCTTCCACTCGTGCGATCGGCACGAGGAAGAAACCGCCGACTTCCCACGTCCCCTGGGCCATGCCAGTTTCCCGCCATGTCGTTCCTCACTCTCTTCAGTTATTGCAACCTGTTTACCTTCCTCGCCGGTTTCCGCAGATGAGGTTTATAAGTCCGACCCGTGAACCTTGGTTTTTCTTTTATTCTTTTCTTAGCAGTTTTTCTTCCCTCCTTCTCTGTTTTTCTCTACATCTTCTTCATCGTCATTGGTTATACTTTCAGCTCATTGGTTATACTTTCAGCAGGTTTCCTCCCTTCTTTCTTCACCGTCTCAAGTTTTATCTGCTGTTCTCTGCTTTCGTGCCGCTGCAACTTCCGATTCCGGTCATATCTTCACTTTTCCTGCCGTTTCCTCAACTAACTTCCATGGCGTCTTCAACTCCTTCTATGACAGAAAAGAGGTGCGTGAGTTATGTCTTCTCTGACGAAGACGGTGTACCGCTTGATTCCCTGTTTGTTGTTGAGAGCCCTTCTAAGCATGATTATCGTGCTTTGGATTCCATCTTTTCTGATAATCCTTCTTCGTTTTTATGTAAGACTGACAAGAGAACTGCAAAAGACTTGATGGATGAGCAGTTCGTCCAACAGTTGAAAGATGAGTTCATCCTCCATGGCTATGACGTCAGGTTCTTATCGGGCCAAAGAGGCTTTTTGAAGAAGGATGATATTATAAAGTTTCCGTATTCTACCGAGGCGACCATCGTCACCAGGGGTCAGTTGGAGCACGGGTTGCGCTTTCCTTTGTACGATCCTAGCCGTCCATTTTGGTATGAAGCTCGAACGAAGATCCGCCCATCTCGTGCTCTGGCTCAATGGAATGGCAACACCTTTCGAATCTTGTCCGAGTGGGAGAGACGCAGTCGAGGCGAATGTACTCCTACTGCTTGGTCTACTTACGATCTTTCTCAAAGTGCGACTATACTCCCGCTACTTTTGTCGATAATTATCGGCAGACCGCTACCAATGGTGATCTTGCTGGTTTTGTCGCTAGCCCTCATCGTCATAAGACTCTTCCTGAAGGTTTCAAGAAGCTTTTACTGGACGAAGATCCCGAGGGGAAGAGTTCCAACAGATATGCCCGTCATACTAGCGACGCGGCTTGGGACCGAGTTCCTTTGGCTATTACTGGTCCTCTTCTGAGCTGCAAAGTTTCTTCTCCGGCCGAGTCTTATCCCTCTCCGGGTGGTCAACGTTGATCGAGTAAGTGTGTTTCCAGTGTTTTTGACTTAGCCGATCGGCTCAGCGACTTGTAGGGTGATGTTTTAATTTTTGTGTTTTACAGCCTAAGTCCCAGAGCGTTCCTTCTGAGTCTCTCGTTCTTCGGAAGAGGGATAGGGGTTCTAGCGCAGGAGCCGAGTAGGAGACAGGGAAGGTAACAAATATATTGTTTTCTCATTGTCTTACATGTACTTCTACTCATGCGCCCGGTCGAGAGTCGATAAAGCCGGAGGTACTTTCTGGCGAGGGACGGTGAGGATCTCGATAATCGGCTGCCTTTATTGAATTTCATGAGGAAGTCACCTCAGAAAACTTCTGATGTTTCGTCTACCCTTGTAGGTGGGAAGCCCAAAGGGAAGGGCAAGGAGACCAAGGGCGACTTATCTGCCCCGAAAAAAACTGTGCCCAAGCAATCAGCTGGTAGAGGGATTGTTCTTGCCGACGGTGTTGTGTATCTTGATTCTGATGGTGATAATGATGATGATCTTTTTGATGGAGAAGATGAGGTCGATGGTGGTGAAGAGTAGCCGGATCAAACGGAGAGGTCTGGTGGTGGTGGAAATGATGTGGTTACTCGTGATGAAGGGAACATCCCTTATGGGGGCGAGTTGCTAGAGCCCCTTTCTCCTGTGGTTCCTAACTCAAGCAGTACCACCTCTTTTACTGTATCGAGCCCTATGTGTAATTCCCTTGGAGCTCTTATTTCTCCTGAATTTGCCTCTCTTTCGGATGAAGATAAGATCAAGGCCGTCTCGTTCTATGATGCTAGTCTAAAGAGCACTTTCAATCTGCTGGTGAGTTGTGTTGATCAGGTTATGCATTCACGCCATGGAGTAAGTGCTAATACTGTTTGTGTTTGTAGGATATCAATCGTTCGTTGCTAAATGCCGCCATTCAGCGAAAGGAGATCGCTGAGAAAGAGGGCCTCCGTCTCTTATTGCAGCAAGAGCGCGAGCGATCCCGGGGGCTGGAGAAGCAACTAGCCGAGACCCAAGGTATTTACTTAGCTTTCAACTGTTTACGATTGATTCTGTAGTGCCAATATCCTGAGTTTAGTACTACCTTCCTAGCCGAAACTTCTAGTGTGGAGGCCGACGTTGCCACGAGGTATCGCTTGTTGAAAATGGAAATTGACATAGAACGAGATCATGTTTCGAATTTACAACAAAGGATTGTCAATAAGGATGATAAAATCGATCGTCTGGAGACCGAGATTGAAGGTCTTCAAACCCGACTGCATCGTTATGTGACTTTTGAGTATGTCCTCGAGGAGATCGATAATCTTAGGGCGAGCTTATCTCGATTCCAGGGTATCGCTGCCGACAAAACGTTATTGGACGATAACCTAGAAAGTCAGTGTAGACGGTTAAGGCTTCAAGTCCGAGATTTGCACGCAGATCTCTTTCGTATTCTGGGGGAGAACAGTGCTACCGAAAAGTGTACTCAAGAATCTCTTGAGAAGCTTAGAGAGTCTAAGAATGTCTCTGAGGAGTTGGAGTGGGTTCGAGCTCGCTTATCGTTTGCGCCTAGCACACTCTCTAATGAGAGGCGAATGGAACGATCATAAGAAATATTGCCCCTCCAATGAATTTAACGAACAACACTATCTAGAACTGTCTTCTAAGATATCTTCCCTTGAGTGTTGCTTGTCTGAGTACGAAGAGACCGTTAGAGTAGTCACCCCTTTACTTGAAGAAGGTGTCGCTTTTATTGTGTTTTCAATGTTGTTATCCTAATGTTGTTGTTATGTTACTGACTGCTCCCGTGTTTTGACAGCCGAGCAAAGGAAGGTAGCATCGCTGGAAGAGGAGAATGCCCGATCAAGGGAAAAGAGGTGCAACAATGGCAGGGAATCCCAATTGCTCGAGCAGGGCCACCGCTGAGCGGCTTCGGATGCAAATGACACACGACCTTGCTGCTGAAAAGGCAAAGTTTAATGATGAGCTTGTTGCGAAGGTCAAAGCCGGTGTAAAGGCGGTTCTTGATAAGAAACGAGCTGATGCTGCTCCCAAGAGGGCGGTTCCGGGGTCGGTTCCTCCCAAAGAGTAGGCTCATCTTTTGTAGCGCTGCATCGTTATTTCGCCCTTTGTATTGGGTTGTAATCCGCTCGAACACCTTTATTTTCTCATACACTTTCTTTTAATGGGGTGCTGCGTCGCCAATTTAGTTGTTTTTCTTGCTTTCTGACGTTACTATTTACGTTAATGTTCTTACTGATGTTGATCCGATAATATGTGGTTTATTTTTACGACTAATTTGTGTATACCTGCAGAAACATGAGTAAATTGGTTAATCGTAAATGCCGTTTATGTCGAACAATCTCAATAGGGAGGGTCATCGGGCCCAATGCCATGTCCCGATTGAGGTATCTCATCACCGTCTTTCAAGATTTAGTGGTAGGGTATTTGGTCCTTCCTAATTTATATTGGATCGATATCCCAAGAAGTTATCAATAAACTTTTTTGGGCAAGTGATTTCGGCCACTTGCGAGGGGAGCAATGTTGCTCGCTCGATCGTTTCGAGGGCTCATGCCTCGACAATCGTCCCACCGGTTTCCAACCACCAGGGCCCTAGGGCTACCTCGCACTTTGCACACCGCCATCGCCCCGAGTTCGAATAGACCGCCTTAGTGTAAGTCGCCCGACACTTGCACAATGCCATCGCCCGGGTTCGAAATGACCATTCGAGTGTAAGTCGCCCGACACTTTCACAATACCATCGCCTCGGGTTCGAAACGTCCATTTAGACGCAATTGTTACATTTCCAACCCCACATGGTCTTTCAAGGAAATAGCTGACAATATATCATACCTGCTCTCATGGGTGATATAGCTTTAGTCGCCTAGCATTCCACGGTCGTGGCTCGGGTGTTCCGTCTGGTTTTAGTATCCTATGTGCTCCTTCACCGACCTTCTCGACAATGGTATAGGGTCCTCCCCATCGTGCTGCTAATTTTCCGCCTTTTTTATCACGTTCATAACTGGGTAGATCCTTTACCACCAACCGCCCTACCGGAACTCTCTTGGTCGTAACCCGCTTGTTATACACTCATTGTATTCTTCGTTTTCCGGTAATTTTCCATCTTTTGCAGGGCCATCTCTCTTGTTTCTTCTAGGTCTGCCAAGCTTGGCTGTGATAAGATCTCATGAGATGTTTCGCCTCCACGCCGGTCCTTGTGGTAGGTATCATCGCCTATGTTGGGAGGATGGCTTCTATCCATATGTTAACATGAAAGGAGATAATCCGGCCGCCTCTCTCGCGAGTTAACTCTATATGCCCACAAAACATCAGAAAGCTTCTTCGCACCATTCCCGTATTCTCCGTCAAGATTCTTCTTCGATTATCGGCAATGGTTTTATTTGTGATCTCGCTGTCCATTACTCCGAGGGTAAAGGGCGTGGACTTGATCTTTTGATATTGTAGGTATTGAATAGTAAGTCAATATTCTTTCCCCCCGTAGCCGTTTTCTATTGTCCGAGACGATCGTTGCCGGTACTCCAAAGCTTACATATGATGTGCTCCTGTGATGAATCGAAAATGTCTCTATCCCGAATATACTTCAATGGAGCAGCCTCACCCATTTAGTAAAGTAGTCGGTATCCACAATTAAGTATTTTATCTGCCATCATCGACATGCAATGGTCCCACGATGTTCGGTCCTCTCTTTCCAAATTTTTGACATTCATCACGTATGAGGCCATATGCTTTGCATCCTCATTCATGTAAGCCGTAAATATCCCATGGTTTTGCTCGTTTGCTAGTCTACTCACCCGAGCTCGTAGTTTCCCGCCCCATAGTGCAATTATTTCAGGATTGTGTGCCCCTTTTCTTTACTCGGCATCTTAATAATGGTCATAGGTATGATTTTGTGTACAAAATTCAATCTCTAGTTCATATGAAGCTGCTTTGCTTTTGATTTTGTTGATCTCGGGTCGCCCCTTGGGTAGTTTTCCTGTCTTGAGATATTCGTGGATTGGTTTTCGCCAATCATCGGCCTTATACCGATCGAGAGAGTGGTTGCTCGCTACGTATGCACCGATGTCTACCGTCTCCGATACTGATGGCATTAAGATTCTCATGATTTTGATGCCTTTAACACTTGCATCCGTTAGCATGGAAGCGATGTATGCTAAAGCTTCCGAGTGGCGATTATCTTTCCTCTGAGATATGCCGAAACTTGATGTTTGGTATCCGCCAATGTAGAATTGGGCAGCTCCCAATATTTCGTAAAAAGGGGTCGTGTATAGCGTATCGCCTACTGATTTGTCTGACAACTAGTTGAGAGTCACTTGTTAATCTTACATCTTGAATTCCCATCTCCACTATCGCGAAGGGCGTGTATCACAATGCCTTCGTATTCCGTGATGTTATTGGTCTCCTTAAATTCAAGTCTAAACGAGTGGACCACCTTTTTCCCTTTGGCATCGTGAAGACCAATCCAATGCCCGACCCATACTTATTAGATGATCCATCCACAAAAACTTCCCATCGTGCCAAGTTACAAAGTCTCGAGTAGGCTCTGGACGGATCCTCTTGGTCTTCCTCCATTCCGAGGATGTCTTCTACTTCATCTTCGTCGCTTAGGGGGAAGTTTTCCAGAAAGTCGGACACTGCCTGTGCTTTCACTGTTGTTCTCATCTCGTAAAAAATATCGAACTGCTTGATTTGTGCGCTCCACTTGGAGATCCTCCCCGACCTGGATGCATTGTCGAGCACTGATTCTATGGAGGATTTTGTGAGCACCCGAATTTTGTGAGTTTGAAAATACGTCCGAAGTTTTTGCGTTGCAAACACCAATGCTAATATTAGTTACTCGATTCTGGTGTAGTTCTTCTCCGCTGGGTTTATGGTTTTGCTTATGAAATACACCGGATTTCCTCCCTCCAACGTTCTTAACTAGTACTACAGACTAATGGCATAACTGGTTGCCCAAGATATAGGGTCGGCACTTTCCTGCGGGCTCTGGACTTTGTAATACTGGAAGGCTCGTGAGATGCTGCTTAATTTTCTAAAATGCTTCTTCGCACTCCTCGGTCCATTTGAACTTCTCTCATTTCCTTAATATCCTGAAGAAGTCCTTGCACTTGTCAGAAAATCGAGAGATGAATCTCCCAAATGCTGCCAAGTTCCCGTTTAACCGTTGTACGTATTTAATCGTCACGGGTGATGGCATTTATACGACTGCTATGATCTTATCTGGGTCGGCTTCGATGCCTTTGTTTTAATTATGTACCCTAGAAACTTACTCGAGGTAACCTTAAAGTGCACTTAGCAGGATTCACCCTCATCTTGTATTTTCTCATGGTTTGAAATATGTCTCGGAGGTCGGCAATGTGGTTGGTGGCCACCTTGCTTTTGACCAGCATGTCATCCACATATAACTCAATGGTGTTGTGTATTTTATCTTCGAACATGTGTTCTACTAATCTTTGGTAAGTGGCACCTGCGTTTCTCAGCCCAAACAGCATTTTGGTATAACAATATAACCCTCTGGGTGTGAAGAAAGATGTGTGCTCTTGGTCTTCAGGGGCAAGGGGAATTTGGTTATACCTCGAGTACCCGTCCATGAGTTTTATTGCCTTATGCCCAACTATGGATTCCACTAGCCGATCGATGCTTGGGGGGAAGCTATCTTTCGGCATGCTTTGTTCAAGTCGCTAAAGTCGATGCAGACTAAACACCTCCATTCCTTTTAGGACTATCACCATGATAGATATCCATTGTGGATATTGAGCCTTTCGAATAATTCCTACTTGCAACTTCTTTAGTTCGGCCTCCACTGCTACTTGTAGCTCGGGTGCAATTCTCCTCATCTTTTGTCAAATCGGTTTGAACTTGGGATCTGTTCTCAAGTGATGTGGGCAAACTTCTGGGTCAATTCCCTCCATATCATGCATTTGCCAGGCGAATACGTCCATGTGCTCTTTCAAAAGAGTTGTCAACTGCTATGTTTTTTCATCCGTCAATAGAGTCCCTATTCTCACCATTTTAGGCTCTTCCTCAGTGCCTAGATTAACTTGTCGAGTAGATTCTAAGGCCGAGAAATTGGGATTTCGTTCATCGACCGTTGTCGGCTCCTTTGATTGCTATAAGATCTCATTATCGCCACTTCATAGGTGGTGATGGCTTGTGATATCACCTTTTCTAGCTCTTCTCCCGCCTTATTTCCTTAGCTTTATTCTTTTCTTGGAGTTTCGATCGCTTTTCTTCATTCTCACTGATATCTATCTCGTACGCATTGTCTCGCCGCCTGGGATCGCCCAACACCTCCACTACTCCTCGATAGGATGAAACCGCAATCTTTGGTGGTATGCTTTGAGGCGACTCCTTTGATTCTGCGAGACAGGTCTACCAAGGATTGCTTCGTAAGGTGACACAACGTCGACCACACAAAAGGTGGTGATTGTGTCTAGGAACTCCTCCCTATCCGATACTCTGAGGGTGACTTCTCCTTTTGGTACTGGCCACCTGCCGTTGAAGTCAGAGATTCGATAGGTAGACGGGATTAAGATGTCGTCAGATAACTCCATTCTTTTGAAGGTTTCATAAAATAGGACCTCGACTGAACTTCCGCTGTCCATCGTCATCCTTCGGACACCCCATTCTTCGATAAAGGTGGTGATCACTAGGGGATCCCCATGTGCTTTACCATTTAACGGGACATCTTTTGCTAAGAAAGTGATCGGATGCATCATCCAAGGTTCCATGGGCAGAGTTTTGTCCACACTGAATATTTCCTTTCCCGCTCGATCTATACCGGTTCCCAAGTCAAACCCTTGAGTTGTCGAGCGTGATATGGTGTTACAGGCGAACTGTGTACCACAATTGATTCTTATTTGATGCACTGGTGCGTCAGGTTGAGCAGGTTTCGGCGATGTCTTGACGAAATATCGCAAGTATCCATCTCGGATCAGGTGCTGGACGATATCTTTTACCTCCCGATAATCATTGGTCGAATGGCCACGAAACTTGTGGTAATGGCAAAACTCTGGATGGTTCCTTGTTTCGTCGAACTGAATTCCCATCGTTTTCGGGTATCTGATATCGTTCCTCTTTTTTACTTCCTTAAATATTTCTTCCAATGGTGCATTTAGTGGAGTGTAAGATCTGGGTTCGTGGCGAGGCTTGTTTCCTTTCTCGACCCAAATCTTCTTGTTCGCCCCGTGATGTTGTGTACTCGGCCTTTTCTCCGGTCGCTTTGAATCTTCTCGTGGGGTTGCCTATACTATAGTGCTTGTTTCATGTATTCCTCTATCCTGTGCTCCTTCCTTCGTATTTCTTCTAGGGAGATGTAGTGTTCTTGCATCTTCCCGATTTCCCTTAACGTTTTAGGTTTCTGCACATTGCTATCCATAGGATCTGACTTCCCCAATGAATTTTCAAACCCGAAGTTCTGTTGATCGACCGGCACCTTCCCGATGTCAGCACACAACTTCCTCCATCTGCTCTGTTAGAGACCGCAATGGTTCCCTGAATCTTCGTGCAAGCATAAATAACTTATTAACTCTAGGCCGAGCTATACTGTTGTGCATGTAAGTTTCTAGGAACGTTTCCACCAAGACAACATAATTGCCAATGGATTCATCGGTTAGGGTGTAAAACCAGTTTTTTGCCTCACCTTCCAGACTCACTGGAAAGAATTTACACATGACCACATCGTACTTCGTCCCATTGTGTCAGGGACATGTCAGTACATTTTGATATGTTCTCCGCGGCCACCTTGTCAGTCGAACTCGGATGGGAAGATCGGCAACGCATACTTTGGCGGAAAAGGAGTTTGATCCAGCCTCCTTAGTAAATGGTGTCTTCTCAGTGCTTCACCGATTACTTCGCTAACTTATCATCCTCGCCATTTCCCGTCGCCTTTTGACCATCTCGCCAAGTTGCTCGATCTTTTCTTGGTTGTCGTATTTGTACCCTCGTTTGTTGCTTCTTCCTCGGTCGAAGAATCCTCGTGCGGACCATACCCTCCCCTTGAGCGATTTGGGTGGGCCTCGCGCTCGGTCCGGGAGTGGGGTTGGAGTGTTTCTACTGGTGTGACTGCTAGATGCGCCTCGACTCGACGATCCTCTTGACCCGGCTCTCCGGTTGCGGAGTTGGTAGTTTTCATGCTCCAAGGCTAGATTCCTTCTATGTATCTCTCTCATAAGGTCTTCCTGCCTTCTTTGGATTGCCAAGATAGCAAGTAGCATTGGGTCAGTGCTCTCATGTATAGAGTGGCCATTCACTTGGTTTCCTCTTACATTGGGGGGCGCGGTTGGAGGTTCTGCCGGTTGGGGGATAACGGAGGGAACGGTTGGAGCTATGGGAAGACCAGTTGCTACTGGTGGGATGTTACGGTTGAGGTTTCCCATTCCTAGGCACACTCGTCTAAGCCTTTTTCCCTCTTGTTCTAGTGCACGCTGATACTCCATCGATTTCCTTTCTCGCATCCGTTCTTCCTGCATCGTTTGTACTTCTTCCTCTTCCTCAGTATCCGATGCAGTTCCTCCGTCTTCCATGTCCCCGTGCATCATCTGGCTCGGGTTGATCCTTAGTATTCTTGGTTGGAGATCATCGTCTCGGCCTAGATCGACTTCCTCATCGACAGTTGCCATGCCTCTTCCTGGTGCCCGAGTCTCACTTTGATGGTTTTATCGGATGTCCTCTTATCGGGAATCCGTCAGTCCTTCTTGTGCACTACATCCCGCTATGGCCCGATTCCTTAGAATCCTACTCGTACTGGAGGTACTCGCCATCACCTTCGATCTGTTGCTTTATGCCCTGTGGCCACCCGTCCGTCCCTACCTACGTAAGCAAAGTACACAAAAGACTTACTTTGAACTCGTTTTTGAAAAGGTTAAGGATGAAGTATAGCAAGAAAGTGCGCGCCGTAGGCGTAAATTTTTTTTTTTCAAGATAATTCCATTTTATGCTAGCGTGTATATCTCAAAGAATCAAGTGGTTTTGACCGTAAAGGACAATCTTTGAAAAGTCTGTCTCGACACATCGCTTTCAGTATTTTCTCTATATATTAATCATCATTTGTCCTAACATTCCTAGCGCCAGAAGTCATTAATCGTCCTTACATTAGGTCAGAAGATTTCTTTCTTGGTTATGGTTGATGATAACGACAATCTTCACCTGCTGTTGTGCTGACGGTCTACCCCTGAGGTTTGCCGGCAATTTCCGAAGACATTCGTACCACCGGAGTCCTGTGGTTTGCTACTGATGCTGTGTGGCTTTTAGTGTAGGATCCAAATGAGGCTTATTAACGAAGCTCTCACTATACTCCTTCCAGCCGTGGTTTTTGGAAAACTAAACTCGATGACTTCGAGTTAGTCTTGCCTCCACCACCGTTATACTTTGTTTAACTCAATAAGAAGGTTCAAACGGCGAAATGACATTCCAATTTAGCTTCTACCGATCACCAAGGATGATCTATTCGGAGCTTTGAGGTGTCATAACGGTTAACTTATATCGAAGACGAGACGTTCTTTAATTTAGAGGCTTAGCTCAACAGAAGACGCTTAACTCGACGCAAGAAGATTAATCAAACTTTTCCGATCGAAATTACTCACTCGTAAGGTTTTATTAAGTGAAAACAAATGTAACAAAATCGAGCTTTTAATCACAAAGGTAAGCTTTAAACGAAAAATCATTAACCCATGCATTTCAACCATTAGAGTCTTTCACTTAGCATCGACTATCATCAATAGATGTTTATAGGAGCTGTTGAATTTCTCTTTTAACGATGTTGATGCTATTTTGACGGTTAAACAAAAAAGGTGTCCAGCGATATGGAATTTCACTCTAGCTTCTACCAACATCAAGAAATGTTATTTCGGGAGCTTGCGGATCTTCTAATCTCACTTGGACAACTCAAGCAAACAGCCTATTTTAATGATTTAATCTTGACAACTCAACTTATCCGAAAGCCAAAAAAGGATTGATGCTATTGAAAAACAGTCCTATACCAAAACATAACAAGGTTTTACTAAGAAAATTGTTTTTGTAAAACATAAAAAGTCCTTTACAAGCTTCGTCTACCAACACATTTAACCAAAAGAGTTTCTCCCTGAGCTTCAACTAACACGCAAGGTGACTTAGGAGCTTGGATTTCTCTCTTTGGTAATCGATTTCAAGGTATCCGAAGATGTTACACGGTCCCCTTAATCGGCGCTTTAATGTAGATGTAGAAAATAATACCACTACATCCAAAGGATCACAAACATAACAATGAAGTAAACAAACAAAGTATGCACAAGAACACAAGATATACGTGGTTTGGTATGATTACCTACGTCCACGGGTATGAAAGGATAATCTTATTACTTGGTTCACGATTACAAGATGGATGCTACTCTCAATACTCTAGGTGTGTTCTCCTTCCTCACCTCTTACTTTGGTTTTACCTCTCTACATAGTCTTTATTTATAGTCACAGATGATGATACATTAATACTACGATGTTGGGCCCGGTGTAGCCTTCTTGATGTTCTTCTCGGGGCACTGCACCGATGATTCGGCCGATATTCTTATTTGCTCAAGTCGAGATATCTAGCCGAGCCGAGTGGTGTCCTCATCCGATGTCGTTTGTTTGGTGGAGATGACCAACGTCGCCCTTTAGGTCCCCGGTCGAGTCTCACTTTGTCCGAGCTCTTCTTATCTCTTCACCAACTCGCAATCGCTGCATTTATTATCCTCGAACCCGATGAGCATCACATCATAACTTTTCTCTTCCTTTATGTCGATTTCACGGGCTGCCTCGATTCCTCTTTTCTCGCGCCCAGATCTGGTGAAACGATTTAATGCTTCTAGTGCTTGTTTCTTTTGGTACGCCATCGTCTAGGATGGTTCCACCTGTCCCTGTGGATTATTTACACCTACAAATGAGATGAATTTTAAAGGTTTCTCAACGGTTTACTCCTGAGAATATTAAAAAGGAAAGAGAAAAAGAAACTGCCCACAAATAACGCCCACTAGTCAACAGATGGAATTGTTTAGAAATGTTTTTGTTAACAATATGTAATTAATTAAGGTTAGTTTGGTCCCACTTAAAATGTGAAAATATGAATTCAATCAAAAACAACTAATCTTAACCGTAGATCTTATATTTTGGGCTACATATATAAGTCATTTAAATGGTGGGTTTATATAAGAGAGAGGAATCAAATTTGGGTTCCTCGGAAATTTTCACGTACTAAGAAGATAGGCTCAAGTTTTAATTCATTTATTATCAAAATAATGGTATTTTTTCCTGGCGAGATTGGGGTATACCCAATTTTAAGTAGACATGTGACCTTACTAAGGGGAGGTCAAACATGGTTGAAGTTACAATACTACCCTTGCCCTTTATAATTCTATTACCATAATCAATTTTTTTTATTTTCATTTCATCTTCCTTCTTATATTCTTCTTCTTTTCCATAACCACACCGGCTCCTCCCCCACCACCACCACCAAAACTCGACGATTAATTCGTTAACATCGTCGATTCGAAAACTCCGAGTAATCTTCATCAATGGAACCACCGAGGCGGAAGGGAACTCGTATGAAAGACGCCAATAGAAAACCCAATGAGTATAACCCTGGAATTGCAAGTTTGGTTCAAAAGAAAGTGAGCAAAAAAACCGTCGAAGAAGAAGAGATTGAATCCGCTCAAAACGAAGAAATGGTGCGATTAAGAAAGTAAGGTACTACTTAAACTCACTCTAGTACTTCGATTTCATGTTTGCATGTCAAATTAGGTCGAAAAAATCAAAATTCTTTGAATTTGCGGTTATTTTCCCTGGCAAGGTTTAGTTTCAAGACCTTGTCGGATTTCTTATTTAGTGTTCCGACAGATGCTCTTTGGTTGAATATCTTGTCGTGGTTTAGTTTTTTGTAATCGCTTTCACAGGGTCGGGTTATTCAACGTATAATCTTGCCGCGCTTTTTTTCAAAGCGGGTCGGTTATAAACTTTTAATTTGCCTAGGATTTCAGCTTTTTAGCGTCTCCGATGCCTTGAATTATAAAGGTCGGAATGGTATGTAAATAATACCACACCGCGTTATGTTAGCCGGTGTTGTTTTTATTACGGACGTTGTAGTTGAAAACCCAGTCATAGTTGTTAAAAACCTAAGCAGGTTATTGGAATAAAACCCTCCCAACCCTTGTTTAGCCGGCTTGCTGTTTAGATATCGACCCTTCCGACCTTAGTCCGCCGGAATGGTTATATATGTTGAGCCTTCCGACTTATAGTTTTTTTCTTAATTGTTCTTGTTCAGGTTGCAAAAGACAAACAAGAAAGCTCTGAAACCTCTTAGTCCTCCTTCAAGACCTCTCGTGTAGGTGACAAACTCTTGACTTCAAGACATCGAGTGGCATACGTTGTGGCAGGAACGAAAAAGATCCGTGTATCGAATGATGATTATCAACCATCATCGAACCCAAAGATTCGACGAGACTCGGATGAAGACCAATCAATTCCATCCGGTAGAAGAGGTGACGATGATGATGGTGATGAAAGAAATCCATTTCTTGGAGGAGGTAACAATGATGATGATGATGGTGATCAAGACACGCCTAATGTTGGAGGAGGTAATGATGATGATGATGATGGTAATGGTAATGGAGATCAAGGTAAGGATATTCAGGATGAAATTATTGAAGAGACAAGAGGAACAAGAAGAAGAAGAAGAAGTTGGGGAACAAACCCAAGCTACAAGTACTAGTGCAACCTAGAAGAAGAAAAGGGTTATCACTAAAGCAAACTAATTCCCCACATGCCTCCTCTCGAATTGAAGGTTAAATTGAAACCAAACGAGCTTCCCTGGGACCCTTAAGATGGTGGACATGTTCTTTTTGGATACAAAGACTCATGGGCATGTGAAATCCAAAATACTATCGTAAGTAATCTCAATCCGTCTTTGTTTTTCATTTAAGTGTGTAACTATCTTAAATTTGCGTCAAGTGTTTGTATTTCTTTTCATTTTGTGTTTTTGGTATTTAGGATCACAAGCATGACATCCGTCTGTTGAGGCGCCAAGGTTCATGTTCAGTGACTAAAAACTAGGACCTTGACAAGGAATGTGATGAGGTGCAAGCGATTGTCAAAAACTCCTGGTTGTGGCTGCGGTGGAGAGTTCAAATGTTGAGTATGATAGAGTTACCGTATCCGCATTCTCGTGAGAGATTCTACGGAGAAACCGATACAATGTTATTCCCATTCAAAGGAGATGGCGATAACTCCCGATGATGTTCATCAAATTCTAGGCCTCGAGGTTGAGGGAAAAGCAGTCAGTGAGGGCTTCGATAATAACATTTCTTGGGAGGATATCTTCAAATTGACAAACACTTTGTTCGGTTGGGATCATATTAAGACGAAGTATATGCTTGCGATGAAGGATAGTAATCTAAGCAATAAGTTTAATCTGAAGATGCTGAGGGATACATTATCTGGGACCAAGAAAATCTTTGATGAGGAAGGAAGGGTGAACCCCGTGCGAATCAATGCTACCGCGTCGGCCTTATCCGCTCACGTCCTAGGAAAATGTATCTTCCCCGACGGTTAGGAAGCTTGGTCGACGCTGTATTTGCAACTATTGGATCCCTTAGATAAGATGCATGAGTATTCTTGGGGTATTGCGGTGGTCGCCTTCTTGAACAATGAGTTGACAAAGGCTTCAAGGGAACTCACTTCGCAAGTTAACGGAAACATATGTCTCTTCCAGGTAATTGTATTGTCTAAATCATTTATATTTTCCAAATTCTTGTAATGTTTGATTCTTACTAAACTTTGTGTTTGCATAGGTTTGGATATATGAGCACTTCCCTACTTTGGTGAAAACCAACTCCCATGTCAAAGTGAATGAAAAGCTTGCGATTGATAAGCCAAGAGTGCAAAGATACATTTTTAAGGGTGCTCAGGAAAAGGATATGCCGCAGCGGCTTATTAACGTGCGAATCTCCTTGGACAAATTGACTGCGGATGAGGTAATATTTGATCCTTACCGAGATGCTAGAAATCACGGTTTAATCCAAAGGAGAGATGATGTTGCATTATACTACGGACCCTTGTTTTTCTCCCATGGATTTTCAATGTACGATCCACATCGGGTAATGCGACAATTGGGTTACGTCCAAGAAGAACCCCATTTCGATCTTGAGCCGTTATTTAAAGTGTTAAGGGAGGACTCATCCCAAAAAACTATTATCGTCGCTTACGCTCCACCCCCAGCTCTAGGACATTGGAACGGAAGACTTGACCGAGAAAGTCGATACGAGTCTTTTGGACGAGGTGAACGAAGGTCATGAAGCTCAGGAGAGATACACGTGGTACTTGGGTTGGGCTCGTCCCACTTGTGATTAGGGAAAATGATCGGTGAACAATTGGCTCGTAAGAGGAAGATGGCATCGAATGACTCAAAGAACAATTCCTAACTTCCTTGTAAGTATTTTGGAGTAGCTCTTACTGTTTTAGGATTATATTATCGAATAATTCTATTAATTATTTGTTGTTTAACTGAAAATAGAAGGGGCATTTGAAGACCTTTGTGAAGCTATTGTGTTGCGCGAGAGAAAGAGGAGAGCCTTTGTTCATTGAAGAGCAAACCAAGCACATTCACTATGCTAGCAATCTTGACAATGGAGATGCCTATGAAATTTTCGAGCAAGCTGATGCTGAAGTAAAGAGGGAAGAAAAGGCCAGGAGGGAAGCACAAGCCAAGATGAATGCTGACAAAAAGAGGGCTCGTAGTGGTCGTGGTGGTGAAGGTAGTAGTAGTGCTGGTGTTCCTAAACGGGGCCGGGGTCGTGGTCGTGCTCGTGGTGAATGAATCATTTCCTAGTTTATTTCTTTATGTTGGGTTGGACAAATGTTGAGGTTAATGGTTGGACAAATGGTTTTTTAAGGTTTATGGGACATGTTTTCTTAGTTTGGACAACAAGTGTTTGATTTCTAATTGCTGAATGAAAGGTTTGTTTAGCTACGTAAAGTTTCAATACAAATAGCCGGCATGTTTTTTTTAATTCACCATGCCAACCATACGAGGGCCGACAAGTTTTTTTAGTGTCAGACTGCCGGCCCTGTCTGCGAGAAAAATGCTTGCATACCAGGGTCTAAGTGATTCAGATCATTACCAAGCTTGCAAAGATACAAAATTTTGGTGTATTATGTTTTCAACACGCCGACAATTTGTTACAGAAAATACCTTCTCCTGATGCCTAAAACCATCACAACGCCGGCATGATTTTAAATTTATACCCTGCCGACCATATCACAGCCGGCAGTCAAATTTCAAAATACATTGCCGGTGTATTGACAGAATAAAATGATTTACTGATGCCCAAAACCATCATAACGCCGGCATAGTTATACACTTCCCACCCTGTCGGCCATTCGTAGTCGGGATATTGGGGATAACAAATCTCGCCGGAGAATTCAAAATTCAAATTTTTGGCAAGTACAATTACATTGATTGACTTGTACTTGGGCACTATAACGGCCAAATTTGGCCACCATCCTATAAATACACTACTTCTCTCTACAAAACAACATACAAATAGTTCCATATACTCTCCAAAGCTCATATCATCATACACTCCATCTAAATCACCCAATAGCTCTCTACAAACAACAATGACATCATTTGATTCAAAAGAAGATTTGGCAATTACCAAAGCATGGTACGCGAAAATCGACTTAGACGACAGTCCTCCGAAAGGGAGGATTCCACAACCTTTTAGGCTAGGGTACACAACAAATTTTGCGGCGAGTTTGGGAATCCTAATGCAAGAAGTATTCAACAAGTCCACGCTAGGCACCTAGTAATCGAAAATGCGATACTTGCTTTTTGGGCTCTCCAACCTCGGATTTTTAACGCTTGCCCCTTCACCTTGTCCGTTGCAGAATTTGTAAGCAATTTTGTGGTTTTTTTTTACGCAACCCATGTTGTTTTATCTTCCAATAAAACACCACTAACATATGTAAGTTTGTTTTTGTGTTTTTGTAGCATGAAGTCGTGAAAGCGCTACTTGGAGGAAAAGGGGAAGCATTCGCTTTCGATGCAAGCTATCACTTCTTGGCGTAAAGAATCCCAAGGATAACCCTTAATACTTGGATGCGGTATCGTCTTCGGATGAGGAAGATTGATGGCTTTAGAAGTTTTTGTATAGGTTTTGTGGGTAGACCTCTATGTAAACCCTCCGTTTCAATCAATGTAGTAACCAAAATTGCATGAATAAAGTGAATTAGATCTTCCGATACTCTATTTTCTGTTTGGTTTATGTAAATGTCTGGGCAGGGTTGTAAATCCTTAACATGCCGGCTACACATACGCCGACGCTTTCATAAATTATATGCATGTCGACTATATTATAGCAGGCGTTATAGGAGATATTTACGTGCCGACCGTAAGAAAGTCGGCATAATCTTCATTCAAACACCCTTCCGCCCATAAACGGCCGCTTTTATTTTATTCATCCATTTTATTCCATGCCGGCTAAAACGTATATCTTGCGACCTTTTACATTTTTGAAAACCAAATTTTTTGATCGAAATCGAACTCATAAGACAGATTAAAGGTTTAACCTACTGGATTTTCATTTTTAAAAGTTTTAATCTACACTCAATTAATTAACCTAATCAATTTTTTAGTGTTAATTAAACAAGGGCATATTAGCCATTTTGAAAATACAAGGTTAAGGGGTGGCTTGGCTTTACTTCAAAATGACCCTGTTTTATCTCATTGGGTATACCCCAATTAGTTTGGGTATGCCCCAATCTGGCCAGGTATTTTTTGTCGATAAATATGCTTAATCAGAAAATATGTCCAACAACCCTCAAACTAAGAGCATCTCCAATGCAAGGGGTAGAGGTCTTAAATTAGCATGACATAGGATTTAATACTTTTTTCACCAAAGTTTCATCTCCAATGCAAAGGTGAGGTCATAGGTAAAATGACATGGCTAAAGTTGGGGTAAGGAAAAGTCTAAATAAGACTTTCTTCATGACTAAAGTCATAGCAAGTCCACATCATCTTTTGTGTCTAGATTTAGATAAAAAGTGTAAGATAGGACCTTGAGGATTGAAGATGGATTTTGAGGTTAGTGAGCCTTTCTCTTTATTAATTTTTGTCCACATAGTAAATGACGCACAACCAAAAGGTATAAATAAGACATCCACATAGGATGACCTTGACCTCTAGCATTGGAGATGCTCTAAAAGACAAGGTGTAAAAGACAAATACATTTATATATTGTCTAATTACCCGCAAACTAAAATAGATGCTTTCCTGTTATCCACCTTGGGTATCTGCAAAGAAAAGTACAAAGAAACGAAATATTAATGCTTAAAATGCCCTTAAAAAGATACTTGTAATCTTCTACTGTGGGAGTCGGTAGATTATAAATACTACTTATGAACAGTAGGCAATATATTTTCTCGATAAATAAATACTGAATTTCCATGTACAAGACATAATATTCATTCTTCGCTAACGTACTTCTTTTGATTATTGGACGGACATCGTCATCTCCAACAAGTGTTTGCAAGAAAAAAAACAACTAAATCAAAGCATGATCACCAAACCAGCTTTCAACTTGTAATTGAATGACCAACATTTTGTTGGATATTTTCAAAATTGTTTGTTGCTATCCCATGGTTTCCCTCCTGTGTTCCCGACCTGATGGTTTTTGAAAGCGTCTATTGGTGATGAAAAGGCATTACTAACAGGCATGAACATCCCTATAAATAATGAAGGCATTCTCCCATTCTAAACAATCAATTCAACCTGTTTTCTCTCCATCTAAACCATCATCAGAAATCTCTCTCGTGTGTTCTTGATTGGGTCAAGGGGTGCAAACCTTGAATCCAATTTCTCTGTTGTAAGGCTTTAAATTGTATCCTGAAGGCATTATTTCGCATACCTGTTGCAATCGCCAATTGATATTGGGAGGGTAGAAATAATCGTCTAAAAAAAATCTATTCGAGCCTTGAAAGTCACGAATATAATAATTTCTTTGTGTTTATTTCATCCACTATTTGAACCCAATTTCCAACACATTTGAACAAAGTATCAATACAACTTGGTATCCGTAGATGATACCGACCAAACAAGATAGGTGATCCTATGTGAAAGGCTATTGGGCATTCACATTATCCGGAATGTTGTTTGAGACTTTGCGGGGCATACAAATTACTCCCTCCGTACCTATTATATAGGCGGAATTTTCATTTTTCCTTGTACCACTATATAGGCGGAGTCCAAATTTCAAAATGATTTTTTACTCTTATTATCCCTATTTATTTGCTTGGGAATCATCATAATTGAGTGCATGTATCTAATATTGGGAATATAATTAAGGGTAAAACAGGAAAAAGCATAAAAATGTATAAAATCAATAAAGTTTCTTAATCTAAGAGATTTTGTCTAATCCGCCTATATATGTGGTACGGAGGGAGTACTTAACCTTCAGATAAGTGGTAATAATTCAGTTCGCAGTAGCACATCCTGTCTCGCCGAGGGAAGAAAAAAACAGAAATTCCAAAGTCACCCCCACTCCCATCATCTGAACATGCGAATTTATTATAATAACACCGGCCAAGTGCCATCTGATATTGAAATCCCAACCAATCAGGTCAACAAAAACAAAAAGGAATTGAAATGAAATGAAATGGAAGATAACATAACTAATTAAGTTGGTACTGCAGGCCGGCCCTCTACCAATTATCTATCTATATATAGTTATCTATATATATAGATATAGGAGTAGGACGCATAACAATAGATTAAAGAGTCACAGCCCTTTACACTTTTATAGCCCCTACTTAAATTTTTTATCAGTATGGCGAATGCACTGATCATCAGAAATGCAATCCTAAAGCACCATTCTTCTTCTTCAACATCATCTAGGGTCCACGATGAATCTGTAAATATCCCTTCTTATGAAATAATTCCACTTACGATCTTCGATAAAGCTAGTCATGATGGTCACATAGGTGTGTATCTTGTATTTAAACCACCTATGCCATCAAACGAAGTCTTGAAAGAAGCACTTTCAAAAGTTCTTGTTCATTACCCACACTTGTCTGGAAGGTTCATAACTGATAATCCAGGCCGAAAATGCATCATTCTAAATAACGCAGGTGTTCGCATAATTGAAACCTGTATCCCCACCACGGTGGCCGAGCAACTCTTATTTGATACGTCAAAAGATAGTAGTCATCTTTGTCCATCTGTGGAAGGAGTTGAAGAGTTGTGTCAAGTTCAACTGAATCGTTACGCGTGTGGTGGCCTAGTTTTGGGCTTCACTTGTCATCACCGTGTTGCTGATGGCCATTCCATCTTAGGTTCTTTCTTTGTTTCATGGTCCAAAATGGTTCTTGGTCTTGACATAGAAGTACTTCCTTTTCATGATCGGCTTGCTGTTTCTCGACCAAGAAACCCACCAAGAGTTGAATTTGATCACGGATCAACTGAGTTCAAAAAGACTGCAATTAATATCGATACTACCCCAATGGTCTCTTCATCTTCACTTGAAACTGTGACTGTCAATTATTCTGTTGAGTTTATAAACAAGCTTAAAGTAATGGTTAATAATAACCCCAATCAACGATACAGCACTTTCGCGTGTTTGCTTTCTCATGTATGGAAGAAGGTAACTCAAGTTAGAGGACTTGGCCTAGAAGAGTCAAGTCACGTGAGGATAGCAGTGAACGGAAGAACACGAATATCTGAACCAGCAGTACCCAGGGAGTATTTTGGTAACTTGGTACTTTGGGCTTTTCCAAGATTGAAGGTGAAGGAACTATTAAATGAGAGTCATGCATATATCGCCCAAGCGATCCGTCATGAAGTTAATCGTGTCGATGATAGGTACTTCAAATCATTCATCGATTTTGGAGCGGTGGTAGATCAAAGTGACGAGCTGCAAGTGACGGCATCTGAATTAGGAAGCTCCGTAAGTCCAAATTTGGAAGTGGATAGTTGGTTGGGGTTTCCAGTTCATGATATTGATTTTGGTAGTGGGAGTCCTTCTGCAATAATTTTACCCGGTAGTCCATTTGAAGGATTGTTAATTTTTATACCTGCTAGTAATGATGATGGTGGAGTTGATGTTAAACTTACTCTTTTCGCCGAACATGTTCATCTCTTTAACAAGATTGCTCACTCTATCGATGTTAAACTCAACCCGGCCGAGATTGCAATTTGAAAAAGTTTGTTCGTTCAAGTCTTTGTATAGAGATATTTGTATTCAATAATGTGACGAAACAGTTCAAGCAGTTTACCCTGGCGAGATTGGGGTATACTCAAACTAATTGGGGTATACCCAATTTTAAGTGGACATGTGACCTTACTAGGGGGAGGTCAAATTTGGTTGAAGTTACAATACTACCCTTGACCTTTATAATTCTATTACCATAATCAGTTTTTTTATTTTCATCTTCCTTCTTCTCTTCTTCTCTTCCATAACCAACCACACCGCTCCTTCCCCACCACCACCACCAAAACTCGTCGATTAATTCAAACATCGTCGATTCGAAAACTCCGAGTAATCTTCAACAATGGAACCACCACAACAAGGGAAACTCGTATGAAAGCGCCAATCGCAAACCCAATCAATACAACCCTGAAATTGCAAAATTAGTTCAACAAAAAGAGAAGAAAAAACCGTTGAAGAAGAAGAGATTGAACCCGCTCTAAAACGAAGAAATGGTGCGATTAAGAAAGTAAGGGCCTACTTAAACTCACTCTAGTACTTCGATTTCATGTTTGCATGTCAAATTAGGTCAGAAAAATCGATTCTTTGATTTTCAGTTATTTAGCCGGCATGTTGTTTGTTTCACGACCTTGCCGGATTTCATATTTAGTAATCCGTTGGGATGCTCTTTGGTTGAATATCATGCCGGCGGTTTAGTTATTGTAAATCGCTTTCCGCGAGTGGCGAGGATGTTATTCAACCTATAATCTTGCCGGCGAAAATTTTATTTTTTAAGCCGGGTTGGTTAAAAATTTTAAACTTGCCGGAGGATTTCAGATTTTTAGCGTCTCCTGATGCCTTGAATGATAAATGTCGGAATGGTATCTAAATAATACAACGCCCTGCGTTATGTTAGCCGGTGTTGTTTTATTATATACGCCGGCGTTTGTAGTTGAAAACCCAACCATAGTTGTTAAAAGCCGGCAGGTTATTGGGAATAAAACCCTCCCGACCCTTGTTTAGCCGCTTGATGTTTAGATATCGACCCTTCCGACCTTAGTCCGGCCGGAATGGTTATATATGTTGAGCCTTCCCGACTTAATTTTTTTCTTAATTGTTCTTGTTCGGGTTGCAAAAGGCAAACAAGAAAGCTCTAAAGCTCTTAGTCCTCCTTCAAGACCTCCTCGTGTTGGTGACAAACTCTTGACTTCAAGACATCGAGGGGCATACGTTGTGGCGGGAACGACAAAGATCCGTGTGCCGAATGATGATTATCAACCACCATCGAACCCGATGATTCGTACGAGACTCGGATGAAGACCAATCAATTCCATCTGGTAGAAGAGGTGAGGATGATGATGTTGATGAAAGAACTCCTACTCACTGGAGGAGGGAACAATGATGATGATGATGATGGTGATCAAGACATGCCTAATGTTGGAGGAGGTAATGATGATGATGATGATGGTAATGGAGATAAAGGTAAGGGTAGAGAGATGAAATTGTTGAAGAGGCAGTGGAAGAAGAAAAAGAAGAAGAAGAAGAAGAAGTTGGGGAACAAACCCAAGCTGCAAGTACTAGTGCAACCGGGAAGAAGAAAAGGGTTATCACTAAACCAGCTAATTCCCACATGCCTTCCTCTGAATTGAAGATTAAATTGAAACCAAACAAGCTTCCCCGGGGACCCTGAAGATGGTGGACGTGTTCTTTTTGGATACAAAGACTCGTGGGCATGTGAAATCCAAAATACTATCGTAAGTAATCTCAATCCGTCTTTGTTTTTCATTCAAGTGTGTAACTATCTTAAATTTGTGTCAAGTATTTGTATTTCTTTTCATTTTGTGTTTTTGGTATTTAGGATCACAAGCATGCTATCCGTCTCATGAGGCGCAAGCTTCATGTTCAAAGTGACTAAGACTTGGGATCTTGAGGATGAATGTGAGGAGGTGAAAGTGATTGTCAAGAACTCCGGTTGTTGCCTCGTGTGGAGAGTTCGAATGTTGAGTATGATAGAGTTACCGTATCCGCATTCTGTGAGAGGTTCTACGGAGAGACCGATACAATGTTATTCCCATTCTATGAGATGGCGATAACTCCCGATGATGCTCACATCCAAATTTTAGGCCTCGAGGTTGAGGGAAAAGCCGTCGATGAGGGCTTCGATAGTAACATTTCTTGGGAGGATATCTTCAAATTGACCAACACTTTGTTCGGTTGGGATCGAGATTAAGACGAGTCTATGCTTGCGATGAAGGATGGTAATCTAAGCAAGAAGTTTAATCAAGAAGCTGGAGGGATACATTGTCCGGGACCAAGAAAATCTTTGATGTGGAAGGAATGGTGAACCCCTGCGAATCAATGCTACCGCGTCGGGTTATTTGCTTTACGTCTGGCGGTCTGTATCTTCCCCGACAGTTCCGGAAGCTTGGTCGACGCCAGTTATTTGCAACTATTGGATCCCTTAGATAAGATGCATGAGTATTCTTGGGGTACTGCGGTGGTCGCCTTCTTGAACAATGAGTTGACAAAGGCTTCAAGGGCACTCATTGCGCAGGATTAACGGAAACATATGTCTCTTCCAGGTAATTGTATTGTCTAAATCATTTATATTTGCCAAATGCTTGTAATGTTTGATTCTTACTAAACTTTGTGTTTGCATAGGTTTGGATATATGAGCACTTCCCTACTTTGGTGAATACCAACTCCCACGTCAAAGTGAATGAAAAGCTTGCGATTGATAAGCCAAGAGCGCAAAGATACGGTTTAAGGGTGCTCGGAAAAGGATATGCCGGCATTGCTTATTAACGTGCGAATCGCCTTGGACAAATTGATTGCGGATGAGGTAATATTTGATCCTTACGAGATGCTAGAAATCAAGGTTTAATCCAAAGGAGAGATGATGTTGCATTATACTACTGGACCCTTGTTGTTCTCCCATGGATTTTCAATGTACGATCCGCATTTTAGTAATGCGACAATTGGGTTACGTCCAAGAAGAACCCCATTTCGATCTTGAGCCTTTCTTTAAAGTGTTAAGGGAGGACTGCAGACATCCCAAAAAACTATTAACGTCGCTTCGCTCCACCCCAACTCTAGGACATTGGAACGAAAGACTTGGCCAGTAAAGTCGATCTGAGTCTTTTGACGAGGTGACCGAAGGTCATGAAGCTCGTGAGAGAAATACATGTCGTGGTACTTGGGTTGGGCTCGTCCTACTTTGTGATTAGGGGAAATGACTGTGAACAATTGGCTCGTAAGAGGAAGATGGCATCGAATGACTCAACAACAGTTCCTAACTTCCTTGTAAGTATTTTGGAGTAGCTCTTCTTTTTTAAGATTACATTATCGAATAATTCTATTAATTGTTTGTTGTTTAACCCGAAAATAGAAGGGGCATTTGAAGACCTTTGTGAAGTTGTTGTGTTGCGAGAGAAAGAGGAGAGCCTTTGTCGATTGAAGAGCAAACCAAGTACATTCACTATGCTAGCAATATTGACAATGAGGATGCCCATGAAATGTTCAAGCAAGCGAGGTCAAGTAAGAAGGAAGAAAAAGCCGGAGGGGAAGCACAAGCCAAGATGAATCTTTGAAAAGAGGGCTCGTAGTGGTCGTGGTGGTGAAGGTAGTAGTAGTCTTGGTGTTCCTAAAACGGGGCGAGGTCGTGGTCGTGGTCGTGCTCGTGGTGAATGAATGCGTCTCTAGTTTATTTCTTTATGTTGGGTTGGACAAATGTAAAGGTTAATGGTTGGACAAATGGTTTTTTAAGGTTTATGGGACATGTTTTCTTATTTTGGACAACAAGTGTTTGATTTCTAATTGTTGAATGAAAGTTTTATATAGCTACTTAAAGTTTCAAGACAAATAGCTTCAGGCAAGGTTCTTTTAATTCACCATGCCGACAATACCAGGGGCTTGACAAGGTTTTTAGTGTCGATCACGGCCTACCTCGAGGAAAATGCTTGCATACCGGGGAATTAGTGAGTCGGATCATTACCAAGCGCGGGTATACAACGTGATGTATTATGTTTTCGAATACGCGGCATTTTGTTACGAAAATACCTTCTCCCCCGATGCCAAAAACCATCATAACGCCCGCTTGGTTTTAAATTTATACCCTTCCGACCATATCATAGCCGTAAAAATTTCAAAATATATTGCCGGCGTATTGATGAAAATGATTTGCGATGCCAAAACCATCATAACGCTGGCATGGTTTTAAATTTATACCATTCCGACCGTGTCATAGCCGTCTGCGAGAAAAAATAATCTCGCCAGGCGAATTCAAAATTCAAATTTTTGGCAAGTACAATTTCATTGATTGACTTGTACTTGGGCACTATAACGGCCAAATTTGGGTACAATCCTATAAATACACTACTTCTCTCTACAAAACAACATACAAATAGTTTCATATACTATCCAAAGCTCATATCATCATACAATCCATCAAACTCACCCAATAGCTAAATAAAAATGGCATCATTTGATTCAAAACGAGGATTTGGCAATCACTCAAAGCATGGTACGCGGAAACTCGACTTAGACGTCAATCCTCCTAAAGGAGGATTCCACGACCTTTGGGCTAGGGTACACAACAAATTTTGCGCGAGTTTGGTAATCCTAATGGAAGAAGTATTCAACAAGTCCACGAAAGGCACCTAGTCATCGAAAACGCGATACTTGCTTTTTTGGCTCTCCAACCTCGGATTTTTAACACTCGCCCTTCACCTTGTCCATTGCACAATTTGTAAGCAATTTTGTGGTTTTTTTTACGCAACCCATGTTGTTTATCTTCCAATGAAACACCACTAACATATGTAAGTTTGTTTTTGTGTTTTTGTAGCATGAAGTCGTGAAAGCGCGCTACTTGGAGGAAAAGGGGAAGCATTCGCGTTCGATGCAAGCTATCACTTCTTGGCGCAAAGAATCCCGGAGGATAACCCGGAGTACTTGGATGCCGTATCGTCTTCGGATGAGGAAGATTGATGGCTTTAGAAGTTTTTGTATAGGTTGTGTGGGTAGACCTCTATGTAAACCCTCCGTTTCAATCAATGTAGTAACCAAAATTGCATGAATAAAGTGAATTAGATCTTCCGATATTCTATTTTATGTTTGGTATATGTAAATGTCGGCATGGTTATAAATCCTTAACATGCCTGGCACATCATTAATGTCATTATAATGTCGGATAATCTTCATTCAAAGACCCTTCCGACCACAAAACGGCTTCTAAGTTTTTATTCATCCAAGGACCATGCAGGCTAGAATTGGTCGGCATTTTATTCAAACAAATACCATGCGGCTATATTATAAAATTTTAAGACTTTATTCAAACCCGGACCCCCGCCGACCTTTCATATTTTCAAAACAAAATTTTTGGATCGAAATCGAACTCATAAGACGGATCAAAAGGTTAATCTCTTAAATTCATAATTTGAAAAATTTTAATCTAAACTCAATTAATTAACCTAATCGAATTTTAATATTAATTAACCAAGGGCATATTAGCCATTTAAGAATATACAAGGTTAAGGGGTGGCTTGGTTTTACTTCTATAATGACCAGATTTTGTCTTATTGGGTATACCCCAATTAGTTTGAGTATACCCCAATCTCGCGAGGTTTGGCGGTTTACAATGAGAGAAGCGAGTTTTTGATGCGTCCTTTTAATTCTTCCCATCTACGTGCCAAATGCTAGCTTTAATGTAAGATTTATATATAAAAAAAAAAAAAAAGTAATAGAAGGAAGCGTACAACGATTTAAATTAAGAAACGATTTAAATTCAAAAATAAAAAATAATGCCTAGTTGGACGTGGCAATGAATTATTTACATTATTGTGTGTAATAAAATTTAAATTTTAGATGATTTCGTTTTCTATCGAAAATGCTATTCTACTCTGGTTTCTACTCTCTACTCTCCCCACGGCTCACGTGTCTTCTCAGTGTATTCATCGAAACCATATAAACCGAGTCACCCTATCACTTTGATTGGGCCAAATTTAATTTTTTTATTTTGAAAACAAACTTGAAAATATATTTTATATACAAATCTCTTGGGAACTTCTTTAATCTTTACCTAACCATTATTCTTTTTCTAAAAAAGAAGAAATCTACTTTGAAGAACTTTCAGAAGATGCGTATATGCCAAGTGGAATAAGAATCTATAAATGTGAAGAACATGGTTAGTAAACTTCTTTTAAAATCCTTAATTATTTTCCTTGAAATTAATTAGATATGATTTTGGAGGTTTTTACTTTTTAGGGTTCAGTTTTAATGAAATATATGCTAGGATTTCCGAAGTTCTGAACAAATATGAAAACATCTTGTAGAAACAAATCATGCCCCAAGACTGTTTGATAAAAAGTTTCAAGAAACTAAAAGTACTTGGTTGTCATTCTTGTTATAGTATTGAATATCTTCAAGCTTGCAGCTGGACTAGAAAATTGATCCAGTTACTTTTCTAAGTTTTGTTTGTCTCTGTCTCTCTCTCAGTAAGATTTTACAACTTTGTATCTCTCATTTTGGTTCGACACATCCTACTAAGATTGTCTCTCTTCAGATTAAAATTTTCAAAATTAAGAAATTAAATTTGCGCGCCCAATTTTGGTCAAAGTGATAGGGTGACGTGGTTTGTATGGTTTCGATGAATACACTGCCACATGTGAAGACACGTGAGCCGTGGGGAGAGTAGAGAGGAGATACGAGAGTTGTATTTAATAATGTGACGAAACAGTTCAAGCAGTTTACACAGAGAAGCAGTGGCCTTTTGATGCGTCCATTTAATTCTTCCCATCTACGTGCCAAATGCTAGCTTTAATGTAAGATTTATATATAAAAAAAAAAAAGTTTTTTTTTTCAGAAACGAGGACAGAAGCCTCAGAACACTATATATTAATACTTTGATTCTCAGAAATATGAGAGTCATTGACGGTTACAAGATTTACACAATTGGTAATATCTAGATTATGGAGGATAGCAGCTAAACTATCTCCTTTCCATGAGTTTTTAATTGCATAATGATTACAAAAGTTTGAAATATTTGCTACCTTCCTTATATTGAATCTAGAAGTTAGAACAAAAGCTTTTGCTTTGAAATTTATGAAATAGTTTGTAGAGATCCCAAAGTCAACACTACTTCTGCATCTATGTTCCCGAGCTTTGGCATATCGTCCAAAAGCTTTAGAGTAGGCTTCGAGTCGCTTTGGAAGATAACATTGTGGCCACTCAATTCAACTTCCCATTGGAAAGCGGCTTCAGCTCCCTTTTCTTCTTATTGCTCTCTAGTGTTGCAATCTGAATAAGTTCCTCTTGCCTCAATAGTTCTGCCTGTGTAATCAATCAAAGTTACTCCAATGCCTGCATTGTTTGATGGATTCAGCATTAACATTGATAAAGCAATTGTTATTCACAAGCTCATGTAAGTTGTTTCCCTGTCTGGTTCCCTGTCCACAATTGTTAAAGACGCATCCTACATTGGGTTATAATATAAGGTTTGCATGATGTTATAGTCGGGTCTGTTGACATGTAAATAGCTGTTGATAAATTTTACAATTGTTTCCGCCGTTTTTGCACTATTTTGCTGAGTTTGTTTGAATGTTACCTCACATCGAGCTAGACATATATGCCATATTATTATACTACACATTTCTGGCCAACCTACAATACCATAGTCTTTATTTTTTTCATCAAACCAATTGTTAAGCCATTCATGGAAATCACCACAGTTATCAATTACATAATCTATATCGAGATTTAGATGCATCCATACCTGAATTGCAAAGTTGTATTTGAGGAAGATATGTGTTAATGTTTCCTTACCTTCATTACAGAGTTTACATTTAGTTTCAATGTTCAGAAGAATTGCTGCAACTCTCATACTTGTTGGGAGGATAGAGTGTGCAGCTTTCCATATGAAGGTTTTAATTGTTGGAGTTACCTGCAGATTCCAAACTCTGCCCCACTCTACATTATTGCTAATAGTACTATTTATGGAGTTATAAAGAGATTTCACTGTCAACTTATCTGTAGAGTTCAGGTTCCAATGTGTAAAATTGTCTTCCATGTCTTGCCTAGGTATTGTTATTTTCTTAATTTTTTCTACTATTGTTTGGTCAAAGCATATACTTAACTTATCCACATCCCATTCTTTATTTCAGTAAAGAGATTGTTAACCTTTATTATGTTTTCAGTACCTACTGCTGGTTTTGTCATGGGGACAGTGGTATAAAAAAAAGTAATAGAAGGAAGCGTACAACGATTTAAATTAAGAAACGATTTAAATTCAAAAATAAAAAATAATGCCTAGTTGGACGTGGCAATGAATTACTATTCACATTATTGTGTAATAAAATTTGAATTTTAGATGATTTTCTATTTTGTGTGTTTCTTACTTTCTATTTTTTTTTTTTTTTACGTTATTTTTTAATTTTAGGAATTCAAGTTTATACACAACAAATAAGGGTTGCTGTAGTAATAATTTTAATATTTAGTAATAGTAATACAGTGTGTGTACGAAGCGGATTAATCCTTGGATGTCTCGTAATTTGGAGAAAAAATAAACATTCCTTTCTCTCTCTTTTTTCTAAATCTGTTTCCCAAATTTTTGTCCTAAAAAAATCAAAAACATCTCCATAAACAGTACATGTTGACCTCGATTTTAGGTAACAAACCATAAACTGTTCGATCTCTTCATTTACATCATCTTTCTCATCTCCTAGCTAATTTTCTTGTCAAGTTTCCCCTAAATTTCAAACCCTAACATTTTCCTCATACAAAAAATAGTAATTTTTCTTTTTAAGTTCGTCACAAACCCAACTTACATTTATTAGCTAAGCTACCAACCGAAGTTCTGTTTCTTATGTTCCCAGTTTTCTGTTTATTTGTCCTGATCGGATGGGTACACTTATTTTCACTTTTCAGTTAAGGTATGTTAAGATCCTTAGAAGAGTTGATTATGTTTGCTCTCCTTTGCAGTATTAATTTTCTTAAACTTTTTACAGTACCCAATTTTGGCTTTCAAGTGCTTTGTGTGACTTCACTTCGTTCAATCTAGGCACTTGTTGTCATTGCTTTGTCTCTCAAAATAAATTTATCATGCTTGATGTATAAATTTATTGCTGAGTTTACGGCGTTCATGCGAAATATGTGTTCTCTGCGTCTCACTCGTGTATTAGACTCATTCCTCTAAGATTTTTTTAGTGCCAAACAATTATAAGTATTGTTAACTTTTCTTTCCTTTCCATAAAGACTAACGGTACGTCTAGCAACATCGGGGAGATGGAATTCTCTAGTAAAATTATGTATGCTGAGACTATGCACGACAGAGATAATTTTGTGGTCTTATTGTGTGGTTTACTGTGATTAACGAAGGAAGTGTATGTCTGATAGTGGCATAGGGGTTTTTCTATTGTGTCATTTGTATCCTTGCAGATTTTGGTAGATTATGGTTGAATATTTTGTTCCATTTCATTAATTTGTTTCAGGAATACTGCATTTTGAATATGCTTTTAACGTCAAATCCTCCAGTATCCGCGTGAGCCATAATCTTCACTGATTCAGGGATGTGCATAAACTGAGTCATTTTTGGTTTACAGGTAATCCACCAAAACTAAGTGAAAAAAGTATTAGAAAAACAATCCAGTACTATCTACAGAATATCATGGATTTTGATTCCTATAGACATGGATTTTGATTTGAACGCCATTCATATCCTGAGACATCCTTGTAAAACACTTGTTGCTCACCTTCTAAATGGTAAAGACATCATTAAACAGTTGGATCACGATACTGGACAACGTAGTCCCAAATTCTCCAACATGATTTTGTTGTATGTAACAACAATCCAAATAATCACTTACTTCATTAATATTCTTATCCCTGTCCTTGGATCTATTCCCGAGTTTTGTTTTTTGTTTACATCTGATTCAGATTGTTTCGCTGGAGACTTTTTTTTCTCAATGACAGCCGTTATTCGGTCTCTATCCATGGAAATATACTTAACCAAAGATCCTCTCCATTGCAAACCTCAACGTAACAACCCTACTTTCCATATAACCCCGGCCGATGATTAAATAGAAAGTATGTTGTTAATTTCCCGCAACAAGGTACATAACCCACAAAAAACTAGGAACACAGTTCCATTACAATTGGATATGCAGAAGGGATTTTTATTTCTTAACGAAAATAACGATGTCAAATAAAAATGGTGTTCTTGACTTCATTAATATAATCCACCTTTTAAAAAACTAGCAAAAGAAAAATAAATAAATAATGAAGTCTACCCAAGAGTAAATATCCCCAATGCCTCACAACTACGTAGCGGAAATGAAATAAAAGAAGAAGTGTAGATATCCACCCTCAGTTAGATATCTTCTGAAAATATCTACCGATACTGGAATCAATCAAACTCCTTCACGATCCCTAACAACACCTGAAAAGATAATCAACGGCAGTTAAACTCCAAGCAAGTTCGCTCAATCACGAGCCGCAAAAGAGTATAAAAATGGTATACAAATATATCATGAACCAATATATAAGAATATAGGGTCTTGACACTAATTATAGGTAGAACGGTCACTGCATAAGAACCTAAAGTCTCTCATTCAACAATCTTAACAGTATAATACTAAAAGAAACTCATTTCAAGTAAAATCCTAAACCTCAATGCGATACCAGAAGCTATCCGCAATCACATTAATTACGTCCGGGACATATCCGCAACGTCTAACACACAATTTATACATGTATATACAGCTGTACATAATCAATACATATATACAATACCAGGGAACGCATCCGAGCCATCTTTCCTCTTAGAAATGAAATTTAGCTCACTGATTTACTTTATTGGCTTACATAAAGCCACGAAACCCAAACGACCATATCACTCTAAGAATGTAATCAGACCCTCGAACCCACCACCGTTCCAACAACTAACAAAAATATGTAGCTAAGTGAACAGGTCCCTTACAATCTGGCACACAAAGAAATATCCAATAGCTGACCACTTTGTGTCATACTCCTTGCATTCAAACAAAACAAAGATACCTAAAGTTCCAGACAAATCTCCACTAGGTCATGATTTCTCATGCTAACAGATTTAAATTTCTTTACATTTTAAGTTTCCACTGATTGGTAGGCATATTGCGAACCTCCTCTAAGACTGGCATTCAAAATATCCACCGGCATACAGTAGTGCTCAACACCCCTTTTTAAACCTAAGCATTTGAAGTTGACACCATAGATTAATGGAATCTGTACTTGGACTAAAATGTTTCCCTATGAAACCTTAAACATTTCCCACTACCATCGATTACACCACGTTCAGTAGATTCAAAAATATTACAATTAACATGCAAAAACTATGACCAGATTTGAATGGTTAATCCAATGAGTACCCATCACTTCTAATCCATCAAATAATTAATATTTCACAATAGTTTAGGTACACAGCACCCTAACCACATTCCAAGCCACCGTTTGGCATCACATAACTACCTAGATTAACCAACTTCCTATCATGCCAATACGTCATTCATCCAAAAGCTATATACTCTCCTCACGTACAACCAAGATAAATCACAGAAGTTTGGTTAGACCCTAAGAAAATTAGGCTACATGAATACAAGAACAAAAAGAGTTCACCAGATATTTGATCTTTTCCACTTCTACATTATCTGAGACAAGGAAAATCGAACAAACTTGCCTCAACTTTCGACGAGCAACCTGATTGATCCTTTAGCCAAAAGTTCCCTCAAGGATTAAGCCCTAACTGATGAATACAACGACAAACAGGGGAAATCAATACATAACTGTAAGTACAAGCCAAAATCATCAAGAAAGAACTGACCAAAACTAATTAAATCCTTACCACCTACATCACTTGTTTCCTTTTTCCTTTACTGGTTTTCTTCTAAATCTTCTCGGCTTAAATCGCCACACTAATGTAACCCTATTCCCGTAGAAAGAATGAATATAAACAAATTCCATTAACCTTACTTATTAATACTAAGTCAATATTTTAGGGTCAACTAAGCAAAATATCCTTAATTGATACGGGGTACCTACCAATAACTAAAGTGACCGATACTCTATTTTCTAGTATAATTATTTATTTTTTATTTTTTATACGGAAGGAAAATAGAATCGAGAGGTATTACACGTTAACTTGTGTATCGAACTGAACAATCAAGTATATTTATTATTAGGAATGACCCAATGGTCGGAGAAATCTACCCCATCTTTATGAGTATACACATGCACATTAAATAATAAACTGGATACCTAATCACATCCAGCGTAGTCTGGTTGTTGAAAGCCTTTGTATAGTGTTTCGAACACTTGTTGTCTCTCATGTATTTCTGCTAGTTTGTTCATTTTGCAAGGTCCATACAACATGAACTGGTTATGCCCATCTGGATCTTTTTTCTCGTCAGGTGCTTTTGCAGATATAATACACTTTATTTCCGATGGAGTGTGGTTTGTTCTTTTTAGTCAACCTCAAAAGGATATGCGCATGTGGCAACCCTCTTTACTGCTGCACAACAAATAAGCTGGATCAAGTCACTGCTTATCGATAGACGATGAAAATGTAAATACTTATTTGATTTTCTAAGAAGGCTACTATTGGGCATTCCATTAGAGGGGCGTCACCTAATAGGACAAAAACAGGTCACCCGTAAGTAATGTTGGAGAAAA